>CM048744.1:372399158-372999158 GCA_026315105.1 Locusta migratoria
TAAAAATTGTGATTACAACCACCCCCAGCCCACCAATATCAAAGCCCTGACAGCTTACTTTTGAACTGTGTGAAAGGTAACAAACTCCCCCCCCCCCCCCCCCCACACACACACACACGGGAGAGAGAACAATACAGAGGGGCCCAAAAAATGTATCCACTATTTAAAGGTTTGTAACTTGCAAACTAATTGACAGAGTTGTCTCATCTTTGATAGTGCAATAGTTTGTAGTTCCAGCAATCGCCACACAAGCGTTGAATTGCGTTGTTTTGTTAGATGACAGTCGCTGGATAGTCAGTGTTTTGATCTTAGTTGCACCAAGTGACTCGAGTAAACATGGCAGGCGTGAGGCTTACTTTTGATGAAAGGAAGCCAGTTTTGAAGTAGTATTTTAAGTACGAAAACATCAATGACGTTCAATGGCAATGGCGAAATGAGTAGCAAACAGAGCCACCAACACATTTAATGATTTGTTGCATTCGAGACAAATTTGAAGCCGAAGGTTGTGTTAAAGATGTACATGAACAATGATCTAGATGACCTGTAACAGTAACAAGTTCAGCTAACTCCCGCCGTGCATTACAACAATTCACCTGCTCACCACAGAAGTGTGTGAGACAGTGTACCTGTGAAACTAGAGTTTCTGGGGGAATTTTGAAGACAGCAAAGTGAAAGTACTACATCCCACGACTGCTACACGCAATGAATGAGGACGACCCAGATCGTAGAATGGAGTACTACAAGTGGTTTACTAATATGGTGCACAACTATGAAGAATTTACAAAGATGATTGTGTGGTCTGATGAGGCACAGTTCAAACTCAATGGTACAGTAAATTGCCAGAGTTGCATCTACTGGGCTGCCGAAAATCTGAACATCCATCTAGACAAAGCCGTGAATTTGCCAGGTGTAAATGTGTGGTGTGGGTTGTCTTCCTGGGGCTTGATTGGGTCATTCTTCTGTGATGGCACAGTTATTGGCGAGAAGCTTCAGTCATCCATTTTGCCTGCCATTCGAGACTTTTATGGAGACAGAAGATTTTACTTTCAAGATTGTGCCCCAGCCCACTACCAAAATCATGTTAGGGCTTATCTCGACAAAAATCTATCATGAAGATGGATAGGCCATAGAGGTGCTGTGGAGTGTCCACCACATACCCAAGGCTTAACTTCTCTGGACTTTTACTTATGGGGAACACTAAAGGACGTTGTTTATCGACAAAAGCCACACACATTGGATGAACTTTGAGAATCCATCATACATTCATGTACAGATATCCAACTGAAGACTTTGCAGTCAGTAGTTCGTGCTGCAGTTTGGCGGCATCAATTGTGTGTGACCATGGTGACCATTTCGAACATCTACAGTAATATCTTTAAGTTGGACTTTAAGCTACACTTTCACCAAAAATGATAACTTCGTCAATTAGTTTGTAAGTTACGGACTTTTAAACAGTGGATACATTTTTTTGGACCCCTCTGTCAGGTTTCGAGGTGTCAGGGTTTGCCAGTGTAGTCAAATGTTTGTCATTAATTCAACAGCAAGATTCAGGGCACAATTATCTCATATGCCAGATTTAAATAGAAATTTTTTACTTCTTCAAGACGTGAAAATCTGGTAGTGCTTCTATGAAACTTGAAATGCATGAAAAAAATATTGTTGGGAATAAAGCTTAGATAAATCAGTCACAGCACTGTCCAAAAAAAAAGATTTGATTCTATGTTTGAGTAAAGGAGCAACACAATATTTTAAACTCTCACAAAGTTTGTGAACAGTGTACAGCTGCACTGAGATAGATTTATTCTTTAAGGCTTGGAGGTAAATAACTAAATAGGCTTCAAAAGTATTCATGTTATTTGTAAATTTCTGTGTATTACAACACTATAAAAATTGTTAACAATTTAAAACAAACTTGGAATCTAAGGGATATTGAATAAAATGATTACCGTTTTATCACTTCAACTGAAATGACACCAGAGAACAAAATAATATTACATATCTATTCTAATAATTGTTTTAGAATCTGAAGTTTGACACTTACTTGCTTCAAAGCAGTAACAGATGCTGCTGATTTCCCCCTTATATGACTGCTCAGATTTGTTAGTACAATTGCAGACTGCTCCCTTACAATGTTGGCTTCAGTATGATCCAATAAAAAGCTGTAATATATAAACATGAAAGCCATTATATATTAAATACAACAAAATGGGAGAAATATGATTTGTAGTGAAAGATAACAGATACACACACACACACACACACACACACACACACACACACACACACACACAGCTTTATCACAGATGGAAACACATTAGAAGAGCTTTCATTGACAATCTAGAGCAGCATGTGTTTTCCTGAAGAGGGGTAGTAGCTTCAAATAGGTGTGATGCAGGAGCAGTTCTAATAATAAGAAAACATAAAAGCAGGCAAACTGCTCCTCATAGGCAATCTAGAAGCAAAAGCACCTTCCATCACAGTAGTACAGTTCTAAAAATCATGAAGAAACTGAAAAAAGTTAATTAAGTAGAGGAGATGGGGGCTAGTTGGCATATGGTGTAAGTTGACACACAGCTATCCTTTCCTACTGCTTTACGGACTGAGTGCTAATAGTGCTATAGTCAAACACATGAAAATCGTTGTATCTTCCATTGCTGTTTTGGTCTGATGAGAACTCTCAGAGGGGAAGAACTTCATGTTTTTTGTTTTTCAGACAGGGAAGTAATTTTTTTCTGTCTAAGCAGTTTAATCAGATGTGATGGGTAGATGAGTCAATAAGAATTATGCTGAACTACTTCGAAAAACATTTTGTGTAACAGTGACACAGCCTTCTTTTCTAAAACGTGTGTTGGGGTAAGTTGGCTCAGGAGCATGTTGACAGAGCATGTGATGTTATACTACGTGCTACCATGTTGAGGCCTATGTATCGATAGACAAGTGTTCACCAGAACTATCGCCTAGCCTAAAACAAAACACATGTGTGCTCTCCGCAAGTACTCTGCTACCCAAGTAGCTGCTTCCTTTGTGTGCTGCACCCCTGATCTATCAAGGGGGTCCTTACAATTCCTGGCCTGATAATGAAGGTCCAGAAATCTGCAGCTATGACCATCACAGAGTGGTTCCCACTGTTCAAACCAATAGACTAATGACTACAGAATAACATGTAACACTACACGAAATATAGCTTTTTAAAGATTACAGCTGGAAATGGTTAATTTGATGGTCAGGGCATTTGGGGGGATTTTATGAGCTATGCAACACTGTAGGAATAGTATGTGCAACTGGGTTCTGGATATGGAAATATTTCTATATTGAGGCAGATAGAAGGATCAAGGATCCATGGCGAGGGAATAAAGATACAAAATTATACACAGAAGGCAAAATCATGCACAAATCCATCAGAATGTACAGAGTTATGGAAAGGATACATCTGGCCAAAAAGGTGCACTCTGCTCGTGACTCAGTAAGATGCAGGACAGGAGCTAGTGAATCACATCCTCCTCCAGGGTTTTGACTACCTCTTATCCTACCCTGAAATGAAAAATATCCTACACACCCCTAAATTGTGGTATTCTGCCACGCACCAAACCTACACAATATCCCTGTCCATCTCTAATCCACTCCTGCTCCAAACCCGTTGCTCCATGGCATATATCCCTGCAAAAGACCTAGATGTAAGAACTGTCCCAGCTACCTGCTCATGACCATCTACAGACCTTTATCAGACATCATCTATACCACAAAAGGCAGGGCAACCTGTAAGAGCAGTCATGTGATCTACAACTTGAGTTGCTAGCAATGGATAGCTATCTACATGAGCATGACTATCAACAAGTAATATGCATCATGCATGAATGGCCATTGAGAAACTATGGCTAAGAGACTGTGGGAATATCCACTTGCTAAATATGTGGTCCTTCGGGATACTGTTCACTTTAATGACTGCATCACAGCCTGTGCCATTTGGATTCTTCTTACCAACATCGGCTCTTCTGAATTGCACAGGTGGAAACCAATGGCGGCTGGTGACCAGAAAAGATGGTAATGCACTTATTTCACCAGTTGCCACCTCTCCAGTATGGCAGCTCAACACATTCTGAAAAAATCGCTATTGAGTCAAGATATCATAGATGTAGATGAATAAAAAAACTGCAAAGCTGCAAAGTCTCTGCATTTTGGCGAAAAATAATCGCATATCTTTATTAATAGAAGTGGCTTTAAGCATAATGAGATTTAATTGGTGGACATAGCAATGAATGTATGAAGCATTGGAAAACTTTTGCTTCACAAGAGCCTGCACCTCACGTGACGAATTGCTCATGACTAATGGGCTATTAATTAGTGTGGACAATTCTCTAAATGGTTACTTAACTGTTCTATGATATGTGTTGACAAAGTCTGGGCATCATGCTTTTCTTGTGCTATAAAATCCCAAAATCTTTCAACTGGTCTTCCATTAATAATGCACCTATATACTATAACAATAGGGAAAACACAGACTACATCACTGATGCGGTCAGCTATTACAACCAGAAACTCGGCACCCTTCATTTTGTTCCTGATTTCTGTGTACTGGCACGGACTTTCTGTATCCCTGACTAATCAAGTAGCTATATTTACTTTGCCTGGACTTGCCAGATTAAAAACATTATTGACATGGACCGAAGAAAGTTTGTGTTTCCTTATTTTATCGTAAAGGTGTGGAATGTCAATGACTCCTTGTTTAGTCCAGGAAACTCTCATCCAAATAATAAACAAGCAAAACAAAATAATGCGTTTTTCACATCGCAGCCACACATTCGTACTTGCTGTACTGTTCCGAGTTAAATTTTATGTCGAATTGACAACTTTTAGTTTTAACTGTCTGTGAAATTCTCAAACTGGGAATCGGTCTACCTAGCCTCTTGATTTCTAATTTCTAACTTATTCAAACTTGCGTAAATTAAAGCGTTCAGAAAGCAAGGAAATTACCTGATTCATTATTTCACCTGTTCACTTGAGCCTCAAAACTAACAATAAAATATGATAACCAACAACGGTCACAATGCACAGTTACTTCCCTTGCAGCTACACATGAACTGGTTAAGAAGGCACGAAAAGCCCACTTCGTTCGGAGGGCGGACGAATCCGGTTGTCTTCGGGAGAGTTGGGACTCTGTTTCTGCGGCTGACAGGATGGCTGGGCCGCGATGTGTATACACTCAAGACGCCTATAGGGGAACACTGTTGCCACGCGTTGCCCCCGCACACCCCCTGAGACTCCGTAGTTGGCAGGCCGGCTGCAAACCCAGCCGCTGTTGGCGAAGTTCGGTCCACTCGGGAGTGGTCTGTGCATAGCAGCCGGGGCGTTTCAAAAAAGGTAAATGGAACGCTACTTCTCCCCCTGCTTAAAATTTCTAAACAGCAAACGGAGTTTAACAATATTTATTCCTGAAGGTAGTGCAAACCTGCAAATCTATACAGGAGCCGCCCCTGGTGGAAACTCTCCCTACGGTATATACTACATTTTCCATAATCCCACAAGCCTCAAACTTTACTAATTTTTGTCCTCAGTCACAAAACACTTTAGAATTGCTCCACTATGAACATTTGGCAGAAAGTTCAACTGTAATATACTAATAATACTGTGAGAGAAAACCGCTCAAGACTTATGCACTCTATTCTATAGCCTTTCTTCAACCCCACCCCACTAACTCTCTCTTTGAGCAATAGAATTTATTATATTCTTAAATGCCGTATATTCCCTTAATTTACTGCAAATTTTTGTTCGATTTTATTTTAATTTTTTGTTTATTTTCCGCCCATTGATTCATGAGCTCAACCATGATCCACTATTTCTTTCTGCCTAACATATAAACTGTCAACTACGATTATAGAAATTTGGACTTCATATGTCAATTATTGTACATTACTGCCTTCTTTAGTACTTGGTTTGCCTGCCGTGGTGGGGAGTAGCAAGTTAATTCAATTCTTTAACGTTTAATTAATAGAGTGGCTTCACATTTTCCTTCGAGTTTTAAAAGTCATATCTACAAGATGCAACACACAACAGTAAAATTTTAGCAAATTATCAAAGCAAACATATTCCAAAAAATTTAATTCTGTATCACTGAAACTGCTGATAATTATTGTTCACATATTTTATATGCTATTATTCCTCTTAAGGTGGTCCATCAATAGTGTTTCTCCAAACTGAAAAACGAGTAACGAGTCCCTACTCCCTAACACACTATGCTACCTTCTCTTTCACTAATTTATACCAACCACTTCTCAGAGTATCTGTTTAATCAGTTGTGCCACAGTGTGCAAACATGCTTGAGAGTGTTAATTTTTTCAATAAGGAAATTAAAATTACATGACATACAAAAACAGCATAAAGAACATCATTCAAAGAAACACAGTTTACATAAAAACTAGCAAACAGCACTATGCTGCTAGATGGAAAACAAATGTTTAGTCTTCCTACATGGCAGATGGAATGTTTTTCAATTAAAGCTTACTTTTCCACCAAAAGTACTGTTCACTATTTGGTTGAAAGAGAGATTGAACATTTTATGCACCTGGAGATTGAACTGAATGTGGCCTTTGTAATATAATAGATACTATATTGCATCAATTTGGTAATTGGGCCTGGTGGTCTTAAGGTAAAACACTTGACTGGAAACCAAAGGGTCGAATGTTCGAACCCCGGTTGGATCTCTTGATTTTTTTTTCAGTCTGCTTTTTAACCCAACCTTCGCCTCTCAGCGATGTGTGGAGTAACCATAAACGACATGTAGTTCGGATTCCACAATACGCTGTAGGTTCCTTTTCCCTGGTTGGATAACGGAGGTAAGTTAGGGCCATGCAAGTCCCTGAATTGGCATCCATTGAAAGACTTGCACCAGGCCAATGAGCCACATGAAATTATTATTATATCAATTTGGGAAATGGACTTCTGTAAGATGATCGTATTCTCATGAAATCTGTGTTGCTGTTATGATCCAGAAATTATCATCATAACTGTTCTTGGAAAATAATGAATTTTATGACTATCCTCACAATAACTAATAAACTCAATGAACACAAATAAAGGAAAAATTATTTCTACATAGAACAAGGTAAATACCACAACAATTCACTCACCCTAAAGAAGCTTCCCACAAAAGGAAATTACGAAGTCTATGCAGCAAAAATATACATCCCTGACGATTTAGGCTTAGTCCAGCCAGTAGCTGCATAGCTCCTGCACGAAGAACTGGATCCCTACTTGTCCATACAGAGGCAAGCCACAATAAATCTTCCTCCCCCATCGCAGATGCCAACATCTCACTCCAGCCCTGAGCAAAAATCATTGTGTTAATAGCTTATATTTATCCATAAAGAATGTACTGAATACTGAAAGTTGGATAACAACTCATGAAAAGTCAGACAAGAAACTCAGGAAAAGAAAAGTGCAAATCATAGTTAAGACAGTATACCGAGCCGCATACAGTAATGACGATCTCAAACACATACAATTCAGCATTTCACCAAAGCCTACAAAGCGAGTGCAAATGCATGTGCATCCACACACACACACACACACACACAACACACACACACACACATTCATACATTTACTAGAATGAAGATTTCTCTTAATAAACAAAAGGTGGTCTTTACATATCCACATTTCCATATGAGTTAACCCTAATTCATCAGTGCATCTGTACTAGAAAGTACATCTGAGCGGGAATGCACACATCCTAAATATCAAGTACATGTAGGGTCATATTGCACAACAGGAGAAATGCAAGGTTGGATGATTTTATACCACATGCCATGTTATACAACATGAAATTATGAATCATGTGACTTAACATATGCACATATTTGTCAAGATTTTTTTATTTGAATGTTTTTGAAGCTGCCAGGTAAGTTGAGTAGTTCTTCCGTTTTCTGTTGGTGACTCTAATCAATTTTTATTTTATTTTTTATTTGTTTCTTATAAAATTCAAACACTTCACTTAAAATAGTGCAATAAGTTGAGCATTTATTTCAGTCTAAATGGAATCCTTTGTGAATGGAATTACTCAATTTCTCTGGGCCCTAGGCCCAGATCATTCTTCAGCATTGATGTTCCAAATCTAGTTTGATTTCAAACAATTACATTAGAGCAACAGATAATGATTATCTTAGATACTTTCATTTTATACTCAAATGTGATATCCTTCCATTCTTTCTGAGAATATTTTAATGTGTTTGTTTTACCATACTCATTGTTTCTACTTAAGGAACAAAGTTTGTTTTGACATAATATGGGACAAGACTAATACTCAGAAAAATGTATAACAATTTCAAGAGTTTAGAAGTTGGGGAGTGAATACTATTAACTCGCATAGATTTGACACAATCTGACATTACAATGCTCTTCTTTTTTTAAATGACACCAATTTCCACTTAGATAAGCATTTTGCATTACAATCAACAAAGCGCAGGACTGTATGGCCTTTAAATGTAAATATTCTTAAGATTTTGCTTATTCTTATCGATTCCACACACAAGGACAATTACATTTGGGGTCTGTAGAAGCTACATTAAAACATCTGATACCATTTTGTAAGAATTTATTTGTTTATCTTGTTTTCTGATGTGATCTACATCTAAGAGCGGGTCTCCTCAGTTTGGATCAACTAGAATGGAAAGTACATCTAATCTGTCAAGTCCTATTACATATAAAAAGTGCAAACATCCACTAAGAAAAGAAAGATTTAGGTTTAACATCCCATTGGCAGTGTGATAATTAGAAATGGACCTCAAGCTCAGATTTTTGGGTTAGGATGGTAAAGGAAATTGGCAATTCACTTTCAAAGCAACCATCTCAGCATTTGCCTGGACTGATTTAGTAAAATCACGGAAAACCTAAACCCTCTAGATGGCTAGAGGTGGATCTGAACCACTGCCTTGTGAATGTGAGTCCAGTGTGATACCACTGCAGCACCTTGGTCAGCTGTTAAGATATGAAAGTTTATGCTCTGAACCTTTATGCTCATTGTTAGATGAAAATGGCTGAGATGGCAGGAAACTGTTACAGTCTAAGTGAAAAGAAACCATGAATTAAAGCCACACATTGTCAATAGGATGAAAGGGATCTACGATTTCAAGATTGAAGCAGATTGAACTACATACACACAAAACTAAATTTTTCCAAAGTCCAGTGGCTACATTTGGACAAACATAAGCCTCATGAAGTTCAGAATGGGATAAGCTTAAATTAAATTAAGGCCTGGAGAAGCTCCTATTATGAAAAAGGTTTATGAGGACAGGACATCATGGAGCCACAGCTACCAGCCCTGGACGTTATAAGCCACATTATTGAAGATATGAAGAATGATTTGACTGAAATGATATGGGCGTACGCGCGCCTACACACACACACACACACACACACACACACACGGGTGTGTGTACGCACGTGCTTGTGCGTGCTATGCAATGAACTTTTTGTTTATGAATTAAAAATAAATATGTAAGCTGCATCAGCTGTATGTTGTTCTTTATTAACCAACTAGTTTCTTGGTGTTAGAGCCACATCATCAGGGTTATCTGTATACAAAGAAGAGCAAATGCCATTAACAACTGCGTTATGCTATTTTACTTTTGGGCTATAGATAAGAAAACGGTAGGTGAAAGTACTGACAAGTTATTTCATATTTTTCTCTCTCAGTGGACTAGACGACCCTACTTTCTCTGGTCCTATACCATAAAATGATAAATTGGATTGCGCCACCAGTATGTACGCATAATTTTCTCTTATTCACCACTTCCACATTATTTTAACTCTATTCGATTTATTTATCATTTTATGGAATAGGATCAGTGAAAGTAGGGTCGTCTAGTTAACTGAGAGAAAAATATGAAATAACTTGTGAGTACTTTCACCTACAGTTTTCTTATCCATAGCCTAAATCTAAAATAGCATAACGCAATTGTTACTGGCATTTGCTCTTCTTTGTATACAGATAACCCTGACGATGTGGCTCTAACGCCACGAAACTAGTTGGTTAATAAAGAACAAGATACAGCTGAAGCGGTTTACATCATTATGACTCAAGTCTACAGCTGCGGATGCCCACAATACATAATTTGTTTAAAAATAAATAAATAAATCCATTTGTCTGCCTGCTTTACTTTCTTTTTTCAGAGTACTAAACTTTTCTAAAAGTTTCCCATGGTGTTACTGGTAGCCCTTTGCAAAGACGACATTCGTGACTTTTGTTCACCTGCAAATTTAATTAATTTAAATGTAATAAGACTTATTTTAATAGTGATAATTAATTAATAATGTATATTAGCGTCCTCTTCAAGCATACCATTAAAGCTGTCACTTTGCTTTGTGTATTTTTTGAAACAGCATGTACAGGTTTACAGTCATATTTTTTGCTTGTGTGTTTTGCACATTAATTTTAAATAATCTCATTAACTGTTCTTGTTTTTCCTCCTAGCATATTACATGCAGCATATCACCTCATTGATTTTTGTAAATAAATAAATAAAACAAAGTAAAATTTTTTAGAGACTTTGCAGTTATTACTTTTGTTTATGTACAGTCGTGATTAGGCCTAATTTTCACATGCACGGTTTCTTTGTTTTTATGGTAATATAATTGACTTCTTGTCACTAAGGTATTATTTTTACCATGAGTGCAAAGTTTCTGACTTGCCGTAAAGTTGTCATTTCTGATGTATGGTGTGATGGGTGCAGTAATTTTTTTCCATTGGGGTGACTAGTGAAGTGGGAATGGGGCAAGAGAGCAAGAATCACTAGTGGTTTTGTAGGAATTGCAGTTGGGATAGGAAGATAGTGGAACAGGAGGGAAAAGTGCTGCCCTTTAGGATGAATTAGATAAGGCCAAGAGGGATCTGATCAGGTTAAGAATGGAGAAGAGTACAGAGGGGTGAGAAGTGGTAACAGCTGGAAGAAAAGGGTCAGAACTCTATCAGACAGCTTTGTGGTGAATGTGGAATATACGTTTGACCCATTGCTTCAGTTAGAACTGATGAGCCTCAGACAGAAGTAGATGTAGACACAGCTAAACAAGCATAAGAATCAGCAAAAAGAAGTTTTGTTGTTACGTAGTTCTCATGCCCGAGGTGTGAGCCACCTCCTGCAGGATAAATTAAGAACAGAATACCAGCTCACAAGTTTCTTCAAACCTAGTGCTGGCTGGGGTCAAGTGACAGAGGATTTAGGTTCACTATGTATAGATTTCACCAAGGAAGACACCATGGTTTTTATGGGTGATCCGTGGAATGGTACTGACAGAGATCTGGGGTTCAACACACAGTGTGACCTGGCAAAGATTTCATCAGCATTGGTGCATACCAGTGTTGAGTTTGTGTCTGTTCTGCCGCACCATGACTGACCTAATTTGAACTCTTCTGTCAGGAGAGTTAATTTGGAGTTGGAATGGCTACAGGTGTGGGGTCACACACTGGTGTGTTTCCTGTCAATTCACTCAGTAGGTGGGATTATACTAGGAATAGCTAACCCCTCAACAGAAAAGGGAAGGGTGAACTGGCTGAGCTAATAGCAGGAAGCTTAAGGGGGGCAGGGGGCGGGGGAAGCACTGACATAAGTGGTAATATACGAGTGGTTACAGGTTTTAGAGCAGTTGTTTTTACGATAGGCAGGACAAAAAGAATTCAAATTCTAAGAGAGATGAGTATTGATACAAACCTTCAGTTGAAAAGTAACTAAACAGAATAATTCTGACACACTGAATCAGAAAACACAGCTGTTGGTTAATAATTCTCATTAATTACCAGAAATTTTATTTCCACTCAGTTGTATCAGTCAATGTAAAATGCCAACTATCATTAGTGCATCAGAATATTAGACAGCTAAGAAGTAAAATCAATTAACTACTTATCTGCATTACTGAATTAGAGGCATCCGACCCAGTTGACATAATCTGCATCTCTGAACATCATGTGACCACTAGTATAAACTTGCTAAGGACTGCAGGATTTAGATCACCTTCACACACTTGTAGTGCGGAAATGGAGGTAGGAGGAGTTGCCACATTCATTAGAAATTGTTATAAATATTATAGACGAAAAATTCCTAGCAGGAAAAATATATATAAAAAATAGATAAAGATTACTCCCCAGGCGAAGGAGCACAGGTAGTGATAGTAGCACAAATAAATAAAAACACACACACACACACACACACCACACACACACACACACACACACACACACACACACACACACACACACACAAACGCTAGCTTTCACAGCCTAGCTGCTTCTTCGGGCAGAAGGGAAGGAGAGGGGAAAAGGAAATTATGAGGGTTTTAAGGGAGTGGGTAAGGAGCCATTCCAATCCCGGGACAGGAAAGACACCTTGGGAAATTGTTATAAATTTAATAACATAGATATTCATAAAATTTGCCTAGAGCAGCATATGGAAATGTGCAAAAGAAGAATAATTTCATAATAAATCATTTAAGTGTGTACAGAGTACCAAATGGTAGCTTTAATTTGTTGAAAACTCTCCCAGTCAGAAATTATTGCAGTCAGTAGCAGTGCCATTTAACTTCATTCATACTGTTAACATTCCAACTAGGATAGGAAAGGGCTCAAAGACAACCACTGATAGTGGGCCATATGAATAAAACAGAGTATCTACTATATAATCTGGATTCCAGAGGACATGCTCAGGTTAACATTAATAAAGTGAGTCAGAGAATAAATCAAAAAGTCAGTATAAATTTGAAAACTTAATAAATCACAGAATAATGTAGATAGAGAGGTAAAAATTGACACACATGCTTGGAATGACATGGAGTTTTATAAGACCAAAAAGTTCAAAAAGTTCGACAGATGGTGCTTCATCTGATCAGAAAAACAATAATTAGCATAACAAATTAAGACAAAGCAAAGATGATGTTCTTTACAGGAAATGCTCAATATGTTCACCATCATTCCTCAACAATAGCTGTAGTTGAGGAATAATGTGAACAGCACTATAAAGCATGTCCAGAGTTATGGTGAGGCATTGGCGCCGGATGTTGTCTTTCAGCAACCCTAGAGATGTCAGTCAATCACGATACACTTGCGACTTCAGGTAACCGCAAAGCCAATAATCGCATGGACTGAGGTCTGGGAACCTGGGAGGCCAAGCTTGACGAAAGTGGCAGCTGAGTATACGATCACCACCAAATAATGCGCACAAGAGATCTTTCACCTGTCTAGCAATATTGGGTGGAGTGCCATCCTGTATAAAAATCATACGGTCCAGCAGGTGTTTATCAGCCAGGCTGGGGATGATGCGATTCTGTAACATATTGGCATACCTCTCACCCGTCATGGTAGTAGTTACAAAACCAGAATCACACACCATCTGTCGAACTATTCTTTTTTTTTTTTCTAGTAGAACCCCATGTCATTCCAAGCCTGTGTGTCAATTCTTACCACTCTATCTACATTATTCCATGATTTATTAAGTTTTCATATTTATACTGACTTTTTGATCACTCGGTACTTCAACTTCTTTGAGAATACACTTTTCAGCGTGTGACACTCATGATTATATATAGTGACAAGAGTGATGCCAGAGGAATGTTTTCATTACTGACATAGAAATGAAAGACAAGTGGATTCAGTTGCTTGTTTTCCAGTTTGTTTGGAGAACATATTTACAGCTGACTGAGTTTAGTGATATTGTAAGTTACTTGTGTAACCAGTCTTTAATCACTGTAACATTTCCAGAACGGTTAAAATACGCTTAAGTTAAGTCATTGTATAAGAAAGGAGATAAATTCCATTAAACTTCCTTCCAATATCACTTACAACTGCATTCGCAAAAATTTTAGAAAAGACAATGTACAGTCATCATCTTAAAAATCTGAGCACTAATAAAATATTATCCATGTCACAATTCGGATTTCAAAAGTGCTTTGATATTGAAAAGGCTTTCTACACACACGATGAGAATGCACTTAATTCATTAGACAATAAATTACAGGCCACTGGTATATTTCGTGATCTGTCAAAGGCATTTGACAATATCCTTTTGAGCAAATTAGAATATTATGATATAACAGGAAATGATGCAGAATGGTTCAAATCTTATATCTCTAACAGGAAACAAAGGGTGTACATAGGATATAGTTGAATACTAAACAAACAGGCTTCATCCAATAGGGAACTAACAACATGTAAGGTCCCCCAAGGTCCCATCTTAGGGTCCCTGCTTTTTCATATATATATCGATGACCTTTTATCAGCAACATCACCAGATGACTAGTTTGTTTTATTTGCAGATGACACCAACATTGCAATAAATAATACATCAAATATAGTCTTACAAAGGTTAGCTAATGAATTTTCATGGACATTAATAAATGGTTTCTAGCCAATTCTCTGTCACTAAACCTTGAAAAAATGTACTATATTCAGTTTACGACTTTAAGAAGGTTTCCTGACAGTATATGTCTTAAGTATGACAACAAGGAGATAGAAGAAGTTGACAGTGTAAATTTCCTGGGACTACAGGTTGATGATAAATTTGACTGGGAGGAGCATACTACAGAATCGCTGAAGCACCTAAACAAGTCCCTGTTTGCTATGTTAATGTCATCAGACACCAGAGATATAAAAATAAAAAAAGCTAGTGTATTACATGTGTACTTTCACTCCACAATGCTACATGGGATTATTTTCTGTGGCAACTCATCAGGCTAAGCTAAAGTTTTGCTGATCAAAAACATCCTGCAGAGGGTTATTTAATAAACCAAGGGTATTAACTACTGCTCCCAATACATTCATTCTCTACTGAAATTTGTCATTAAAATGTATTTCTTTTTCAAACCAATTGCTCAGTTCATAGAATCAATACTAGAAACAAAAATAACTTTCACAAAGATTTAAATTTACTTACTCTGGCTCAGAAAGATGGCCACTAGTCAGCAATACACATTGTCAATACCATGTCAGCAGCCATAAAAAATTTAACTCACAATAAAGTTGTTTGAAAAGAATCTATGAGATTTTTTGGTGGCCAACTCCTTCTCCTCCATTGATGAATTTCTTAGCAGAAGTGGTTGAGGTATGTTATTGTATGTGAATATTGTGTTCAGTCTAACTTCAGTATTACTCTTGTGGAGTAATGTGATCACTGTAAACATATGTTGTTAAAAAAAAAAAAAAAAAAAAAAAACCAATATTTTGAAAGGACAGGTTTCTACTCACCACGGACATCCAACAAGTCGCAAAAAGAATAAACAAAACTGAAGCTGCCACAGAACACACACACACACACACACACACACACACACACACACACACACACACACACACACACAATCACACAAACCCAACCGCCATCTCCAGCTGCTGCAGCCGAGTTTAGCCACAGCAGCCAGAGAAGTTAGTTGGGCATGTGTGTGTGTGTGTGTGTGTGTGTGTGTGTGTGTGTGTGTGTGTGTGTGTGTGTGTGTGTGCGTGTGTGTGCGCGCGCGCGCGCGTGCGCGCGAGCGCATCTGCGTGCACGCGCATGTGTTCTCTGTGACAGATGAAGGCTTAACAGCTGAAAGGTTCAGTTTTGTTTATTCTTTTATGTGTGCCTTTTTGTGACTTGTCGGACACCTCTGTGGTGAGTAGCGACCTATCCTTTCCAAAATATTGTTGAACAGGTTCAACATTTAATAAGTTTTATGTCCTTTAAATGGTAAATACCTTTAAGATATTGTTTTTGTGATCACTTCCATATCCACAAGAGTGACTACATTTGGGTTCTGTGGAAGTTACATTAAAATATATGCTCTCATTTTGTAAGTATTTATTGTGTATTTTATTCTGACATTTTCTGCACCCAAGAGGATCTCCTCAATTTGGACCCACTGCAATGAAAGGTACATCTAATCTAATCTATAACATTTGCAATTTCCTTTGGAAACTGATTCTGTAACAAGCTACTTTAAAATAAAACATTTTAATCCTTCAATTATAACTATTAATTAGCTAGTATATGTAAATCCAATTTTTTTCACAAATTGATAATTTTTGCACACAGAGCCTTGTTTATTTCAAATATTCAGTTACAATTAAAATAATGAGTAAATAGTGTAATACTGTTACATCAGAAACATTTACAACCATGAAATATTTAATTTCAGTTACTTACTTGAGTCTTGGGTGGAAAGTGATGCAGTTCAGAAATTGTGTGATTGAGACACAAAATACTCCTTTGTGATATGCTTAAGCCCATGAAGGAAGCAGAGCCATCACCACCCTTGCCGCAATGAAAGGCTTTAACAAGTTCGACAAGACATCTCACAAATGAGTTCAGGCGGTCTGACACAGAATCAGACCATCCTCGTATACTTGTCAATTGTGTAAGACAATCAAGCATTGAATTCAGGAATGCTGAGAAAGAAAACAATATGTGGGAAAATAGTATCAAAATATCAGAGCAGTAATTTCCAAGTCTAATTCATATCAAAATTTGTGTGGACATTATTGTCTACCTTTTATCAAATTCACATTAAAAACATTATAACATTTGAACCATAGACAGGGAATACAATGGGGTAATTTGGTCAATAGTGTCTTAAATTATCTAAATGATATTTTGCTTCAATAATATAGTGAGGACAGTTTACAACTCACCGCAAAGACGTGGCGACGAGCTGCGACAGGCACATACAAAAGACACACACATACAACACATTCAGCTATCGGCCATGGCCTTCTTCAGAAAATAGAGCACTCACGCAATCACACAGGCACACAACACAGTCATACAACCATCACCTCCACCTTGGGCAGTCGGAGGTGATGGTTGTATGACTGTGTTGTGTGCCTGTGTGATTGCGTGAGTGCTCTATTTTCTGAAGAAGGCCATGGCCGATAGCTGAATGTGTTGTATGTGTGTGTCTTTTGTATGTGCCTGTCGCAGCTCGTCGCCACGTCTTTGCGGTGAGTTGTAAACTGTCCTCACTATATTATTTATTCCAACCTGGACTTTCCATTATTATATGATATTTTGCTTCCTATTGTGTGTCCACAATATTACATCCATTCAATAGCTTCACAACCCATGTGTGTGTGTTAAGCTGCTACTTTTGCTCATATATACAATAATACACTATATGTGTTTAATTGGTAGTTATACAATAAAATAAAAAGAATTGTAATTGAGTTCCCCATAATCATGCTGCTTCTTTAATATAAGTGTATTATAAATTATGTTGCTAAATTTTACATGAAAAGTCCAAGTTGGAATCAACAATATAGTAATAGAACAGTTTACAGCTCACTGCAAAGGCGTGACGATGAGCCATGACCGGCACATAAAAAAAATCACACTGACATATTGTACAGCCCACTTTAGATTTGTAGTTTTGGACCAAAATAATAATCTAAATAATAAAAAATTAATTAATAAGAGTGTCTGAAACCATTTTAGGGGAAAAAAAAATTAGGTAGTGGTAGGTTCCAAACCTTCGACCTTTAGCGTCATAGCCCAACGCCTTGCCCACTTCGCTATGGTATCACTCAAATCATAAGTCCTTTAATCTTACACTATTAATGGCCGTTGTCAACTGATGCTAATATGGCATTTGTAAACAGATTATCATTTATCGTGCGAAGAACGATGTGATTTCATTAATTCTTCAATGCGCCATTGCTTCGAAATGACAATGTGTAAGTTACAATAATCATCAAATACGCAACGCAAGATGGCCTATGCCAGAGAGAGTTCTGGGCGAGGAATGTCACGTGACATCTCCGAACGGCCGGTTTTCGTTAATTCAATTGAGGGTGTCAAATCTCTGTTATTTTTGCAAATATGTCTCAAACGATCGAGATATGAAAAAAACATAAGGGAGCTAAGTTGTAGAGAATTTTCTCCTCTACCAATTAGGTTATTCAATTTTCGTGTCAGATAAACGGTCTGTTTGCAATTACAATTATATTAGAAACGGCTTTTTTTTTGTATTACTACCGTATTTTTTGTCCGAAAAATTTGAAAAAGGGAGGTTCTGGTCTCTCGCGGCCTACAATCATGTCTGTAAAATTTGGTGCTGATCGGTTGAACGGTTCATCTTAAAAACATAGAACACATTACGGACAGACAGACATACATCCCAAAATTGCCGTTATTTTTGCAAATATCTTTGAAACGCTACAAGATATGAAAAAAACATAAGAGAGCAAAGTTGTAGAGAATTTTATCCTCTACAAACGAGGTTATTCAATTTTCATGTCAGATGAATAGTTAAGCCATTATTTTCATTTAAATTTTGAGCTGTCAAAAGACGATCACAAAGGCCCACTTTTAGTGTTACTACCGTAACCTACAGTGGGCCAAAAGGCACACACATACATCATTTCCAACTAATGGCCATGGCCTTCTTCAAAAATAGAAACATTCACGCAGTCACACAGGCACACAACACAGGCACACAACACAGTCACACAACCGTCATCTCTGGCTGCCACACTTCGAATCATGCTCTGCGGTGGGGAAAGAGTGGTTGGGGTGAGAATAGGAAGGTTGTGTCATTGTGGTGAAGATGGATACAGCACAGCCTTCCAGAGTATGTACGCATTAGATGGGAGGACTGAGCTGCAGCTGAGGGATGGCATGGGAAGGCAGGTGAGTGGAGAGAATAAAAATAAAATAAGACACACACACACACACACACACACACACACACACACACACAGCACTCAAAATAGAAGAGGTTAAGGATAGAGAGGTGGGAACTGTAGGGTGTAACTCCCATCTGTGCAATTCAGAAAAGCTGGTGGTGGGTGGGAGGATCCACATGCCTCAGGTTGTGAAGCAGACATTGAAATCAAGTACATGTTTTGCTGGATGTTGTAGCACAGGGTGTTTCACCTTGTTTTTGGCCACAGTTTGGTTGTGGCCATTCATTCTAATGGATAGATGGTTAGTCATCATGCCAGTATAGAAAGCTGTGCAGTGATTGCAGTACAGTTGGTAAATTACATGGCTGCTCTCACAGGTGGCCCGGCCTCTGATAGGGTAGGATAAGCCTCTGGCAGGACTGGAATAGGAAGTGCTGGGTGGGTGGATTCGACAGGTCTTGCAACAGGGTCTTCCACAGGGATATGATCCCTGTGGCAGTGAGCTGGTTTTGGGGTGGCATAGGAATGGACTAGGATGTTATGGAGGTTGGGAGGGCAACTGAACACCACTTTACAAGGGGTGGGAGAGATCTTGGACAGGATGTGTCTCATTTTTGGGCATGAGGTCAGAAAATCAAAACCTTGGCGAAGGATGGAATTCAGTTGTTTGAGACCATGTAAGAACTGGGTGACAAGAGGAATGCTCTTTTGTGGATGGTTACTCTTGGTAGGAGGAGGATTTGGAATGTGTGGGGATATGGCACGAGGATCTGTTTTTGGACTAGGTCTGTGAGGTATTTTCTATCCATGAAGGCCTTGGTGAGACCCTCAGCATATTGAAAAAGTGAGTTCTTTTCACTGCAGATGTGCCGTCCATGGGTGATCAGGCTGTAAGGGAGGGTTTTTTTGATGTGGAAGGGATGGCAACTGTTGAAGTGCAAGTACTGTTAGTGGTTGGTAGGTTTCATATGGATGAAAGTGTGCATGGAGCCACCAGTGAGGTGGAGGTCGGCATCCAGGAAAGTGGCATGGTGGGTTGAGGAAGAACAGGTGAAGTGGATGGGGGAGAAGGAGTTGAGGTTTTGAAGGAAGGAGGATAGGGCGTACGGGCCCCGAGTCCAGATCATGAATATATCATTAATAAACCTAAATGAGGCAAAAGGTTTGGGGTTTTGGAATGCTAGGAGGGATTCCTCCAGACAGCCCATAAACAGGTTGGCAAAGAATGATGCCAGATGGGTGCCAATGGCTGTGCCACAGATTTGATGGTAAACTTTCCCCTCAAAGGAAAATAGTTGTTAGTTAGGATAAAGTTGGTTAGGGTTTTAATAAGGAATGGGGTATCAGGCTTGAATTCAGAGGGACATTGGGAGAGGTAATGTTCGAGTGCAGCAAGGCCATGGGCATGTGGGATCTTGGTGTATAAGGAAGTGGCATCCACTGTGACAAGTAGTGATGCAGGAGCTAAAGGGGTGGGGATAGTGCAGAGTCGGTGAAGGAAGTGGTTTGTAACCTTAATATGGTAGGATATTTTGGACAATTGGCTGAAGGTGTTGGTCAAGAAGGGCTGAAATTCTTTCGGTAGGAGCACAGTAGACAGCCTCAATTGGGCATCCAGGATTGTTTTGTGTATGGATTTTGGGGAGCATGTAGAAGGTGGGTGTGGGGGGGGGGGCTGTTGGGGTGATGAGGAAGATGGATTCAGTGGAGCACTTCAGGGAGGGGCTGTAGGATTTACCAGGAATTGGTCATCTTGTTGGACTTCGGGGATGGGGTAATTCCGGCACAGCTTGTAGGTGGGAGAATCAAAGAGTTGGCGGAGCCCTTCTGCCAGGTAGTCACTGTGATCCATAACTACAGTGGTGGAACTTTTATTTGCTGGAAGGATGAGATGGGAGTGCAGGGGGATGGTTGGATGTTGGATGGTAGTATGAACTGGGATGAACAAGTTTCTATGTTGGGATTAGGTTGGCTACAGTCAGAGGGATTGGTGGCGAAGTAGTTTTCCACCATAGGGATCGGGAAAAGATGAGTAGGTCTTTGATGAGACAAACATATTGAATTGGGGTGTAAGGCTGAAGGTAAGACCTTTGGATAAAACGGAAAATTCAGAGAGGTTAAGGTTTTTTGTGGACAGCTAACCACAGTATTCTGGGGTTGTTTTGGAATTGGATGCTGTAGAGTTTTGGTAGGGAGTTTGGAAGGATGAGGTAGGTTCAAAAGGTCAGTTAAGCAAGATCTGCTTGCTATTAGGGGTTCACGAGGAGGAACACTCCCCCCCCCCCACTCCCATCTCATTCCTCCCATCTAATACGTACATAATCTGGAAGACTGTGCTGTATCCATCCTCACCACCGTGACACAACCTTGCTACCCCCCTCCCCTCCCCTCTTTTCACACCGTAGAGCACGATTCGAAATGTGGCAGCCAGAGATGATGGTTGTGTTAAAAAGCGTTCAAATGTTTGTACGTCTATGGGACTTAACTACGGGGTCATCAGTCCCTAAACTTACAAACTACTTATGAACTAACTAAGACCAAGGACAGCACAAATATCCACGCCCGAAGAGGGATTCGAACCCCCGACTGTTGTGGCCATGCAGACCATGACTGAAGCGCCTCAGTCCCCTCGGCCGATGGTTGTGTGACTGTGTGATTGCGTGGATGTTCCTATTTCTGAAGAAGGCCATGCCGATAGCTGAAAATGTTGTATGTGTGTGCCTTTTTTATGTGCCTGTCACAGCTAGTTGTCACGTCTTGGTGGTGAGTCGTGAACTGTCCTATTACTATATTGTATATTTTACATGAATAATAGAATGTGTAAAAGTATTGTGCTGCAATCTGCTGACAGCAACAGATGTCTCTAGCATGTAAGTCAGTTACATACAGCTGGTGCTAAAACATGGAAGTTTAAAAAATTTTAATTTATTTTTATGACTTCATGCATTGTGTGCAAATGCAATTTTTAACGTTACTCCTAAGTATGTTCCATTGTTTTAAAGTTGGATAATTCTTGTAAATAGTGTTTTTTCTAGTGTATATAAATTTAATTTTCTGTAATTAGTGATATACTTTCAGAGTATGACTAATTTTTGTAGACAATGCTGATCTGAAGATGATGACTTAGTTCATTGAAACTGGTAGTCATAAAGTAAATGACTGGAAATAAAAGGGCTACTTTCCATTTGAAAATTGAGATTAAAATTTAGAGATATCATGGAAAACCACCATCCTCACAAATACAAGTCCCGTGTGTCACCTCACCTGATACACATATCTGAGAATTCTTTGATTGTTTGAGTATTTCAACATCATAGGTCGATTTAAAGGACATCTTCTTTTTCTATGAATGACACTATGGTCAGGAAGTCATTACATGCAAGAGACTAAAGTATATGAAAACCCCTATCACGATGTTGGAAATTATGAAAACTTTAAGAATAATTATCAATTGGTTATTGTACCCTGGAAAAACACTTAAGGTTTATTTTCATTTTTATTTATTTATTTTCTATTTTCTGTAGATAATTTTTTTTTTTTAAATTGACAAGTGTACTACTTGGGATTATAGGGCTCTAATTATTGCAATGTATATTGACAGAATGCAATTAAAAAAAAAAGGAATTCACACATTTAAAAAAAGCCTGTAACAGATAAAAGTTCTTCAAGAAGAAAAATATGAAGTAGGAGTGGTTTAAAAAATAAATAGTAATAATACTAAATAAATGAAACATGTCAGCAATTAAAGCAAAACAAAATTGCACATCAAGTATGCACTCTTTCACTGTACATTTTTAACTTTTCTGCTTTGTCTAGTGACAAGAAAAATCTCTAAATTATATGTTATTCAATTACTGATATGGTGTCTTGTTAAGACATAATTGGTTGACATTTAACAGCTGCAAATTTATGAATTCAAAGTATTGCAACATTTCAGGGCATTGAAATAGATTGAATGGCAAAACTGAAAATTGTGCTGGCATAATATTCAAACCCAGATTTCGACTTCGGGGCAGTGGTTACCTTAACTAACTAGTCTATCCAGGCATGCTTCCCCAACTGTCTAAGTTCCTTTGGACATGAGTGGAAAGAACAAACACCATATCAATAATTGTATATATGTACCTAATAGGAAACTGACAAATTCTGTGCAGATTCACACATACACTTGATCCCTTGGGAGAATCCAGTATATACTGTGAGCAAGAGGAATTAATAGGCAGGGCACAATATGATCATTAGTGTGCTATAAATTGAGAATTTAGCAAGTTGGGGGATCATTTCTTGACAGTCTAATTGGTTAAGGCGATCACTGGCCCACACGGAAAATCTGGATTCGAATCCCAGTCCAGCACAAATTTTCAACTGTGCCCTGAAATGGTAAAAATGATTCAATATTTCAAATTTATATCTCACTAGTTGAAAACCTGGTGTTGCCCAAGAATTTATTTCTTTATTCAAGTCCTGAGTTAGTACTTCCCCTATTCCTTCTCTCACTTTCTCTCTGTCCATCTCTTTTTTTCTAAAAACATGTTATATTTATGGGATAATGTTTAGGAAATTAGGCTGGCTTGCATAATGTACAAAATAGGTGTAGTATCCAAACAAAGACAGGTAGTCATCAAGATTCAAATGATACATAACATTCATACAACATTTAATTCAAAACTTGATTATAAACAATACTTCTAGTTGCTTTTCCAGCAGCTAGGATGAATAAATTCTTTGTTGATTCCACCCTTAAACAAGCGACATAAAGTTCTCCTTGCGAGAACATAGAGATGTCAACTCCTCTCCGCAATATTTAATAGACAGCCCTGTGACTTATTAACCATAATAGAAAATGCAAGTCTCACTGGAAACTGCAGTCTCTTGAAGTTAAAAAGAAGATCTGTTGGAAACAATGGGTATTTGTTGGATGTGGACTGTTACATGGAGCTTTCCTTGTAGCTCTATAGAAGTCTATTGCTTTCACCTGCAGCTGTGTCCACTTTATAGTTTGAAGTTGTCAATATGACTTATCAGCTTTCAGGAATTTCCTTAAGCTGACAGCAATACAGGAGTGTCTTAGTAGTAAATAAGAAATGGATTAAAATGTGCTGCATGATGTGACAGGTTTTTACCCATCGCAGTATATATGATCTCATATTTATTGCGTTATATGTTGTATAATTTTTCAGGTATATATTCATTTGTATAAATGCTGTAAGTATAAAAATCTGTTGTGAATATAGTTAGTAGTAAAGAAGTAATAGATCAATACCTGGTGCATGATGCGACGGTTTTCCATGAATGTTATAGGTTATGTCCCCATAGTTAATGAATTACATGTCATACTGTGATGCAATCCAGAAGGTACATTCAGCTGTTTGTTTGTATACTGTCTGTAAAATTTCTTGCGATTACAATTTATACTGTAGTAATCCTAACTTGTAACATTATACTGAATGCCACATTTCTACTCCATGAACATCGAAAAAGAAGTAGGCAAGAAACTTTTTTCCTTTCATCATTTTGATGTGCTTGTCAGCGAGAAAAGAATAATAAAGGTTTGAAATTATGCTTAAATTTTGTTGCAAGTCGCTAATTACTCTCATTCTAATGTAGTGTATGAATAAAGTCTCATTGCACGATGTGGCTTTCTTTTATTTATTTATTTTTTTTTTTTACATGAATCCTATTGTTTATGACGTGATATCTCCTGAACAATGTTCCATATGTGGTTCTTACCCCCCCCCCCCCCCCACAGCAATTGTTACCTCATGGTAAGGAACATGTGTACGTAACTTGTTTGAAACCAGCCTAGTAGTTTAGGAGGAAATGTGGAGCAATGTCACCTGATGCAGCAGTTTCTCTGCCTCTCATTGTTCACAATGCCATATGTTGTACGTGATCCTTACACTTACTATGACTATATTCATGGAGTGAAGCTTACATGGGCAAAATTTCATATAGATTGGAATAAAACTGTAGATCTGTACGCAATACGTACACACAAGCACAAAAAAACACTTTACATATAAAGATTCACCTAGCAAGCTACATGTACGGTCACTTGTGCACTTGTATAATAGAGTGAACTGAAATCTGGAGCTGTTACAAAAAGCTTTTGAAAGTGTGAGTATAACAGTGGGAAATTTTGTGGTGATTGAATATCTTGCTAATATATTTGGTCAAATTTTCCAGAATTACTAGATAAATCTTAGTATTTGTGTGCATTGGCACTGCATAGTTAATTTAACTTCTGAAATAATGGAATTTACCTAGATTGTAGAAATGTTGAGTGTCACTACAGTGGAGGCTGGATATGATTGTTTGAATAACTGCTGCCCATTTTCTTGGCTCCAAAGTTTTTGCAAGCAGACTGCACTGTCTGTACAGCAATAACAATAAGTGGCAAAGTTCTACCTGGGCCTGGGCTTCTCTACTGTCATGGTCACTTGTCATATCCAACTTCAGCAGTTCAACAAGAGGTTGCCGCTCCTCCGCAAAGAAATCTGACAGCCAACTGCACCATGCTGAGCCGTCTGTGCCTGCTCAGAAAATAACAAACATTGGAACATCCACACTTATTTACAAAGTACACAGTGAGGAAAATATTGTTGAACTGTCTACTACATATTACACAAAAGGGACGATTGGGATAAAGTAAATAACATAAAAATGATGATGCCTTATGTTTTAAAAGCATTTGAACAGAACTACACACTAAACTAGTTCAAACAAAATAAGACCATAAGTTTTCAATGGGAGTTGTTGTGTTATTGCTGATATTAGATTCTTGGGAATAATGTAGTGATCTAGGGCATGATCCTCTGGCTAACATTTCATGTTACAATGCTGAAGACATCTTTGAAGGCATGGCAATCAGAAAATGCTGGATCACACTTAAGTCAGTGTAGCAACATGTACTATTTATGTGTATCCACACAACAGTCAGATCGTGATGTCTTGAGAAAACTGACTACAATTTCAGAGTCATGCTGACATGCATTATGGCGCTTGTGGTAAAGAGTTGGTACAATTTATTTTATTTGTCATTAAGGCCAACAATTTGTCAAATTTAAGTCCTTTCTACTGAAATTGTTTTCGTGTTTCTGAATTTCAATGCCTTCTCTGTACAACCTACAAACCTATTATCTGGTCTTGGTAGAACTACTGTGTGAGAGAATCAAATCTGACTGTTTCTAGTAGAATTCTGCAGAACTGGGTAAGTAAGCACAAAATGCTTGATGGGTCAAGTACAGCCTAACCAAATAGACTGCCTGCACAAATGATCGTGGCTGAGCATACAAGGATTAAACAAGTTGACGGCTTGACTGAGTCTTATGACTGTGGCTGAGCACAGTTGGCTTGACTCACAATAAGACATTATGTTCATTCTTAGTGTACTTGCCTTGAATGGTGCAGTGCGAAATGGCAATTACAGTAAGAAGTAAGACTGGAAGAAATGTGCAGCCTACACATTGAAGAAACAGGAGGGTCTACAAATCGACATCTACAATAAATTTCTGATGACTTTGGATGAAAGCATGAAACGTCTTTGATAATTATCAGGTATAAACTTCCCTAAATTACTGTGTTTCCAGTTGGAAGTGACTTATTTACATGAAAAAACAATTGTAAGAATTCTCAGACAGACATAACTCATTCAGGATTATTGGCGGCAATAAAAATAGTATTGCAGTATTTTTAGCTTTTTGTAATTAACTTGCGTAACTGGTGTATAGCAACGGGAGATGAAACAGAGTAAATCTGAATCCTGATTCCACTACATGAGAAAATTATAACAACTTCCTCAAATATTGCTGTGTTCAGCTAGTAGTCATACTGTTATATCAACAAACTTGACATAAATGAAGAACAGGAAATTTTTAGCAGTGTGTGATAAATATATGCAAGTTATGCGGGTTCAAGATCTCATCGTTGATGTAACTGTTTTATACTATGAGTGCATAGTATCTTACCTTCAAACATGAGTATATAAATTGTATAAAAATTCAGCAACATAAAATACATTTTCCAAGTCAACATTCAGTATATCTGCATCTGTTACATATTTATCCTCTCATTTCTGTTCATTAATACAGAGTCTTTGAGTGTGGTCTAATCAAGAAAACACACCCACCCACCCACCCACACACACACACACACACACACACACACACACACACACACACACAAAAGTGCCTGCGCACACTCACACATGCCCAAACTCCAGGCAACAGATGTGGAGCAAAGAAGTGACTGAGGAGAGAAATGTGAGGCTGGACACAAAAAGCTTTGTTCTCAGCAGGCAAGCCATAACTGCCAAATGTAGTTTATTGCAGTATTTCCCGACACAGTAGTTACAGCAAAAAGGAAGAAAAACTTAACATTAGACAAATTGTGGCCCTTTATGATAAATAATAAACAAAACAGCATGACTTTTAGGGCTTTCCCAACAGATCTGCAACAAATATTCTTCATGGGTTTGCCATTGGATAACATTGTGAAAATCCCACAATATTTCATTGTAACAATTGCATGACATCCTCAGGTGGTGGTGGTGGTGGTGGTGGTGGTGGTGGTGGTGGAGAGGGTGGGTAGGGGGTTTTAGAAGAAGTGAGATAGAAAAATACACACGCAGGTAGGTACAAAGGAAACAGAAATGATCACACTCTTCTAGTCAACATACAGTTCATAAAGTTTGCAGAAGTACTAAGTGGAGTATGAAGCACATAATGAATTGAAGTTCTAAAATACAGATAAAGAACACATTCACAGTGTAAATAATGTACTAAAATTATATAAGTGAAGTTGACATCAAAATGTAATGAAACTCGGTTGTCAAATCAGAGACAGCGGTAAGTAGGCACAGACCACAAAGGTACATCTCCGATGTTGGAACGCTCATGAGTGACTCTGATGGGCACAGAGCACTAAGGAAGCATTCAGAATTGCAGCAGATGCCAAATGAAATGGCAAAACTGCAGCAGATCACCGTGAGAGGACACAGACTGCATAGGAGTCAATCCAAAGTTGAGTGGAACAGGAGCGGGTCTGGTTGGAGCAGACATACCAAACACAAAGCATTCAGAAATGCAGGGACACCAGACGAACTGGCAACACTCAAGCAGATTGCAGAGAACGGTCCAAACAGCATAGCCGTCAATCTGAAGCTGGAGAGCCCAGGAGCAGATCAGACACGCACGGACCACATAGGAGGAATTCATAACCGCAATGGATGACAAATGAATCTACAACATTCTAGCAAATTACAGTGAGTGGGTGTGGACTGCATAGGTGCCAATCCAAAGTTGGAGAGTGCAGGAGCGGGTCTGACAGTCGTGGACCAAACATCTAGAACTGCAGGGATAACAGCAAATGAGTGCAGACAGCACAGGAAGCAGAGGCAAGGCCACAGACATAAATACTGGACCAGATCCATTCATGAAGCAGTTACAGATCACACCTGAAGAATGGCATTAGATACATAACTGAAATATTGTGCAAGTATGACACTGTTATCCCAGGTAAAACCTGACAACCCAAGATGTCATTAGATTGCCGGGAGAGTCTGAAAAGTTACATCAAAATGTGATCTATTTATAATTTACAAATACTTCATCTGAAAAGAAAACTGTAATTTCTAGATACCACTGAGGATGCCTTAAAGTAAAAAAGCAAAATGTGACGTGGAGAAATAAAAATTGCATTTCAGCAATGAAACAATGCTTTAATTTTCAAAACAAATTATGTGCAATAAAGTACTGTTGTGTCTATTAAGCCTTCATCTTCTACCTTTAATGCATAGCCTATCGTATCGACCGCTCTCCTAGCTTGGTCATTCTGTACACAACCAAGTTATCTACCAATAAATCTGCAATTACTGTACTCATTTTTATGTTGCCATGACAACTGACAAACTGTCTGTCTGCATGAATTCTGCAAGTAGAAACTCTGCCTATAACGTATCTTTTCTTCTTGTAACCCATTGGCCTGACCTTCACTAGTCCCTGTCTTCCATCCACCTCTCCCTTCTCTTTTCCCACTCCAGTATTACACATGCCTTCTAACCTACCAGAGTATCTTTTCCCCACCATCTTCCTGTCTAGTACTACACCCCCCAGTTGCACCTAGCAGCCCTATCATGTTCCCTCAGGCAGCACGACCGTATTACCACTCCCCACATTATGCCTTTCCTTACCCCTGAAACCCATCACAGCAGATTGTTGCTCCATCAGACACAACCACAGCCGAACTCACACACAGAAGGTGTATATTTTTTATACTTTAGAAAGACTTTATCCTGAAGCATTTAATATTTCACCAGTTTTTTTAAGTCACTATTTCTAAAATGAGGAAACAAACCTAAAGCAAATAAATTCAGTACAACAAATGAGAAAACAAGCCTCAGATATATAATTCAAATTTTATGTTGCATATAGTGTATTATTTTGTCCAATAACTGGATAATATGACACAAACTCTAAAAACTCAAATAAAATGTGTCCCAAGTCTTCAGAACCAATTTAATTCTGCAGGGTGCAGAGAAAAAAGTAAACAGAATGTATGAGCTCTTCTTTAGGGTTAACGGAGGAATAATTTTTAGTTGAAAAAGATAAAGCACAAAAAATGGGGTAGAACTGAAACAAAACTGTATTATCAAGAGACAACTTCATTGTTATTTTCATTTAACATGTATAATTTTCATTGTAATAATAAAGTCTTGTTTCACACACCTGAGTAGAGAAGCAGCTTTACATGTAGATTGAATAACCGCAAAATTGCAGCAAGTAAATCTTCATCCTCAGGTGATGCTGGTGTTGCAGACAGAAACCTTGAAAATGTTTCTTTCCAAGGGAGTGCATTAAGATCAGCTATTCTGGATAAGCTTTCCTTCTGAGGCAAAAGTAGTAGTAAATTGAAGTATCTGTGAATTTAAATAAGAAATTACCATTAAAATAACTACTGAGTATTCTTTTTAAACTTAAAAAAAATTCATTTTCTGTAGAATTATATTTAAAAAATGATTCAATGCAACAGAACTAGTGCACTACAGATTCATAACATTTTTGTCTACTTATTAAAGTTCTGGATCTATAACACAAATACATTACTGAAAGAACTTTTCTGGCAGAACATTGGGCAGCATGAAAATAGCAGCAACAGGGAAGTACACCACTGCCTGTGGGACAGCATCCCTGAAAAAACTTCACAGCAACTCTCCTGCATGAATGACTGCAAAGTCATGATTGTAATGGCACAACATATTTACATGCACTTATCAGCCACCCTTGCTGCCCCAACTGACTGCCTTAAAGATAAATCACAGTTGACCACAGTGGTAAACGAATATCCATTCAATTCATACGAAGACCAGTTAATAGATTAGGGCATGTACAGATGCATATAAGCGTTTGCTTTTCTTTCATTCTATGTGGGATTGGAACAGTAGTGGTTCTAGGTACCCTCCACCTCACACCTTTGGATGGAATGTGGAGTACGTATGTAGATGCAGATGCTAATAAACGCCTGGATATGAAATTTCTCATATTCGGCAACATTCTTCTGTAAAACAATATTCCAATGTATCCTGATCAGTAATCAGTTGGGTAGTGAATTACTCCTTACCACTGACACAATCTGAATCAACTGTGATAGAGTAACTGTGATTTCAGTGTGCAGTCATGTGTCACATCATGTAATGCATCTACTGTGCCGCGACCACAACAGCCGTTCTCACACAAACACCTGATTGACACATTCAGACACTTGTGATTGGCCTCGCTGGATCAACTGACCATTATCTTGACACAATCCGGTGCCTCTGCTATGCCAGACTGCTGCACCATATCGATGCATCCTGCCAATGCACAACTGCTTGTTTTTTCGGTTCCAATGGGGACCACGGTTGTGCTGCACAGTCTCTATGCCCTACCACAACAGATGATATCACTGAGCTGCTGGCCCAGACATCAAATACACTGTCTTCTCAGTCACCTAATTGGCTGCCTAAATTTCCACCATTTTCCTTTGATGGGCTAACCACTTGATTTGCAATGGTAGAACAAATCTTCAATCACTGCTCATTGTATGATGTGACCAGATACTTGCAGCTCAACAACTACCACTATGAACACATCAACCTGATCTGTGACAGTGATCTCACTGCTGATTGCTATGTCATTGCCAAGCACGATATCCTTGAGTGTGTGTCTCCTACTCCAGATGGAACTATCAGATACATTCTTCATGAGAAGCACCTTGGTGATAAGCCTTCGCAGCTGTAGCGCAATCTTCGATTGCTTGTGAACAAGCTTGACATGCCTGATTTGACTCTCAAGACAGTTTGGTCCAGCAAGCTTCCCATTGCCATCCAAAATGCACTAACTTACAACACTCCTCAGTCGCCTAGCAAGCGCATCAGGATCATGGACAAGATATACTAGACCCACCTCCATGAAGCTCACCTCAAACAACATGGGCCAATGCTGCATGTCACACCACACATCACCTACCAGGTTCCTGTCAAGGTCAACCTTGCAACATGGATGCTGCATGCAAAACATCTGGCTCTGTAAGTCATTGGCACGGTGTCCGGCCTCCGGCGTCATTGCCTTCTATTTCACTGGCACTGGAGCTGCCAGTAAATACTTCCTGCGATTCGGATACCGCAGCAGATTAGCTGCGTGTACTGGGGCGCCAAGCTGCGATGCGCACAGCCGTTTCTCATCGGGGAGTCGAGTCCCCCCTCGGGCCTGGGTGTTTGTGTTGTCCTTAGGTTGGTTTAACCTATTTTAAGTAGTTCATATGCGATTTGGATGAAGGCCAAACCAACACTGATTTGTTTCCCAGAGGAACATGTCCAACACTACCTGTTCTGCTACTACCACAGTTCATTTGGTGACGCTGCCAGGAAGTGCCGCCCTCCATGTCACCACCCAAATTCGGTTTGCTGTATGGTCAAGACAATGCCAACTGTTTTAACACAGACAGGCACCCACCCATTCTCCACTCAGTTCGTTATGCCTCAACCATTGGCAGTCGCTCATATCTTCATGACTGCCTCAGGTACACATTTTCTTGTGGACAGTGGTGCAGATGTCTCTCTCCTCCCCTTGTCCATGTCCACAGGCAAGCTTCACTGTCCTCCTCTTCTGTACCCTGTGGCTTGCTGGTAGCATGAAGTGCTCTCTGGATGTCTGTGGAGGAGTATCCATTTCTGATGAACACCAGATGTAGATGTTCCATCTCTTTATCAAGATTTTCTGGATCTGACAGAGCCTGAGCCCTGTGTACTAGTGTTCTCAAGACTCCATTCTTCTCTGCCAGGTGGTGACACCCGTAAAGAAAATATGCTGAGGTCAGTACATGCTTGAACAAGCCGAGCAGGTCATCATCAAACTTCTCTCCAATGAGATTGAGTGAATCAGTGAGTGGCACTCGTGTGAAGAGTGACAGCACATCAAAACTGACCATGGTGTCACATCCCACGGTATGCAGCTGCCTTAGCCGTTATAGGAAGTTCTCCGAGTTCCGAATGTAGTGTTTGCATTTACCCACATATGGTGACAGTATCTTCTTCAGATAATATGCAGTGAGGTATGTCACTGCGCCGACGTTTCTGACAATATGTCGAAGAGGGACCCCCTCTCTGTGGACATTAAGAAGTCCATAGAGTCTGGGTGGTACAGGTGCTTTGGCATTAAGCTTCTTGATGACCTGTTCTGGTAAACCTATCTCCTTCAGCAGTGTCCGGATCTTCTTGTCAACTTTATCTGTGGGCTCACCATCTACTGGTTTGTATGCAGTGTCCTCCAGGAGTTGTTACACCTTCTTATCATACACCAAATTGTTTAGGATGATTGTGGAATTACCCTTAACAGCCGGCAGGACCACAATGCTGTCATCCTCCCGTAGCTGCCTGGCACCAGCATCTCCTTGCTCGAGGTGTTGGACTTGTGTGCCTTCGTCCTGGTGAGTGCCCTGCAGGTCTCCCAGTGGATCTCTTCAGACACACTGGTGGGCAGCGTGTTAGCGACTTGCTCCACTGCACTGTTGAAGGCAGTAACTCCTAGAAGCATACCAGTTTTAGCCTTCATCAGTGCAGTGGAGCAAGTCGCTTAGACGTTGCACAATACTTGAAGAAGATACTGTCACCATACGTGGGTAAATGCGCACACCACATTCGGAATTCTGAGGACTTCCTACAACGGCTAAGGCAGCTGCATATCTTGGACTGTAACATCATGGCCAGTTTCGACGTGGTGTCGCTCTTTACACAAGTGCCACTCACTGATTCACTCAATCTCATTGGAAAGAAGTTTGATAGTGCCTGGGACGCCAAGCTGCGGTGCGCAAGGCCGTTTCTCATCGGGGAGTCAAGTCCCCTCTCGGGCCTGGGTGTTTGTGTTGTCCTTAGGTTGGTTTAACCTATTTTAAGTAGTTCATATGCGATTTGGATGAAGGCCAAACCAACGCTGATTTGTTTCCCACAGGAACATGTCCAACACTACCTGTTCTGCTACTACCACAGTTCATTTGGTGACCCTGCCAGGAAGTGCCGCCCTCCATGTCACCACCCAAATTCGGTTTGCTGTATGGTCAAGACAATGCCAACTGTTCTGACACAGACAGGCACCCACCCATGCTCCACTCAGTTCGTTATGCCTCAACCATTGGCAGTCGCTCATATCTTCATGACTGCCTCAGGTACACATTTTCTTGTGGACACTGGTGCGGATGTCTCTCTCCTCCCCTTGTCCATGTCTACAGGCCAGCTTCACTGTCCTCAGCCAGACTGTTATTGGTGACTAGTTGTCGCTACAATATGTCTCGAAAATCTGAATAATGCAGAAAAGAAATACTCAGTATTTGACTGTGATTTACTTGCGATATATGAAGCTATTAAGCACTTCCACTCTGTGATTGACAGACAACCCTTCTACATGCTGAATGACAAGGTAGGCTTCGCCAGTTTATTCCACATGTTCTCCAACAGAAGGTCTTTAACAAACTCCACAACCTGGCACATCCGAGTGTCAAAGACTCCACCAGGATGGTTACTGAACGTTTTTTCTCGTGTGACATGATGAGTGAATGCCAAGCTTGAGCATGCTTGTGCATCCCTTGTCATAAAAGCAAAATAACCACTCACACCATGCCCCCCTCCCAATTGGCACTTTTACAATACCTGCTGGCCATTACCAGCATGTCTACATTGATTGGTGGAACAACTCCTCCCTGTCAACGGTTTCCATTATATCCTCTCGGCCACTGTCTGCAAAACTCAATAGGTCCAGGCTACGCCTTTTATGAACATTACTGCGGAAACTGTTGCTCATGCTTTTGTACATTTGTGGATATCTTGATTCTGTTGCCCCACTATCACCACCACTAACCAAGGTTGGCAATTCAAATCATCTCCCATGGCGTCTGCGAATTGTGTGGCATTCGACACGTACACGTTACCACCTACTATCCCCAGAACAATGGTCTAGTGGAGCAGTGGCATCGAACACTCAAGGCGGCCCTTCACTAACACAACACCTTGTTGACTCTGACTCTGGTTGTCCTACAAGGAGGACTTACACGGCACAGTCACAGAGTTCATGTATGGGCAACCATTAGTACTGCATGGGGAGTCAGTCAATGCTGCATACACCCATCTCTTGAGGAGCTACCCACTCTCCTGGATCACATGAGCCTTTATTGCTTTAAAAAGAACCCCCCCCCCTACCCAAAGCCCATTGGAGACTTACATTTGTCATGCTCTGTGACAACATGGTCTGTGCCTTGCTACAGCCACCATACTCTGGCCCCCATTGTGTGCTCCAACACTCTCAAAATACCTTTGACACCCTTGTCATTAAACCTATTCACGTCGAGCCAGCAATGATCCCCCCTCCATCACGGCCCAACAAGAGTACTCTGCGTTGAGGTTGAGGGGGGGGGGGGGAGGGAGTGGGCAGCTGTACTTATATCTCTGATTCAGCATCTTTGGAGAATTCCTAATCAAAGTTGTTGCCATTGCTCAAACCTCAGTCTATGCATTGTAGTTTTGTGGTGAACAATAAAATTCTGTCTTGACATATATATGGAGCTTACTTAGGGCATACTACCCTAAGAATTGCCATACCATCATTATAAAACTGCCTTGTGGTTTAGGAGGCATCCAATATTCTAGTATAAGGTGGGTAGGCTCCTAATGAAAACAGCAACAAAGAAAGAGAGATAGTAGTTCCTAAATGTGAAAATATAAACTGTATACACTAGCATTTTGGTATAAGTAAGTGACTGCATTAGGTGTTATATTTCACAGGATGTCTGGCATCAAAGCAATGACCACAACAGCCCAAGAACACAGTGGAACTAATAGCTGGCCGAGAATGTTGTCAACAACTGACCTTCCATCATCTTTTTTTAATTATATGTTTGCATCATATGAAGTACCGTACTTTTTGAAATATTTGTTTGATGTCATTGTAGCAGTTAGGCCATAATCACAGCAAATTACTAAAAGTTTACATGACTAGTGGTGAATCAAGAACAACATTATCAAATTGAAGTAATTATGAATTAAATCAGAAACTAAATTAAAATAACTAGAAAAACAGAAATATTCAAATATCTTTGTCATTGAAAACTATGCAAAGTACTAGCACTTTTACTTAATCATACTGTAGTTATGCAGTTATGGTCAAGAAGCAACATCATTATAGTTGATCGCTATTAATCCTTTATACAGGTCACTGAGATCTTAACATAACCTTTATTGTTTAAAAAATCAAAATGTCATAGCAGTCTGGTTAACGACATGTCATATTACAAAACTGCAATGAGAAGAAAATCTCTAATGTCTTAGCAAATTTTCTGTTGATCTGAGAAATGCACCATGGAAGACACAGGACACAAAGAGACATTAGTTTAGCTTTTGAGCATGCAATCCTGTTAATGGTAATGAATAACAGATTACTTTAGTTTTTAATAAATCCATTGACTCACATAATTTTGCAATAACAATTCTCTCTTTGTACGGTGAGAATAAATTTAAAATGTGAACACACTAATTTAGTCTACTGTTACAAAACCATTATCATTCATAATTTCAAACCATGAGAATATACATCAAATATTGATAAAATGCTGGCCTATAAAATAAACTGTTGAATACCGTGAAAGACCATGAAGAGCAGTCTCTGCATTCTCGTGAGTAGTAGCATTCTGTATATCATACATGTACTCCTTACAAATTGTAAAGGAGGACATCTGCACTTCTTCTATGTCCATTGATTTTGCTTTTAATTCAGAACAGAATGGTAATTCTTGTAGTCCTTTCAGAGCATCCTTTTTCTTAAGCAAAGTTTCAACACTACCAAACCATTCAGAAGACCATGTTAAGCGTAACAACTTCCTGGACTGATCTCTCTGCATGAGAACACCTACAAAATTAACATTTAACTGTTTAAAGAAATACTTTATAAAAATAAATCTCATGATACATTTTATAACTGGCAAATTACTTTTATGTGATCCTAAGGCTATGATGTAGTAAAGGAAAATATGATTGAACAAATGTTGCTAAAATATTTACTCTTATTGCACAAGATCTCTATCCCACACACACAAACCACACACACACACACACACACACACACTATTTAAAGGAAATTCTTAAAATTATTATTTGGAATCTTAGAAAGTCCCATGTTGTGCGATGGTTGCCTTTCCATACCCCCCCCCCCCCCCCAATTACCTGGCATTCTTCTTCCTCCACTCCCCTCCTTACTCAGTGTCAAGATAGTTGCAGCACTGAAGCAGGCATAGATGGTGGTCGTGGGTGTATTGGCTTCCTCAGTGATTGTGTTAATGATGAAGGCCATGGGCAAAAATGGCTGTGATTTTCTGTTTTACGTGCCTGTCAGCGGCCCAGCAAATGTCTTTACAATGAGTTGTTATCTATCCTCCATTATTGACAAAAATAACATTTATATACACTGACAATCAATTTTCAATCCATGCAAAAGAGTAACAATCCTCTGTTTATCTTCCTACATTTAACAACAGTTTTCTAGTGTTGCAACCATCCTTCTAGAACAGTATTATTCATGGCCAGCATTATGGAGTGTGTGTTGTTGTTCATCATATCAGCTACACATATAGTGAACATTGATGGTCCTCCTTCAGACGAAAGTCCCATATTGATCACATCTCCAGGTAGAAGACCAAGGAAAGATTTTAAGATTTGGGTGGGACCGGGAAAATCGTATATCTGGATAAAAAAACTGGCAACACGGGTGGCATTTTCACAGCAGAAAAGTAGCCTGCCAAAGGTGTTTGCATATCATGTTAGGAATACGCTTGGAAAACATCAATGGTCCAAGTGAAGTATATTATAAAAAAAATAAATGATAGCCTAATTGACGAGACCTTAGAAACAGTAGAATAGTTGATTTCTGATGGAAATTCTCTACTGATATGTTAAAATATTCTTGAAAAGTGATAGATTGGCTGGCCAGTACTTACCTTATTTCTATACTGCCTACAGTCACACAAAAACAAAAAATGGAAACGAAAAAGCAGACAACAGCTTTCGGAAATATTTTCCTTCGTCAGGTACAAGAGGATGGGAACAGAAGCAGCCTTCCCCCCCCCCCCACCCCCATCCTTTGGGATACATGGTGATAAACAGGCTAAAATAGATGTTAATATGGAGGGGGGGGGAGGGAATTAAAATTTTTCGATAGTTTTTTAAGAAATTTTGACCAACAACTGTTTATAAAAATTTAATTAACTTATTGAGTGCTGGTGAAAAAAGAATGGATCATCTTAAAAAAGGGTCGCCTAGAGCCAAAAAAGGGTCTTAGGCGGCAGATAAAATATCACTAGTGGCTCATAAAATATCGTTAACAACACATTAAAGAGTGCCATAGAACTGTTCCCTTCCACTTCCCTCCTCTTGTACCTGACAAAAGAAATTATTTCTGAAAGCTTGTGTTTTTTTTTTTTTTTTTTTTTTTTTTTTTTTTTTTTTTTTTTTTTTTTTTTTTTTACATATTTGTGTTTTTGTGTGACTGTTGGCGGTACAAAACTAAGTTAAGTACTAGTCAGCCAATCTATTTCTTTTCAAGAATATTTATACAGTAGAACAGCGTGGCTTGCTACAAATAGTATGAATATATGATTCCACTTCAAGACATTCTGCTGATGAATTAAATTTTTATGAGGAGGTAAAATACAGACATGACAAAGAATAGTACTGCCACTTTAAACCAATAATTGGGGATTAAATGCTGTAGCTAGCCTCACAAACCAAGGTGATGTTTCAGTAAGTTCACATGAAATTAAGGGATAAATGAAAAAGTTGAAAGGATTGTTCACTTTTCGAAGAGTACAGTAATACAAAAATGTTCACTGAATGTTCTGACTAATAAGACTCTGAATGAATCAGATATAAGTTTTCAAATAAGACAAAATAATAAGAGATGTTTCAGTTTTAAACAAATTTAATACTAGTGTGACTACGGATTAGCAGGATACAAAGCACATACGTAATAACTTCCACCAACACAGATTAAACTAATACACTCCTGGCCATTAAAATTGCTACATCATGAAGATGACATGTTACAGACGCAAAATTTAACTGACGGGAAGAAGATGCTGTGATATGCAAATGATTAACTTTTCAGAGCATTCACACAAAGTTGCACCAGTGGCGACACCTACAACATGCTGACTTGTGGACAGTTTCCAATCGATTTCTCACACACAAACAGCAGTTGACCGGCGTTGCCTGGTGAAAAATTGTTGTGATGCCTTGTGTAAGGAGGAGAAATGCGTACCATCATGTTTCCGACTTTGATGAAGGGCGGATTGTAGCCTATCACGATTGTGGTTTATCATATCGCGACATTACTGCTCACGTTGGTTGCGATCCAATGACTGGGTGGGTTCAGGAGGGCAATACGGAACGCCATGCTGGATCCCAAAAGCCTCGTATAACTAGCAATCGAGATGACAGGCATCTTATATGCATGGCTGTAACAGATCGTGCAGCCACATCTCAATCCTTGAGTCAACAGATGGGGGCTTTTGCAAGACAACAATCATCTGCACAAAGAGTTCGATGACGTTTGTAGGAGCATGGACTATCAGCTCGGAGACCATGGCTGTGGTTACCCTTGATGCTGCATAACAGACACGAGCGCCTGTGGTGGTCAAAGCAATGACGAAGCTGGGTGCATGAATGGCAAAACATCATTTTTCCAGATGAATCCATGTTCTGTTTACAGCATCACGATGGTCGGTCACATCTGTGTTTGGCTACATTGCGGTGAATGCACATTGGACGCATGTATTGGTCATCGCCATACTGGCATATCACCCGGCGTGATGGAATGTGGTGCCATTGGTTATACGTCTCAGTCACCTCTTGTTCGCATCAACGGCACTTTGAACAGTGGCTGTTACATTTCGGATGTGTTACAACCTGTGGCTCTACCCTTCATTCAGTCCCTGTGAAACCCTACATTTCAATAGGATAATGCATGACCACATGTTGCAGGTCTTGTGCAGGCCTTTCTAGATACGGCAAATGTTCGACTACTGCCCTGGTCATCACATTCTCCAGATCTCTCACCAACTGAAAATGTCTGGTCAATGGTGGTGAGCAACTGGCTCATCACAATACGCCAGTCACTACTCTTGAGGAACTGTAGTATTGTGTTGAAGCTGCATGGGCATCTGTACTTGTACACGCCATCCAAGCTCTGTTTGACTCAATGCCCAGGCGTATCAAGGCCATTATTACGGCCAGAGGTGGTTGTTGTGGGTATTGACTTCACTGGATCTACCCTTTTGTATACAAACAGGCCGTAATAATGGCCTTGATACGCCAGGGCATTGAGTCAAACAGAGCTTGACATACATCACTGCATATTATCTGAAGAAGATACTGTCACCATATGTGGGTAAATGCAAACACTACATTCGGAACTCGGAGAACTTCCTATAACGGCTAAGGCAGCTGCATACCGTGGGATGTGACACCATGGTCAGTTTTGATGTGCTGTCACTCTTCACACGAGTGCCACTCACTGATTCACTCAATCTCATTGGAGAGAAGTTTGACGATGACCTGCTCGGCTTGTTCAAGCATGTACTGACCTCAGCATATTTTCTTTACGGGTGTCACCACCTGGTAGAGAAGAATGGAGTCTTGAGAACACTAGTGCACAGGGCTCAGGCTCTGTCAGATCCAGACAGTCTGGATAAAGAGATGGAACATCTACATCTGGTGTTCATCAGAAATGGATACTCCTCCACAGACATCCAGAGAGCACTTCATGCTACCAGCAAGCCACAGGGTACAGAAGAGGAGGCAAGGAAGGTGGCATACATGCCATATGCTGGACCTATCTCTGCAAAGATCAGCAGAATTCTGTTGAAATATGAAATAAGAGCATATTCGGCCCACCCTCCAAAATTAGGACTATGCTGGGGAGTGTGAAGGATGACCTGGGGCTACGTAAACCAAGCATTTACAACATCCCATGCCAGTGTGGTATGTCATACATCGTCCAGACTTCCAGGACAGTGGACCTAAGGTGCAAAGAACCCCAGAGGCACACTAGACTTAGACAGGTAACCAAATAAACCATAGTGGAGCAATGTCTTGAGCTTGGTCACTCGATGGACTACAGCAACACCAAAATTGTGACAGTCACCAAGACTGTGGGACGGTGTCGTAAAGAAGGCCATTGAGATCAAGGTCACAGGCAATCTAATAAACCAAGACAACGGTTACCAGCTCAACTCAGCGTGGAGTCCGGTTCTGGAGCTTATCAGGGCTCGACGAAAGAAGCCAAGAAACTCCTCAAGAAGCGAAGATACCTCAGTAGCGGCACCAGACGGGTACAGACTACGAGTGGAACGCCCGATGCAGGACAGACCTCAGACAGCTGCCACAACCACAGGTGGTGGATGAGCCAGGTGTGGACCTCAGTCAGAACACCAGGAAAGTGTCAACAACTCACGGGTAGCACGAGGCGGGCGTGGAACGACAACAGAGCGCCTGATGCGGGACGGGCTACAGACAGCTGCCACGACTACAGATGGGGAACCAGCTGGTCACGGACTCCGTTGGAGCACCAGGAAAATATCAACACCTAAGGAGCAGTGCCAGACGGGCGCAGCACACGAACGAAGCACCCAATGCAGGACAGGTCTGAGAGAGCTGCCACAGCCAACATACATATAAAAGTTTGTTTTATGACAGTTAATTGCTCCAGTATTAACACACTAGCTGAAAACATGATATTGCCCAGGTACTTATTTATTTATTCAAACCTTGAGTTAGTACTTCTCCTATCCCACCTCTCTCTGTCTATCTGCTTTGTTCTAGAAACATGTTATATTTATCAGCGAATATATAAGAAATACGGCTGTCTTGCATAATATAAGGTTAGGTTAGGTTAAGTACAGTATCAAAACTAAAAACAGATAGTAATCAAAATACAAATGATATGTAACATTCATTTAATTCACAATTTTACTACAAACAATATTTCTTGTAACGTTTGCAGGATCTAATATGAATAATTTCTTTGGTGGGCCCAAATCCTGAGCAAGTGATTAAAGTTGTCCACATGAGAAACATGGGCATGTCAAATCCACTCCACAGTATTGAATAGATTGCCCTGCGATTTATTAATCATAATAGAAAATGCAAGTCACACTGGCAACTGCAGTCTCCTGAAATTAAAACCTTGATCTGTTGGAAATAATGGGTATTTGTTTGATGTACACTATTTCATTTTCTTCCTTTCCTAGTAGAAGTCTATTGTTTTCACCTGCAACCGTGTTCACTTCACTGTTCAAATATGGTTCAAATTTGCCTAGAGCAGTCAGCTTTCAAGAATTTCCTTAAGCGGACTGGAATACAGGAGTGTACAAAAAATTCAAATGTTTGTAAATCTATGGGATTTAACTACTCTGGTCATCAGTCACTAGGCATACAAACTACTTTAACTTATGCCAAAGACAACAAATACACCCATGATCGAGGGAGGACTAGGACGTCTGGCAGCGAGCACTGGCGCTCTCTGCAGCTAGGCACCTTGGAACACTCAGCCACTCCACTGTGGCAATACAGTGGTGTTTTAGTGGTAAATATGTACATGTATTAATAATTGCTGCAAGATAGGACAGGTTTTTATCCATTGCAGTATATGATCACATATTTATTGAATTATATGTTGTACAATTGTACAATTTTGCAGTTATATATTCATTTGTATCACTGCTGTATGTCAGTAAAATCCATTGTGAACAGAGTTAGTTGTAAAGAAGTAATAAATTAAAACCTGACATGTGATGGGGCAGTTTTCCATGAACATTACTGTTTATGTCCTTATATCTCATGAACTACATGTCGTAGTAGAAGATACATTCAGCTGTACGTGTGTACACTATCTGTAAAATTTAACTGTGAGTACAGTTTATGATTTCTCCACTACAAATTGTAACATACCAACTGTCATATGCCATAGGTTTGCTCCATGGAAAGCATAAAAGTAGTAAGGGAGAAACTTTTTTCCTTTTATTATTTTGATGTCTCATTATTTTTAAGTCTCATCACCTTATGCGGCAGTTTCTTGCAATTCCTATTGTTTATGACCTTATATCTCCTGAACCATGTGTTGTATGTGGTTCTTATCCCTACAGCAATTGTTACCTCATGGTAAGGGAATGTCTCATGAACTGTGTGTAGGTGCACGATCTATACTCTTATGGTGACCATCCAAATGGAATGAAGCTTACATTTGCATAAGTTTATAGAGATTGGAACAAAACTGTAGTTTTGCAAGGAATTTGTGTACACAAACAAACTAATGGACACTCTGCTTTGGTCTAGGTGTGTTTGTGTTTGGACATGTGTGAGTGTGTGTGTATTTGTCTACCTTCCTTTTTGTCCCCTAAGGTAAGTCCTTCCATTCCTGGGATTGGAATGACTCCTTTTCCACTTCCTTAAAACCCATATCCTTCCCTTTCTCCTCCCCTTTTTTCCTCTTTTTCCTGAAGAAGCTGCCAGTGGTGGCGAAAGCTTGTAAGTGTGTTTTGAGTGTGATTTTTATTTTTATTTGTGTCTATCGACGAGCCGGTCCTTTTGGGTAAGTCATCCGTTTTCTATATATATAGAATGGCTGTGAAACAAGAAATAAATAAATTTTTTCCAAAACAAAAACAAAAATAGCTTCAAGCCATGAAGAAATGGCAAAAGTTGGACAAAGGCAGTTCTAGAGTTTCAGACACAGTCAAAAGGAAAGCTACACACTTCAACTGATGAAAGACTGCAGGAGTCAGAGAGAGAGAGAGAGAGAGAGAGAGAGAGAGAGAGAGAGAGAGAGAGAGAGAGAGAGAGAGAGAGGAGGGGAGCATGAAAACAGCTGTATTAAGTATTTGTTAGTTCACGATAAAAGAAGTGACAGCTTGGACAATAAATAAATAAATGGTAGTTTTAACATTATCTTTTGGTACACGTGCTGTTAATTATACAAATGTGCCCACTCTTTCATTCTGAAATGAAAGTACTTTTAGGTCTAAGTAGAACAAGCACACACAGAAGATTATTGAGAAACAACCTAAAAACCTTGTATCAGCAGGTTACTGTATGACCTCTATTTATTTGCAACATAAAAATGGTTTTATGCCAAAATAAGACAGTAAACAAATGTGTGTGTGTTTGTGTGTGTGTGTGTGTGTGTGTGTGTGTGTGTGTGTGTGTGTGAACGTCTTCCACTGCCCCCCTTTTCCTCCTCTAAAATGATTGCTTGCTCTAAAATAGCACACACCACATAGTTAACTGTTACTATTCCAATTACCTGGAATATTCTAGTTATTTATCCACATACCTTTCAAACTTGGTTGTCTGTTATGACTTGCTTTCCAATGGGTTTTACAAATAAAAGGTAACCTCATATTAACGGCCACAATTTCAGGAAGAGAGAAACTTGATCCAGAGTCAGGCAAGTCGCAAGGCCAAGTAGACAATATATATTCACTGTACATCAATAAAGAAAGCAATATTGCTGCATCAATACGAAATGTGTCATCGTTTCCAAACAGAATCAATCCTGTAAAATAAGGAAGAAAAACTAATTCACTGGCTATTCAGTCCACTGAATTGTATAAATCCATTCTTCTAAATCAAACTGGAAATTTAAAACAAAGAAGTCTTAATTACTATGAAGTATATATGCTTTGAAACAAATGATAAATATTAAAAAATGAACCTGAACTAACTTTAATGAGTTATGGAAAAAATAGGGATTGCCATACTCTGCTTCAAATTACATTGTAACTGACATTACAGTGAGCTGAATGGTAGGGGCTTCAATGCAATGTGTTATGAAGTGTGTCTACCTGCATGTCAGCAACACTGCCCTTGCCACTACAATCTGCCAATTATAAAGGAATTTTAATCAGAGTATTTTTTCTATTAAACCATAATATAATTAGCTGGCTCCCTCATTATGATAAAATTTCCTGTAATTCTGGCTGATAAATAGCATATTGTGTGAAAAGCATATGAATATGAAAAGTAAAAATCAAGAAAAGTTACAGAAAAAACCTAGTTCACTTCAAACAGAAAAAAGGTTATAATGAACAAATAAATTTCAGTTCTAGTTCTGTATCACTGTACATTGTATTTCAGCTTAGCAGTACTATTTATTTATGTACTCACTACAGCTTTAATTTATTCTATAATTAACTACTACCATAATTCAGAACTATGATAAACTGTTTACAATTATTTCAGTTTATCTACTCATACTAAATTTATAGTTTGTAAAATTTATCTTATTGTTTCTTATGAAATGAATTGTTCAGTTTATCAAACCTACATAGTTCACAAATTCTATTATTATACTGTAGAAAATACTCCGTTTTTAAAAACAACAATATAGGTTAATTTAAACACATATGATTCAATTATTTATTAAAATACACTCTAAGGAAGAAGACAAAATACCACAAAGGAATTATCTGAATGGGAGAGGAATAAGTTCCTGTCATAATCCCTGCACTGACAGACAGATAACTGGTTATAATTTGAGACAAAATTCTTGATTTATTTGAGAGGAAGAAATGCACTCAAAAACCTGTAGGGCCACCTCTAGCCCTTATACAAGCAGTTATTTGGTTCTGAATTGATTGACAGAGGAAAGGAAAAATTGATTGTGATGGAGGACTGAAATTCAATAGTAGGAAAAGGAAGGAGAGAAAAAATATTAGGTGAATATGAACTGTGAAAAAGGAATGACAGAGGAAGCCAGGTACCAGTTAGATTTTATAATGGTAAGACAGATTTTAGAACCACATTTTAAACTGTGAGACATATCCAGGGGTAGATATAGACTTTCACCCTATATTACTGGTCATGAACTGTGGGCTGAAACTGAAGAAAATGCAGAAAGGTAGGAAAATAAGGAGATGGGACCTGTATAAATTGAAGGCATGACAAGATGTAGATGTAGAAGGAACCTGTGGTTCTTGGGAGTTTCAGAGGAAGCTTCAGAATCGGGGAAAGGGGTGGGGGGAGGTGTAACAATAGAAGATGAATGGGTACCTTTGAGAGATGAAATGGTGAAGATAGCAGAGGATCAAATAGGTAGAAAGACAAGACCTACGAAAAGTCCTTGGATATCACAGAGTAAATACTGAATCTAACTGATGAAAGGAGAAAACGTAAAAAAATCAGGGAGTCCCCTGGAGTAGACGACATTCCATCAGAGCAGCTACGGAAGTCTCTGGGAGAGCCAGACATGACAAAATTATTTTACCTGGCGTGGAAAAAAAAAGGTCAGGAAAAGAAGTATGAGATAGGCAGTCTACCCTCAGATTTTAAGAAAAATGTAGTAATCCCCATTCCAAAGAAAGCTGACAGAGACAGGTGTGAAAATTATAGACCATCATAGTTACAAAATTTTAACACAGTTTATTTACAAAAGCATGAAAAACCTGGTAGAAGCCAACTGCAGTGACAATCAATTTGGATTTAGATAATAGCTGGGAGCTCTTGAGGTAATATTCACATTATGAGTTATTGAGTAAGTTGTGGAGAAGGGACTAAAGTTCAGAATGAAGAAATCAAAAGTTTGCATTTTGCTGATGACATTGTCATGACAGGACAACATATGATCTAGTTGAGTAACTGAATTGAATGGACAGTGTCTTGAAAGGAGGTAATAAGATGAACATTAACAAGAGCAAAACTAGAGTTATGGAATGTAGTATAAGAAAATCACAGGATGCTCAAGTAATTAGATTATGAAACTAAACAATAAAGATGGTAGATGGGTTTTGTTACATGGGGAGTGAAACAACATACAATTGTTACAGTGCAAACGATATAAAATGCAGAATGGCAATGGGAAGTTTTTCTGAAAAAGAAAAATTTGTTTACTTTGAATATTAATTTAAAGGTTAGGAAGTCTTTTCAGAAGTCTTCTATGTGGAGCGTTGCCTTGTGCAGTAGTGAAACATGGATGATAAATAGTTCAGACAGATGTTGGAAATTAGGTGGCTAGATCAAGTAATTAAAGTGAAAAGAATTGAGAAGATGAATTTCTGGCATACCTTGACTAAAAGCAGGGATTGATTGGTAGGACATTCTTAGATATCACAGAATAGTGAATGTAACATTAGAGGGAAGTGTGTGGGTAAAAATTGCAGAGGGAGACTAAGAGATGAATACAGTAAGCAAGTTCATATAGATGTGGGTTGCCATTCTTTTGAGGAGATGAAGAGGCTAGCTCAGGATAGAGTAAAGTGGAGAGCTGCATCAAACCAATCTCTGAACTAAAGACCGAAATGGGAAGTCATACATTGGTAAAATGCTAATAAAATTAGTACTACAGAAAGAGGACCACACTTCAAGGTAACCAACTGCTATACAGCGGTTCCAAACAAGGAAATACAAAAACACAAATAAAAAATAAAAAAAAATAAAAAAATAAAAAAAAAATAAAAAAAAAAACTGTCTCAGGCCCAGCATAAGTAGCAACAGGAACAGAACCTCTGGAAGAAGAGGCAGCAGGAAGATCAGTTTTAGCAAAAACTACAAAAAAATGCTGAGGAGTCAACAGAAGAAACAACAGGTAGTGAAGTGAGTAACAAACCTGTTTATCGTCTAAATGATTTTTTATACCATAGGAAGAGAAACTAAAAGTCTCCAAGGTATGCAGTGCTCAGTGATTCTCACTTTTCCCTCAAAATATCCAATCCGTAAGAAATAAGGTACAACAGCTCAAAGTGGAATTGCAGACTAATGAAAGCTCATTTGTTTACATAACAAAACATTGGCGTAATGGATTAGAATTAACACATGTAGGACAAAACACATATATTATAGGTTGTCATTATAATAGAACCACCATGCAGTGTGTTGTGTCATGGATGTATTTAAAGGAAGCGAGTAAAATTAGAAATGACATTATGCAATTAATCCTTCATCAGGCCTAATACGCCTCAGAGGCCAGCTAAACACACTTTTCAGACCCTTGCTTAACAGTGGTGGCATTTCCATTTACTTGTATAACTTTGGGAAACTCACACAGTGCCAATTCTCAGTCTTCTGTTCAGTCTAACACATCTTAAGGGTATCTCCCTTGGCTTAACAGGCCACCTGTGTCTGATAGTGATGTAATTTTGAAGTTAAGTTTTTCACAATATTTTTAATTTCGATTCTACGTTTTACTCAAACTAAGTCTGTTCTCTGTGATTTTCATCATTACCTTGAAAAATAAGATCTCTGCCAAACTTGGCCTCAGAGACTGAGTGTGCCAAATCGTCTTCTAGTTTCAATTTTCCTATCTTTACAGAAATATCACATAAATATTTCCTGTCGAAATGCCCAGAAAAGTGTAATGATGTTGCAGAAATAATGCACCTCATTGAGGATGCTGCTGCTGGAGACCCAGCCTCATTTGAAGACTTGTGTCCTGGTTTCCTCAATCCATGAAGATGATGCCATTGATTAGAAACTGAGGTTATTACTTATTACAATAACAACAAAGCTGGAGTAGACACAGTTGGTCAGATGTGTGCTACTTTAATTGTGAGCTGGAACACAAGGCACTGTCCTATGGTCATATTTTTTGCTTACTTGAACATCGCTGGCTTTAATTCTCTGAGGCCAAGTTTGGCAGAGATTTTATTTTTCAAGGTAATGATGAAAATCACAGAGAACAGACTTAGTTTGAGTAAAATGTACAATCGAAATTAAAAATATTGGAAATAAGTTGGAACCACTAAAAAGGAGAATATTTCTCAAAAACCTGTCTCATCAACTTCTAATTGGACAACTAGCCCGGAGAAGTGTGAAGAAAAAGTGGAATGTTGATTCAGCTGCAAACTCGACTGGAAAGGTTTTTATCTCACGAGGGGCATGAAAAATCCCTGGAATTACTTCCCAAAAGGTGAAAGTGTGGAATATGCTTGGCTCAAATAGGGTTTATCAATAATGGAGGATAGGTAAAAACTCACCGTAAAGAGGCACACTGAGCTGCTGTCAGACATGAAAATAGGTAATCACATTCACATAACTTAAATTTTCGGTCATGGCCTTCGTCAGAAAAAGAAACACATACATTCACACAATCACTCAGACAACTATACACACACACATGGCCATGGCCGAAAATTTAAGTTGTGTGAATGTGATCATTTTCGTGTGTCAGCAGCTCAGCGAGCCTCTTTACGGTGAGTTGTTACATATCCTCCATTATTGATATTCCTATTGGATTTTCCATTGTTGAAATAGGGTTTACGAGGATGAGGAATTATTAATGTTCAGCTTAGAATCTTCTTGAACAATTTGGAAAGTTATCTGTGGCAAACTGACAGTTTTGATAATTTTAGTTTATAGTGTTTACTGTTCAATAAATTCAGTCTTTTGAATTTGAATTACAATGATGGAGATAGTTCACAAAATATTTAGGTGACCTATTAGGCCAAGAGCATCTGATTTTATTTCATGTGGAGGTGCACCCCATGGCGATGGTCAACGGCTACAGAATTAAATAAACTAGATGTGGTTCAAAGACTAACTGTACTATGTATTTACCATTCTCCCATTGGCAACATTGATACTTTCACTGTTGGATATGATTTCTAAACCCAAAGGCAAACTCTCAATTGTGGATATTTACATATCAATATAATGAACTAAGATGGGTCATGAACATGATAAATAGCTGTGGTATATCACTGTTGATTAACACTGCCACAAGAGTAACCAAGCATTCAGCATCAAGCATTGACTGCAAGCCAAATAATATGGCGAAAGATGGGTATGCTGCTGTTGTAGATCACCTCGGTATCTCAGACCCTACCAGTCATCTTTTAAAATTAAACATAACTGAAGAAAACAAAACATAAGTACACAAGTAGATTAGGATTTTCTCTAAGTTAAAAAGATCTGTATTTGCCACACAGATTACCAGAAAACATGGGAAGAAGAGCGCAGAGAAACTATCGTAAATGGGAAGTTTTCAAAATTTCTATCAATATTTAAATTTAGATTTGAAGAAGTATTTCCAAAAGTTCTAAGAGTAATTAAAGCACAAAATAATAAGAAATGGGTAACTAGTGGGCTTAGGCAATCCTCTGAAACCACCAGGTAGCCAAGCATAATAAAAAATATTCCAACAACAATCCTGCATTTCAAAATTACTACTGTACACACAACAAGATATATAGAATCGTATTTCTGGCTGCAAAAAGGTATTGAAGTGATAAAGTCATAGAAAAGGTGATAAGAGGATTGAATCAGCCTGGGATATCACCAATAAGGTGACAAATAGGCAAAAAGCAGAGCAAGAGAACATGCAATTTTGCCATAATGTCACTACGATAAATGATCCAAAAGAACTAGCTAACTTTGCAAATCAGTACATTAGTAACATAGTAACTGCAACAAAGGTCTGGCAACAAAACACAGCACTTACATACACTAAACAACACACTCCACACAATGTTGTTCTGACTCACTACAGCAGAAGAAGCAAGCAAAGTTGGGCAGAACCAAAAAAAGGAAAACCTCAACAGGCATAGATCAAATAGTTGTGTAATTGCTGAAGAATTGCATTTACAGAATCAAAAACCCTCTACCCCATATCATAAAAGAATTCCTACCAAATGCTGCTTCCCAGATATATTCAAGTGCACAGAAGTCCTGCCTATACCCAAGGAAAATGATCCAGAAAGTATAGAAAATTACACGCCCATCTCTGAACTTTCTTCATTTCCCAAAGGAATGGAAACTATAAAGAAAAACAAGTTCATGGGTTACCTCACAAAGTACAGTATCGTGTGTACAGAACAATTTGATTTCAGATATGGTAAAAGTACAAGTTCAGCTATAGGCCAATTTACAAAAGCTGTTCTTGAAACACTAGACAAAGGAGAACACATAACAAGCTTCTTCCTCAATTTCACCAAAGTCTTTCGTACAGTAGACCACACAATTTGGCTAAATAAACTTGACTCACTAGGTATAATGGGGTAGCCAACATGTCATTCTGCTCATACTTGAAAAACAAGAGAGCAATTCCATGGGAAAGGTGAGGAAATACTTGTGCATGTATGCAGGCTAGTAGTAAGTAACAAACAAACCCTAAACGTGAAAAAATAAAGAAGCTAATACTATCTAAGAGTAAAAGATGAACTCACTGAAGTGTAACAACAATGAAATTTCTAGGAATGCAAGTCGACCAGCAATTGAAGTGGATTGAACACATTACTGTGCTCAGGAAGTGAATAGCTTCAGTGTGTCATGCACTAAGAATAATAAATTCAGTATGTAGCAGTTCATACACTAGGACAGCATGTTTTGCATATGTTCATTCTATAATTATTTATGGTATAAATTTCTGGGGAACAAATGAACATAATAGGCAAACAATATTCAAGCTACAAAAAAGTAGCATGAGAACCCTTGGCACACATATATTCAAATCCATGGGAATACTGACTGTTTCGTGTGAATATACAGTATTCTACAAACAGTGATATACATACAGAAAACCATTTCCTGCTATCCAACTACTTTCATCTTCAGAGAAAAAAATAAAACCAAAACTGAACATAGTATATTATATAATGGTATAAAACTGTACAACAAACTTCCACAGGAGATCAAAGACAAAAATTATATACAAGACTTCACACATTCCCTTAAAATATATATATTAGGAAAGTGTTTCTATTCTGTCAAGGACAACATGAATGGCATATAAATATATGTAAAAGTCTACCAATTCCATTACAGTGGTAGTGTACAGCAACTGTTGGAAGTTGAATTTCTTGAATATTCTGAATAAAAACAGATTTTGTGATCAAGACAGTCTTTTATTTAAGAAATGTAAATGTGTGTGTTTATCAAAAATTATCACCTGTGGTATTAAGATACATTTCAATATATTCAATGGTTTAGTGAAATATGTACCTCCACATATGTTTTGTAGCAAACTAAGTATAGTACATTACTATTTGTCTAACTGTATACCTTGGTAAAGTTACGATTTGTGTGCCCATATTGTATATATATATATATATATATATATATATATATATATATATATATATATATATATATATGAAACGATTATTAAGACGAAAAATTCCTAGCAGGAAAAATAAAATATAAAAAATAGACGAAGATTACTCACCAGGCGAAGGAGCACAGGTGTGACAGCATCACAAATAAATAAATGAATACACACACACACACACACACAATCGCAAGCTTTCGCAACCCAGTTGCGTCTTCAGGCAGTAGGGAAGGAGAGGGAAAAGGAAATGATGAGGGTTTTAAGGAAGGGGGTAAGGAGCCATTCCAATCCCGGGAGAGGAAAGACTTACCTTGGGGGAAAAAATGGAGGGTAAACAAATGCACACTTGCCCACACATTCACACAGACACAAGTACACCTAGGCAGACATACAGTATGTCTGCCTAGGTGTACTTGTGTCTGTGTGAATGTGTGGGCAAGTGTGCATTTGTTTACCCTCCATTTTTTCCCCCAAGGTAAGTCTTTCCTCTCCCGGGATTGGAATGGCTCCTTACCCCCTTCCTTAAAACCCTCATCATTTCCTTTTCCCTCTCCTTCCCTACTGCCTGAAGACGCAACTGGGTTGCGAAAGCTTGCGATTGTGTGTGTGTGTGTGTGTGTGTATTCATTTATTTATTTGTGATGCTGTCACACCTGTGCTCCTTCGCCTGGTGAGTAATCTTCGTCTATTTTTTATATTTTATATATATATATATATATATATATATATATATATATATATATATATATATATATATATTGGCAATATCCATACAATTTTTTCTGTCTACAGATGGAATAAATAAATAAATCATATAATCAAAACATTCTTGACAGTTTACCTCGTAGTATTGCATAGTGTAATGATGACTGATGACTAAGTTCCTGTCGGATGCGACTGTGCCTGAGGCACAAATTTTTTAAAATACTTAATATTGGAACAACAGAATCTGGATAATACATATAGTTCTTTTCTACCTGAAATAAAATGTAAATAAATTATTTGATTTGATTAATACTTTATTTATAGTATGTTAACAAGGAGGATCATAATACTTTCTTTCACATAAACCAGGCATTCTCTACATATTTCACATTATCCAGGTATTAATCATCAAGTAAATGCTCAAAGAGGTCTTACTTCTAATATAGAAATCAACATTTAGAAAGAATTAAGACAGGAATAGTGAAAACAGTAATAATTACAGCAGAACAAAATTTGTTTGCAAAAATTATATTTATAAAGATTATTAGAAACCGGCTGATTAATTTTGAGGGCCATGGCAACAATGAACATGAGATGAATATGGTACAACACATTTAATGAAATGAGAGAAGGGGGATTTATAGAAGACTGAAAAGAGAAAGAAGTCAAGCAAGTAGATTCAGTGAATATTTGTTCCAGTTCTAGACAAATGTTAATTTTTTGGGAAAAATTTATGAAGCTGACAAAGATAATTTTTCTCAATGCAAAGGGATATTAAATTGTGCATGAAGTGCAGGGCGGCAGCTTGTTCCAAAAACAGACAGTGCTGGAGGACCCTGTGATTCTTTTTGTTTCTTAATGAATGGGTACAATTTTCATAGCTTTTTAAAAAAATTTTTGTTGTTGTTGATAATGTATTGAGGTTACCTTACAACTCACCACAAAGACATACATCAAACTTCACAGAAAGAAACTACCCTCCAGACCCATCCACAAACAGACTTCCCTTGCCATATCACCACATACCCCAAATCCTCCCACCACAACCACCAGTACCCAGATACAAAAGAGCACTCCCATTGTCATTCAATACTACCCAGGAGTGGAAGAACTACACCACATCCTTTGTCAAAGTTATGAGTTTCTGTCATTATGCCTGGAAATGAGAATTTCCTGGCCAAGGAACCCCCCATCCATCTTAAAGTGGTGTTCCAAAGCCCACCCAACCTCCATAACATCCTAATCCATCCCTATGCCATCCCAACTCCAGCATCATGCCACAGGTATCATATCACTGAGGAAGACTCCACACAACAAGACCTGCCCACTCCACCCACAGACTTGACATACCTAATCAAAGAGTGGGCTACCAGTGAAAGCAGCCATATAATTTACGATCTGTGGTGAACACAATCAATCAATGCACAGTATAAGAACAGATTTGTTGACCGACATGCATTAATAAAAACACACACAAAAAACACAAATGCTAAGCTTTCACGACCAGAAAAGAGGAAGGAAGGAGGGGCTTTTTACATATGTCTGCCTTTGTGTGTATATGTGTGTTTGTTTCTTTACATGTCATTTTTTCCCTAACAGAAGTCCTTCTGCTCCCAGGATTGGAATGAATCTTCACCCACTCCCTTAAAACTAGGGTTGTGTCCAAGTGGTTCAACCAAATCCATTATTCACCGAATCTAGTACACTGGCTTCGGATTCGAGATTCAAAGCATAATGGCCGATTACTACTGAATCCCAAATCCAAGATGTCAGTAACAAAGGTTTTACTAAAGAACAGTAATATCAGTTCTATTATATTTCATGTGTCTACAGGAGATATGAAATTATCAACTCAATTAATTACTTGAATGTTTATGTTATAGGGGATACAAAAAAATTTCTGATGTTGTTATATAAATTGAGTGGGATTAAGTATTCAATCAGTCGTAGACATTCTAGAATTGTAAGAGGTAAATGAAATTCTATCATTACAGCTTCAGTTCTTAGGAATAGGTCAGAAAATGATTCATTTTCATTTAGTGTTGTGCATTTCAATAGGAGGAATAACATGTCGGGATAACTCAGTCAGTAGACAGCTTGCCCACGAAAGGCAAAGGTCCCAGGTTCGAGTCCCGGTTCCGGCACACAATTTTAATCTGCCAGGAAGTTTCATATCAGCGCACACTCTGCTGCAGAGTAAAAAGCTTCATTCTGGAAACATCTCTTAGGCTGTGGCTAAGCCATGTCTCCACCATATCCCTTCTTCCAGGAGTTCTGATCGTGCATGGTTCGCAGGAGAGTTTCTGTGAAGTTTGGAAAGTAGGAGGTGAGGTACTGGCGGAAGTAAAGTTAGAGGTGGCATCGTGAGTCATGTCGGGATAGCTCAGTCGGTAGAGCGCTTGCTGCGAAAGGCAAAGGTCCCAGGTTCGAGTCTTGGTTCCGGCACACGATTTTAATCTGCCAGGAAGTTTCATATCAGCGCACACTCCGCTGCAGAGTGGAAACTTTCATTCTGTTTAAAATAATTTATTTGAACTTTTCATAATAATAAAGGGTAGGTTTATTATATCACTCAGTTTCTTGCCATAGTATTTGAATAATAATAATAATAATAATAATAATAATAATAATTTTTATGTAGACTTACTAAGGAGTTATAAAATATATTTAACAGTGGAAGAAGTCCTCCTTGATCAAGGAACACTGTCTGCAAACTAGAGTCTTCAAGCATCACACTTAACTGTGTCAGGGCTGATCTCCGAATACGGGCCTCAGTGTTCTTACTTGTTAAAAGCTCCATTACTTGGCAAAGGCTGCCCACCTGCAACAAGTGTTAAATAAATACTAACAACTAACCTGTACGGTTTTTATTGTTTATTTACTTATCTCCACATGTAACACAACTTGTACTATATGATAAAATTGTTGTCGCCTATACTTTTTAATTGTCCCCTTGAAAAATTGATAAGTGAGTGGAGAGACTCAAATATGAAAGGCATCAAATTAGGAAATCGAAAAGATAACACCTATGTAGATTGCTTGGCATTTGCAGATGACATTGCTCTCATTACAGAAACACTGCAGAATGCAAAATTCCAAACAGAAAACCTAATTGAGCAAGCTAGGAAAGTCGGTTCATAAATTTCTTTCACAGAGTTATTATGAATGTAAAAAATTGCTCAGAGAAACTACTCATAAATCAAAACAAAATCAGGAGAGTTAATTCATTCAAATATTTAGGTGAGTGGCTATCCATAAACAACAATGAGAAAGACAGTTTAGAAGAGCAAAAAAGATGAACATAGTATTCCAGACCACCAGAAACATATACAAGAAGAAGGCATTACAGTGAGACACCAAAATTAAACACTACAGCACAGTGGTGAAAATGTTGTTGTTGTTGGTTGTTTAAGGGGGACAAAACTGCAATGGTCATCAGTCCCCCATTCCACCTCTAGGCGACAAAAGGAAAACCATACACGTGAAAGATATCACGCACAGAGGTTAAAGTTACGATGTGGGAGAGGAGTCCCACTGAGTCAATAAAACATCATCAAGAATAACAAGACGAAACGAAAAGACGGATACACAGAGACAACTTACAACAAAGAAACCGATGGCCGTGGTTGACCGACCATAAGAATAAAAAAGGAAAAGTCAACCACTGGGTTTCACAAAGAAATCTCCAGTCAGAGAGAACGATAAAATCCCCCTGCTCGAATAAAACGTAAAACGGTATCTGCCATTGTGGCATCGTCACCTAAAACTGCCGATAAAACAGCAGGGAGGTTAAAATGTCTCCGCAAGGCGGCTAAAAGGGGGCAGTCCAACAATATGTGGACGACTGTCAAATTGGATCCACACCGACATTGGGCTGGGTCCTCACCCCGAAGGAGATGTCCATGGGTGAGCCACATATGCCCAATGCGCAGGCGACATAAAACCACTGAGTCCCGTCGTGAACCGCGCATGGAGGAGCGCCATGCAACCGTCGTTTCCTTGACCACCCGGAGCTTGTTGGGCGTGCGCAGGCTACGCCACTCAGTATCCCAAAGCTGACGTACTTGCTGGCGCAACAATGAACGGAGATCAGAAGCCGGGAGGCCGATCTCTAGACAGGACATACCTACAGCCTGCTTGGCATGCCTGTCAACACGTTCATTGCCCGGGATACCAACATGACCCGGAGACCAGATGAACACCACCGATCGGCCGGACCGTGTAATGGCATAAAGTGTCTCCTGAACGGCCAACACCAGGGTAGACCGCGGGTAACACTGCTCCAGAGCTCGGAGGCTGCTCAGGGAGTCGCTGCAAACAACAAAAGACTCGCCTGAGCAAGACCGGATATGCTCAAGAGCTCTGTGAATGGCCACCAGCTCTGCAGTGTAAACACTGCAGCCATTCGGCAGAGAGTGCTGTTCCACATGGTCACCGTGTGTATAGGCAAATCCGACACGGTCATCCACCATTGAACCATCGGTGTAGATCAGGTCATAGCCACGGAACTCCGCTATGACAACCGAGAACTGACGACGGAGCGCCTCCAGTGGTACTGAGTCTTTGGGCCCATGGGCCAAGTCCAGCCGAATAGACGGCCTTGTCAAACACTATGGAGGTGTATGCACCTGGACCCGATATGGAGACGGAAGGGGCAAAGACTCAAGTTCCAGGAGGAGGGACTGAACTCTATAGGCTATTGTATGACCTGACCTGGGGCGTCGCTGGTGGCGAGGGACGACCACATTAGAAAAGACAAGACGACGGTTTGGGTGGCCTGGGGAGCAATATACATTCGCTGCATAAGCCACGAGCAGGTGTTGGCGGCGGATCCCCAAGGGTGGAACCCCAGCCTCCACTAGTAAGCTGTTCACTGGGCTGGTGCGGAAGGCACCCGTCGCGATGCGAACCCCACAGTTGTGAATGGGGTCCAGGAGATGCAGTGGCGAAGGTGCCGCAGACCCATAGGCAATGCACCCAAAATCAAGACGGGACTGCACCAGCGCCGTGTAAAGCCACAACAGTGTCGAGCGATCAGCACCCCAGGTCGTATGACCCGGGTGGCGGAGAAGGTTGAGATGGCGCCAGCACTTCCGTTTCAGCTGACGAATGTGGGGGAGCCACGTCAGCCGGGTGTCAAAGACCAGTCCTAAAAAACGGTGAGTTTCCACTACCGTAAGTGGTTCGTCATTCAGATAAAGTTCAGGGTGTGGGTGGACGGTCCGACGCCGGCAGAAGTGCATCACTCTGGTCTTGGAGGCAGAAAACTGAAAGCCATGGGTAAGCGCCCAGTTCTGCGCCTTCCGAATAGCGCCTTGCAACCTGCGCTCGGCAACTTGGGTGGTGCAGGAACTAAAAGAGAGACAAAAGTCGTCAGCATAAAGAGAGGGGGACACCGACGATCCAACCGCTGCGGCTAAACCGTTGATGGCGATTAAAAATAACGGGACACTTAAAACGGAACCCTGAGGAACCCCATTTTCCTGGATATGAGAGGAGCTCAGAGAAGCACCAATTTGAACACGAAAGGTACGGACGGCTAAAAAATTCTGAATAAAAATCGGTAGGGGGCCCCGGAGGCCCCAGTCATGTAAAGTGTTGAGGATGTGTCGTCGCCAGGTTGTATCATATGCTTTGTGCATATCGAAGAAGACGGCAACGAGGTGTTGGCGCTGGGAAAAGGCTGTGCGGATTGCAGACTCGAGGTACACCAGATTATCGGTGGTAGATCGACCCTGGCGAAAACCGCCCTGGCACGGAGCCAATAAACCCCGAGTCTCAAGAATCCAACACAACCGCCGACTGACCATCCGCTCCAACAGTTTGCATAGCACGTTAGTCAGGTTAATGGGCCAATAGCTATCCAAGTTCAGAGGATGTTTGTCGGGCTTAAGCACTGGGATGATGATACTCTCCCGCCACTGTGACGGGAAAACACCAACACACCAAATGCGGTTATAGACCGCAAGTAGATTACGCCGACTATCTGCTGAGAGATGTTGCAGCATGTTGCTATGGATGCTATCAGGCCCAGGCACCGTGTTAGGACATTGTTGAAGAGCACTGAGGAGCTCCCACTCCGTAAAAGGAGTGTTGTAAGATTCAGAGCGGCTGGTACGAAAGGAGAGAGACTGGCGTTCTACCCTCTCCTTTACTGCACGGAAGGCCGGTGGACAATTTGCAGAGGCAAAGGCACGAGCATAATGCTCGGCAAACATCTCTGCAAGAGTGGCCGGGTCCATACATAGGACTCAATTTGTGGAGATCCCAGGGATTCCCGATGTAGTCGGTATTCCCTGTAGCCGCCTGATCTTACTCCAGACCTGCGAGGCTGAGGTACCTGTCCCAATAGTGGAAACGTACCTCTCCCAGCACTCCCGTTTCCGTCTTCTTATAAGCTGGCGAGCACGAGCGCGAAGCCGTTTAAAATTGATTAGGTGCTCCTGAGAGGGGTGCCGTTTGTATGGGACTCGCGTTGTGGGAGTGACAAAAAGACAGGGAAATGGTCACTGCCACACAAGTCGTCATGGGCTCTCCAGTGAACAGATTGTGGAAGGCCGTGGCTGCAGATCGACAGATCAATGGCCGAAAATGTGCCATGTGCCCCACTAAAGTGTGTGGGGGCACCTGTATTTAAGAGGCAGAGGTCGAGTTGATTTAGGAAATCCTCGACAACCCTGCCGTGACCTGAGATCGTAGAACCACCCCACAAGGGACTGTGGGCATTGAAGTCGCCCAACAGTAAGAAAGGTGAGGGTAGTTGAGCAACAAGTGCAGCCAAGACGTTCACAGATATGTCACCATCTGGCGGCAAGTAGATACTGCAGATAGTCAACTCCTGTGTGGTCCTCACCCTGACAGCCACTGCTTCTAATGGTGTTCGAAGGGGCATGGGTTCACTATACACAGAGGTGAGGACATAAACACACACTCCACCTGAGACCCGGTTATATGAGCTACGGTTGCAGTAAAATCCCCTGTAGCCACGAAGGGCAGGGGTCCGCATTGCTGGAAACCAAGTTTCCTGAAGTGCAATGCAGAGAGCAGGTGTCGTGCTCAGAAGCTGCCGTAGCTCAGCCAGGTGGGAAAAGAAACCGCCGCAGTTCCACTGGAGAATGACATTGTTCGAGTGCTGGGAAGACATGAATGAGACAAATGAGCGGGTCATACCTCAGCATCACTTGCATCCACCGATGGAGGTTTATCAGTTTCAGTCATCGGTTTGTCAAGGGCGTCCCCGAGAGCGAGGTCCTCGGGTGACGCAAGAATCTCCACCTCATCCTCAGAAGTAGAGGCAGAGGCAGAGGGAAGTGGTGGCACTGAAGCCACCGTGGATTCTTGTGATTGGCCTTTCTTTGGCCTTTGTTTTCCCCTCCGTTCCCTCGGGGGCTTCGCCGGTGGGAGGTGCTCCTCGGACTCAGCCACAGGGACTGAGGAGGAGCGCGAAGCCCTACGACCAGCAGTCTGCGGGCGCGCCCACTGCAGGTTAGTGTCGCTACCGACACTGGCGGAAGGGAGCGTCCCAAGGGACCCCTTCCGTGTGAGGGAAGCCGGAGAAGGTTGTTCTTTCTCCGGCGGAGAGGTGGTAGCTGATCCTGAGGCTTTCGCCTTGGGAGCTTTGGATGGATGGCCCCCAACCTCTGTGGGGGCAGGCTTAGGTTGGCGGCCCTGGGGGCCCACAGGAACAGAGGAAGTAGAAACTACTGTCGCCGCCAAGGAGAGTGGCGACAACGTCACTGCTGCAAACGTTTTTGTCATTGTTACCGGGTGCAAACGATCAAACTTTTTCTTGGCCTCATTATAGGATATACGGTCCAGGGTTTTATACTCCGTAATTTTCCGCTCCCGTTGAAGTGAGGGACATTGCAACGAGCAGGGAGGATGGTTCTGACCACAGTTGACGCAGATGGGAGGCGGAGTACATGAGGCGCCCGGATGTGCTGGACGCCCGCAGTCCCTACATGTAGCACTGGACATACAACGGGAAGACATGTGGCCGAACTTCCAGCATTGGAAGCACCGCACAGGGGGAGGAATATAAGGCCGCACATCAACACGGTAAACCATCACCTTGACCTTTTCGGGCAACGTATCACCCTCAAAGGCCAAGACGAAGGCACCAGTTGCGACCCTATTATCCTTTGGGCCCCTATGGATGCGCCGGACAAAATGAACGCCTCGTCGTTCAAGGTTCGTCCGTAGCTCGTCGTCTGTCTGGAGCAACAAATCCCGGTGGAAAATTACTCCCTGAACCATATTCAGCGACTTGTGGGGAGTGATGGTCACCGCAACGTCACCCAGCTTGTCACAAGCGGGTAGCGCCCGTGACTGGGCTGGGGATGCTGTGTGGATGAGTACAGACCCGTTGTGCATTTTAGAAATGGAGTCCACTTCCCCAAACCTGTCCTCCAGGTGGTCAACAAAGAACTGAGGCTTCACTGCCGTAAAAGATTCCCCATCAGTCCTTGTACACACTAAATATCGAGGTGAATATTGCTCATTTCCGGTAGCAGCCCTGCGTTCCTCCCAGGGCGTGGCCAAGGAAGGAAACGACTTGGGGTCATAAGAAGAGGCATGAAACTTCCCACACTTAGAGACGGTGGTTGTACGTCCACCAACGTGTTCTTTTGCTCGTTTCATTTCGTTCCCACGAGCAGCTAGGGATCTAAAGGTCCACCCAGACAGAGCCCCGCTTGCCTGGGTAAGCCTTATACAACTGAGGTGCGGCAGGTTCCTCAGAGGTTGCTCGCTAGCGGCTGTTCAACCTCAACAGCCATGCATCTCCTCGGCACGTAGCACACCTTGAGATTGAGGGTTTTTTTATAGAGGTTTGTACCGTCCTCGTGACCCGGGCGATTAAGCCAAGATCCCCGGGCTCTGAGACGTACAATGTTCCACCGTCGCGCTGAACGATGGTTGTCGAAGCACACAAAGAGCTAACGGTGTAGCGGACTGTTGGCGCGACACAGCCCACAGCTCAGGACCCCGGGTTCGCCAAGCCCGTACTCAGCAAATTAATGCTGAGCCCCTGAGGGGAGTGGTGAAAACAGAGGCTCTGTATGGTGCTGAAACACTAAAGCTAGGCCAAAAAGGAGGGATCAATAAACTAATGAAAATGGAAAGGAGACTGATGAGACAACAGCCCAAGGACAACCCAAAAAAGAAATCTACAAAAATGTAGAGAAAATAATACATACCTGAGAAAGCAAATCTTTAATAAAATAATGAAGCTTAAAGGACAACCTCTGTGGTTTACACAGACTTTAAATGACCTCAAAGAAGCAAACATCGACATAATGGACAGACACAACAAAAACTTATACGGGAGTAAAATTCAGAAAGTGATCCTCAGGGAAGAAGAAGAGAGAAAAAGAAATCAGTCTCACAACATCAAGGAGCTCTGAAGGCAGAGATCAGAACGCATGAAATTAGTGTGGGTAGAAAGGAAGAAGAAACAAGAAAGCAAGAATTGATGTATTGATGCCTTCTCAAAAAGTGCCATTAGAATAAATAAATTAAATAAAATTTTAGCAAGGAAATGGATTGTATAGTTTGTTTCAATATCTGTGATAGAATGGATATGAAAGATTAACTTCATAGGCATTTAATTTGTGGCTAAGAAAGACAGTGCACTGTCAGAAACCTCATTTAGATGAGGCTGACATAACAGTCTATCACATGTATATGTCTAGATCTGTCAAAGGCCCTTGACACGGTGGATCACAAAATATTGCTGGAAAAACAGAGTTGTATGGTATCAGAGGAGTTGTAAATAAGTGGGTAGCACCATTCCTAAGCAATCACATACAAAAGTCAGCCTGAAGCATACAAACAAACAGCTAAATTCAGTACAGAAGTCCTTTCTAATAGTCAGCCTGTGAAACAATGTGTGCCACAGGGCTCATTATTAGGACCTCTGCTGTTCCTCCCGTACATTAATAATTTGAATCTGAATGTAGATGCCCACAAAATTGATATATTAACTGACGATACAACAGTACTGCTCAAAGGAGATAACACAGTGGCAGTTCAGAAAGCAGTGAATAAAGCTACCAAACAACTCAGCAATTGGGTCACAGTGAACAAGATAACTATTAACACAAAGAAAGACAGTCTCCATGAACTTCCATACCTCACAGAATGCCAAACCCTCTCAGCCACTTGTAATAGTTAATGACCAACAAGTAGATAACAATTCCAACTTCAAATTCCTGGGACTATGGGTGCAAGATAATCTAAAATGTGACAGCCATATTGAAAAGGTTAATGCCTAAATTAGTACTGGAGGCTATGCACTGAGCATATTGAAATCATGTACAGGCCAGAAAACAGTAATAAGTGCATACTATGCAAACATTTAGGCCCACTTAAGATACGAAGTGATATTCTGGGGAAATTCTCCAACTTCCCTCAGCAATTTCCGAATACAGAAGAAAGCTATGAGGATAATAAATGGCAGCAAAACTAGAGACTCATGTACACCTATATTCAGGAAGCTGGAGATCCTAACACTGCCGTGCCTGTACATACTCGCAACAGATTTCTAAAAAACCACATAATGGCAAGTGAGCCCAGACTTAACAGAAATTCCGAAATACATAATCATGACCCCTGATCACAATCGAACTTGCACTTTTTACAAACTGCAATCCTGCTATGTAAAAAGCGAACTATCCACATGGGCTTCCAACTATTCAATAAGCTCCCCACAAACATAAAAGAAATTGATGACAACCAGAAATTTGCAAAAACACTGACGTCTTACTTACTGTCCCACTGCTTTTATTATGTAAAAGAATACATGAAACAATAACACTGCAGACTGTGTGAATATACATTTGTGATCTATTAAAAAAATCCTGTATTACGTATACTATGTATAGTCACCCTTAAGCTACTATGTTTAATACATGCCCATGAAAATAATATTTTATGTATACTATATATAGCTATCCTCAAGCTGCTATGTTTAATACATAATGTCCGATATCTGTACACATTGTGTAAACTCAGATCCCATGGGCTAAAAAAACACCACAAACTAACTACCTTGTTCTAGGACTTAACAATTTCTTTTGATGAGAAAAATTTTAACAATAAATGAGAAAAGCCTCAGAATTTTTTAGAAAATGTGTGTCTCTTCATACATTAAAAAACCCTTCTGAGGATTATTTCTAGTATAAAATTTTACATATACAATCATAAAAAAGTTTTATCTTTACATTATTGACTCATTGATGTACCTGATAGACACCTTCAACAGTTCTTGTCTTAAAGAGATCAATTTTATTTTCAGTAATACATATATTCCTCATAATATTGTGATCAATTGAAGACAATTTCGGAAGCTTCTCAAATGATTGGTTCTCCATTGAAAGCATGTAAGTAAGAGAAGAAATTGCATCTTCTCTGACAAAATCGTCAACACAGAAAAGTGCACGGATATTTGCTTTCAAGATCTGCAACAAGAACAGAAATAGACTTTAGTTTACGTGCATCTAATATGAGAAGAAAAAGAGTTTTAGTAGCATAATTATCTCTGCATGCAGAATAGGCTTACAAAATATCCAATTGCACATTGAATTATTTAATAATTACATATTTTTTTGAAACAAACCTCACTTGTTGGTACCATGATACTGTCACTCTTTCTTGGATCAAACATACCCACTATGCAGCGGCCTAATGCAGATTCTTTATCCATAAAACACTGAAGTAATGGAAGATTTGGAAGAATACCAGAAAGGAACATTTGCCAACAATCATCACTCACAATGAGCTTGCTCTTCAGTAAATGGATCATCATCTCAGAAGCACACTGCTTCACCTGAAAGAAATTGTTTTCTAAAGCTAGTTAAATGGAGAATGGTGTTAATTTTAGTTAAATGTATTAGTTACTGAACTAACTGTCAAAATATTTTATTGATGTTCAATGCAGACTATAATGAGATGTATAAATATTGAGAGTTACCTTTCCATCAGTATGTGCCAATCCAAAGCAAATTATTTCTGTAAGAAATTTTGTGTGAAACATGATCTTCAACAGCAAAGGACTAGCTGTTTTATGAGTGTAATTAACACCTACAACTTCCAGTATCAGTTGATGAAAGCCTGCATAAATTGCTTGCTGTACTTCCAGATCATGATGTGCCAATAATCCAAGTGCCGTATCTATAACCATACTGTGATATGTTTCCGTGACAGACCACCTTATTAGAACAGACATAAAAATGACAGATTTCTTCTACATACATTTATTTGTGAGGGAGTATTAGGAACACAAAAGTATACTTTTAATATTATCTTGTAAGCCAAGATATCTAATGTCAAAGAAATTTAAAATATTAACCTGTCCATTTTTCTGATACATCTCTCCATGAATAGGTCTACAAAGGACAAGTTTTTGTGAAATTCAAGGCTCTTTAAAGCGTCATGAAACATTGTAATAATTTTTTCTTCCTTATATGTGTTAGAATTCTTTAAGGCTGTGACTGCTGCTGTAAATGATTTGCAAACTGCAGAACACTGCAGGTGTAAACTCCATTCTGCTTGGAGATCTGAGTCACTCACAACCTGTAATACAAATTACAAAAATATGCGATCAGATTCCAGAGTGTGAAATTTGGTCCTGAGACTTTAAAACTATTTAAACTAACTTATATTATGGACAACACACACACACACACACACACACACACACACACACACACACACACGCCTGAGGAAGGACTCAAACGTCCGACAGGAGCAGCTGCACTTCAGACAGTGTGGCCAATCCTGAATGGCTTACAAAATGTTTTAATTAAAAGACTAGAAAATAGGTTGTCAACATAGAACAATTGCTGACTAATTAAAAGATATTGTTTTTACAAGTCTTGAAGACTACTTAAGTAGTAGAACCCAGTACACTGTCCACAATGGCAAGTTTTCATCAGAGACTAAGCTATCATCAGGAGTGCCCCAGGGAAGTGTGATAATATTATTTTCTATCTACAGAAATGATCTGATGACAGAGTGAGTTGCAAACTACGGCTGTTTCCTGATGATGCTGTGGTGTACAAGAGGGTGTCATCATTGAATGATTGTAGTAGGATGCAGGATGACATGGTCCAAATTTCTAGGTGGTGTTAGTAATGGCAACTAGCGCTAAATATAGAAAAAATGTAAGGTGATGTAGAGTTCTATGTGTGAGTGGAACACGAAAGCGAGTAACTAATAGTAGTACTGAGTATCCTCTGCCACTTGGGTGGATTGTGGAGTATGTATGTAAATGTAGATGATGATATAGTGAACTGCTAAAAGCAAGAACATGTAGCTATAGTGTATGAATAATAATGATTGCAACACTTTCGGTGAAGTATTATGAAAGTAAAATAGTCCACTGTTCACATATCTGAGTAGGGAATACACAAGAAAATTATGTTCTCAGAATGAACAATACCGGTGTTCTACATGTAGGAGGGTGATGTGTTAGAATCTTTAATCAGGAAGATAGGTCATTGTATTAAAATGAGAAATAAATAGGTTGAAGTTCAATGTAATGGGCATGAAGTAACTGTGGTGACAGGATGAAAAGGACTTCTAGAAGGTGAGTACAAGGTTGTAAAAAAAAAAGTAAGATAATGGAATGACCCAAAATGGAAGAGAAATTACAAAATCAAATCGGGAAATGCAGGAGCGGGTGAGTACAAAAATTGGAATGTGGGAAGTTTTTGTGACAATGAATGCATTAAAATAACCTAGACAGTCTTTGTAGTCTTTATCATCACTGGCAATCACTCGCAAGCGAGTATGATAGTCTTCCTTGTCCTACTGGTAGGTCTTCAGATGGCTGATCAGTCCAGTCAGCAAGTTGCATGCTCTCCCGCAGTGATGACAGACATATGTTGAGGCACCGGCTGGTATTCTCAGTACCTCTCCTTGTTTTATTCTCATGTGTATTTTCTCAGCACTACGACTTCCCTGGTCTTCAAAGTATGCTACACCATTATGAATCGTTCTCTAAAGGTTGGACTATCCAAGGTGTGTGTTCTCTAGTTTACTGTACTGATGCTACATTTCTTCAAGGTATCTTTAATGCAGTCTTTATATTTTTTCTCTGACCTCCATGACGACGATTACCTTCACTTACTTCAGAATAAAGCATTTGTTTGGGAATATGATAGTCTGGCATACAGAACATATTTCCAATCCACTGGAGCTGATGTTTAGCTAACATTGCCTCATTGGTTGTAGTTCTGGCCTTCTCCAGAACATTAATATTCTTGCATTTATTCCTCCAGGTGATTTTCAGGATATTTCTGAGGCATCTTTGATGGAAATATTCAAGCATTTTGACATGTCGCCTGTATATTGTCCATGTATTTCAAGCATACAAATAAATCGGTATGACCACAGACTTGTAGTTTGGCATGGCAACTGTCATCATCATTGTTGAATATTCTGTCTCAGTCTTCCATATGCAGTCTCAGCACATTTCACACGGTATTTGATTTCTGCATTGATGTTAGCTTTTCATAGAGAGATGGCACCCAGAATATGCAAAAAATTTAACATTCTCGAGTAGGTGCCTGTTGATTGTTATTTTAGGGGCTTGTGCAGATATTCAAAGAGCTGGTTGGAATAAAATTTTGTCTTATGAATGTTGACTTTGAGTCTTAATTTCTGATATGCACTAATAAAAGCATTTAAAATAAGTTGGAGTTTTTCTTCTGATTGAGACATTATAGCATTGTCGTTTGCATATTGAAGCTCCATAACAGATGTTACCAATGTCTTGGTTCTACCATTGAGTCTGCCTCTGTAGTCCAGTGAACACCATGCTAGATTGTTAAGCAGGGGCCCCGGGTTCGATTCCCGGTTAGGTTGGAGATTCCCTCCACTTGGAAATTAGGTGTGTCGGCATCATCATCATCATCATCATCATCATCAATGCGCAAGTCACCCATGTGGCGTCACATAAAGACTTGCACCAGGCAGGCCGAACACGATCCCCGTTTGCTTCTAACAGCCAAAAATGCCACACAAAATCAATCAATCAATCAATCTAGCTTTGAGCCTAATAAATTTAAATAGCTTGCAATCCATGTGGTATGTGATATGTATTGCTGGAGGAAACTGACCTTCACCTAGCTGTAATATTGTTAAAATGTATCTTGCAAAAAGCGTTGGCGCTATGACACAGCCCTTTTTCATGCCTGTTTCAACTTCAAACGGTTCTCCAATAGTTCCATTTGTGATAAATGAGACTGTCATGTCATCATGGAGCAGTCTTCAGACCTTTAAGAACTTTTCAGGGCCGCCATGGGGGACAAGGAATTAACAAAGAATATCTCCACAGTCAACAGAGTCAAATGCCTTCACCAAGTCTATGAACACCATATAAAGAAGTTTGTGCTGCTCAAGACTTTTTTCTTACATTTGCCATGCAATGAAGATCATATCTGATGTTCCTCTGTTTGGCCTAAATACACACTGGGTTTCATGACAAATTTTTTCTGCCAGTGATGAGATATGGTTTGATGATATATGGGCTATGATCTTCTCCCGATTGTCAGAAGTGATATTCCATGATAATTTCCACAGTCAGTTCTCTCACCCTTTTTAAAGTTTACAAGTAACAGCGAGTATTGAAAGTATGATGGGATCTGTTTGGTGTTCCAGATATTAGCTGTGAGTTCATGCAGGTGTCTGATTAAAGTCCCCCACCTTCTTTAAAGATTTCTGCAGGTAGTCTCTCTGGACCACTTGCTTTGTGTGTTTTAACTTCTGGATGGCTTCTGGGCTTGTGTGGAGTGTTCTTTAGTTGGTGCCTGGCTGAAAATGTGAAATACATGCTCATTTATTTGAGTGTCTGCATTTAGTAGATTATGGAAATGTTCTGTCCAGCATTCTGCTAACTGATTCATTGTCTCGAGGGAGCTGTGTTCCTTCCCTTGATCTCATAGGGTTCATTCCACAAGTTGATAGTCCATATGTAGCCCTAGTTGCCTTGAAAAATGAATGCGTATTATTGGAGTCAGCGAGAAGCTGCATTTCCTTTGCTTTAGATTTCCTCCAGGCATTTTTAACATGCGCGTTTTTCTTTGAACTTCAACCTTAAATTCTTTCAATGTCATTGTCTTTTTTACACAATTTTTAACTTTCTTCCAAGAAGCGAAAGCATTTCTCTTCTTAATAATGAGTTGGATCTCAGAATTATTTTCATCAAACCAGTTCAGATGTTTCTTCATCTTATTTTCAATTGTTTTTTCATCTGTCATATGAATAGCATCCTTAATTTTTCCCCAGCATTCAATGGAGGCTCTCTGGGTATTCCGCAGAAGGTTCTCAAGCGAAGTCTGCTGGAATAGTTTATTTATTTCAGGGACTTTCAGGTTATCAACATCGAATAATTTTCTTTTAGTTTCCTGCTGGATTCTTTGCTTAGCTCTGAATTGTATGTTCACTTTGGCTCTTATAATGCGGAGGTCTGTCCAACAATATTGACCTCAATCATTTCCCTAGTTATACAGACATCTTTGTGATCGCATCTCCTGATGATGATACAGTCAATCATACGTCAATGTTTTGTCCTGGGGTGCTGCCATGAGGTTTTATAATGATCCTTTTTTTTATTAAATAAGGTGTTCATTATTATCAGATCATGCTCAGCACACTTGGTTAGCAGTAGAGTTCCATTAGCGTTTGATGAGCCATGCTGTGTCTACCAATTGTGCGTTCCAAGAGCTGATAGTCTCATCCTATTCTGGCATTAATGTCTCCAAGGAGTAATATTTTGTCTTCCTTAGGGATGTGTGACAGTATGGAATCCAGATCAGCACAGAGTTGTCCCTTGACATCGTATTCTGCTTTTAGAGTGGGTGTGTATCCACTGATAACTGAGATGTGTTGTCTGTTGTTGACCTTAAGCCTCAGGGTCATTAGACATTCATTAATGCCTAGGGGAAATTGCGAAAGGAAATTTACTAACATGTTCGTAATGGCAAAGCCCACACCATATATATACAAGGCTCATCTAAGAGCTTTCCTTTCCAGGAGAAAAAGTGCATCCTCTCCCTATTTCTGTTCTCTGGCCTACATCTGCATATTGGGTTTCCAATAATACAGCTTTATCGATGTTATGTCTCTTTAAGTTCTCGAGCAGTTAATGCTGTTTAATGGTCCTGTGTGTCGCTGTTTGGATTGTCTTGTAGTGTCCATATATTCTAGGTTGCAAAGTACATTTTTCGATCTGAAAGATTGTGATAGTTAACTTATAGGGTACCTTTTCTAGCCCTCTCCCCATTTGGTGTGAGCAGTATGGCTCCTGAATAAGGCTGCTCAGTCACAGATACAGCTGCTGGATTGCTCTGCAGTCTCTGAATTCCCAGAGCAAAGTGGCTGATCAAACATCCACCACCTATGTGCTGGTTTGTAACTGGTGGCTCCAGACCTCATAATCCTGCCCATGTCACCACTTTCCGATCACCAGAGGACTAGGAAGGAATTTGTGAATAGTATGGAGGCATTTAAGTAATACGTTGATGGGGTGGATGTGGTAAGTAGGAGCAACCTCTGGAGAAAAGTAAAATAAAATAAATTAAAAAGGGGGGGGGGGGGGGAGGAATAATGGTGAGAGGAATGTAGACAGTGACGGAAGAGAGTCTTGCATATAATCGTCTCAATGAAGCAACTAAATATCATGCATGTATTACACCCTTGATATAAATGTAAAGCAATCTATATTCCATAGTTTTCTCAATCCCCATATTGAATTCACTAAAATGATTTAATACTAGTTTAAACTAAATGAAAAATCATTTTACTATTGATAGAACTAAATAAGGAAAATGGAACATCCCTCTGAATGTGTTTTACTATGAAATAAAATATTTAAAAATAGGAATAACATCAGTAAAAGATCCAGAAACATACCAAAATGTAATTTTTTATATCCTTATGTAGATTTGGATAGAAGTTAATTACACAAAAATCAGAAAGACTAAGTAAGAGCTGCTCCTTCAAGTTTCTGGGTATTGTGTCACCAGATTCCACAGGTATCAAATTTACCAATACACTTCGCACTACTGATAAAAGCTGCAAATATATAACTTTTGAGTCTGCTGTTAGTGATCTGTAAAAGAGAAAACTTTTGTTGTACATACAAAAAACAAGAGAAGTAATATTTAGTCAATTTATGATAGAAATTATCCACAGAGATGATAAATTATACTTCAAAAGAGATAGAGTGGCTGGCCAGTACTTACCTATGTGCTGTACTGCTGATATCTACACAAAAAAGAAAAAAATGACAAAAAAGGAGAAAAAAAAAGCTTTTGGAACAGGGTTCCTTCATAAGGTAGGAGAGAAGGGAAGAAAAAAGGAATGGGAACAGAAGGGGAAGGTAATTCACAACCTAGGTCATGAGGATAATGTTTAAGGATTGTGTTTGCCCATGTATATGTGTGGGTGTGCTTGTTTACCTTCCCTTTTTTCCCCTAAGGTCAGTCCTTCCACTCCCTGGATTGGAATGACTCCTTATCCACTCCCTTAAAACCCGCATCCTTTTCTTTTTCCCCTCCTTCCTTCCTGTTTTCCTGATGAAGCGGCCAATGGTTGCGAAACCTCAAATCTGTGTTTGTGTGTGTTTTTATTTGTTTTTGTGTCTGTCAATGAGCCTGCACTTTGGGTAAGTTAAAGAACCTCTATTTTTATACATATTTTTCCTACCAGGAAAGTTTATATAAAGTAGAAGAAATTTACTTACCAGGCGAAGGAGCACAGGTATGTGACAGCAAACATAAATAAAACAAACAAAAACACACACTCAAGCAAGCTTTAACAACCTTGTTGCTTCTTCGGGCAGAGTAGGGAAGGAGAGGGGAAAAGGAAAGGATTTGGTTTTAAAGGAACAGGTAAGGAGTCATTCTAATCCTGGGAGAGGAAAGACTTACCTTTGGGGAAAAAGGATAGGTAAACAAACAAACAAACACAAACACACACACACACACACACACACACACACACACACAAAGGCAGACATATGCAAAACGCAAAGAAGTTGGACAGAGATACCAGTCAAGGAAGAGGCTCTGTCCAGAGATTGGAGGCAAAGATGTTGTAGAATGGTGGGCGGGAATTTAAAACTAATGAAGGTTGAGGCCAGGTGGGCAACGGGAGGAGAGAATAAGCTGAAGGGCAAGTTCCCATCTCCGGAGTTCTGAAAGATTGGTGTCAGTGGGAAGTATCCATATAACCCAAAAGGTGTAACACTGTGCCAAGATGTGCTGGCCGTGCACCAAGGCCTGCTTAGCCACAGGGTGATCCTCATTACCAACAAAAACTGTCTGCCTGTGACCTTCCATGCAAATGGACAGTTTATTGCTGGTCATTCCCATATAAAAAGTTGCTAAATCACGTGGGTGCTGTCAAGTGACTCTGCCCTTAATTGTGTACACCTTCCAGGTTATAGGACTGGAATACGTGGTGATGGGAAGATCCTTAGGGCAGGTTTTACACCGGGGTAGGAGCCAGAGGGTAGTGAAGGTGGTTTGGGGATTTCATAGGGATGGAGTAGGAAGTTACTAAGGTTAGGTTGGCAGCAGAAAGACACTCCCAGTGGAGTGAGAAGGATGTATTGAAGGATGGATCTCATTTTGGGACAGGATTTAAGGAAGTCGCAACCTTGCTGGAGAGCCAAATTCAAAAACCGCTCCAGTCCTGGAAAGTATCCGGTGACAAGAGGGGCACTTTTAGGGTCCCTCTGTGGAAGGTCTGGGTTTGGGGCAAAGAGGAAGTGGCCCTCTCTCCTCTTTCCCAAGTTTTCCAGTAATTCAGATCATGAAATTGTTCTTGTATGTCACTTAAAATCAAATGCTCAAATGTTTGTAATTCTATGGGACCAAAATATATTGGTCATCAGTCCCTAGACTTACAAACTACTTAACCTAAGTTAAACTAACCTAAGGACAACACACACATTCATGCCCGAGGGAGGATTCAAACCTCCAACGCGGGAGGCCGGTGATCTATAATGTGGCGCTCCAGACCGCTCGGCTACTCCCACGCGGTTTCATGTTACTTATGAAAATATTTATAAAATATGCTGGTGATAACTCTTTTTACATGATAAACAGTCTTCAAACAACATCTCAGTAATAGGAAATAGTTATCTAATCTTTTTGTTGGTTCGCTTAAAACTCACTTTGAAACACGCTGTAGGGAATTCGCACACTGGTGTAGCAAATGATGAACATCCTGCCTCAAATGAATAGCTGCTGGGTCATGACTCTGCCAGCACTGAGGAGTCACACATTCACGTAGAAGCATAAGAACAGATCCACAGAGCTCGGCTGCTGGAGGGAGATGAAGAGCCACCTTAAGTACTAGTGTACAGAACTGGGGTACACTCAACTGCTGCAGCTGCTCCAGTAAACTGTCTTCCTCACGTTCTGGTGTGGCTACCGTATTGGCCTGGAAAAATAGTTCATTACATTAATGCAGACACTAAATGAGATCTAGTGTTAGTTAAAAAATTCACTGTGATTAAGTTAGTATTGACCTTTTTGTAATGTGCGCACAAAGCATCATTAATTTCACTCTCTTCTCTTCTCTTTACTACTTTATCTTTCCTCTTTGGTTATATTTATCCTCTCTGGCTTGGCTCAGTACATACATGCAGTATCTCTGACGTCCACACTCCCGAAACACCACCTTCATGACCTAGGTCGTGAACCACCTTTCCCTTCTGTTCCCATCCTTTATTCTTCCCTTATCTTCCACCTGACGAAGGAACTCTGTTCCGAAAGCTTGTCCCTTTGTCCCCTTTTTTTCTGTTTTTTTTTTTTTTTTTTTCATTTTGTTTTACTATCAGCGGTACAGCACAATGGTAAGTACTGGCCAGCCATTCTATCTCGTTTCAACAATAAATATAGAGTCTATTCTATCAATGTGAGCAAGTATGTTAGCAATGTGATACATGGCTTTTCTACTTCTGGAGTATGATTTTGTCAGGTGTTACAATTCACAACACTTCTTAGGCCTATATAACTTCTGGAGTAACGACTGTTTCACAGAATACATAGCAAGTCTGACATATGCAACAGTCTGAAATTTTCGTCTGTGTGTGATACGGTTTCTACATCTACATGGGATATTCTGCAAATTACATTTAAGTGCCAGGCAGAGGGTTCATCGAACCACCATTATACTATTTTGTCTCCCATTCCATTCTCGAATAGCGCGCGGGTAGAATGAACACCTGAATCTCTCTGTTCGGGCTCTGATTTCTCCATATTTTATTCTGTTGATCATTTCTACCTATGTAAGTGGGAGTAAACAATATATTTTCGCATTTGGAGGAGAATGTTGGCAATTGTAGTTTCGTAAGTAGCCCTTGCTGCAGCGTTAAGCGCCATTGTTGTAATGATTCCCATCCTAGATCCTTATCATTTCCGTAACGCTGTCTCCCCTGTATCGTGACAATACGAAACGAGCTGCCCTTCTTTGGACTCTTTCGATGTCCTCTGTCAAACCCACCTGATAAGGATCCCACACTGGGCAGTAATACTCCATAAAAGGACAGACAAGTGTAGTGTATGCAATTTCTTTTGTAGTTCTGTTGCATCTTTTAAGGGTTCTGCCAATAAAACACAGTCTCTGGTTCGCCTTTCCCACGACATAATCTACGTGTTCTTTCCAATTTAAGTCAGAAGTAATTGTAATTCCTAGGTATTTTGTGGAGTTTACAGCCTTCACATTTGATTGATTTATCGTGTAAACAAAGTTTAACGGATTTCTTGTCGTACTCATGTGGACGACTTCACGCTTCTCATTATTTAGAGTCAATTGCCAATTTTTACACCATTCTGATGTTTTATTCAAATTGTTCTGCAGTTGGTTTTGATCTTCAGATGATTTTACTAGACGGTAAATGATGGAGTCATCTACAAACAACTTAAGAGAGCTACTTAGATTTTCCCCTAAATCGTTTATGTAAATAAGGAACAGCAGAGGACCAATAACACTACCCTGTGGAACGCCCGAGATCACCTCTGTTTTAGTCGATGCCTTACCATCAATTACTACGAACTGTGTCCTCTCTGAGAGGAAATCGCCTATCCAGTCACAAAATTGTGGCGATATACTGTAACCACGCAATTTGATTAAAAACCGTTTGTGAGGTATGGTGTCAAAAGCCTTCTGTAAATCAAGGAATATAGAATCAATTTGCGAACCCTTGTTGATAGCACACATCACTTCGTGTGAATAAAGAGCTAGTTGTGTTTCGCATGAACAATATTTTCTAAATCCATGTTTACCTTGGGCCAATAGATCATTCTGTTCGAGATAATTCATAATATTTGAATACAGGATATGTTCCAAAACCCTGCTGTAAACTGAAGTCAATGAAATAGGCCTGTAGTTTAATGGGTTACTCCTACTGCCTTTCTTGAATATAGGTGTAGCCTGTGTAACTTTCCAATCTTTTGGTACAGATCCTTCTATGAGAGAGTGGTTGTATATGGTTGTTAAGTAAGGAGCTCAAATTATTTATGTATGCGTCGGTCTTCTCTATGTCCTTTTTAGGCACAGATACCTATGTATGCCAGGTTTATATTTAGGTGATTGAGCAGGGCTTATAACCAGTATTAGTAGTAAACCATCTTTTAGAACTTTTGATAGCCCACACAGCTAAGGAGGCAGGACTTCTGTATTGTGTACAGTCCTCTGTACAACCCACAAGAGAAAAGTGCAAGTCCTTAGATGTAAACGCCAGGGTCCGTTTGGTGCTGTCTTTGTACTGATGTTATAAGACTACTCCCACCCTGTACTGCGAGGCATCCGCCACAACTACTGCGGGCATATCCGAAGAATATGTGGACAGACATGTTTGAGACAACAATAATTGTTTAAGATGCTCAAAAGCAGCCTGACAGGCGAGAGTCCATTCAAATGTGACATCTTCACGCAACAAGTTATGAAGGGGTTTACCAATGGAGGCTGCATGTGGAAGAAACCGGTGATAATATGTCTATTTTCCAATGAAGGCTTGTAGTTCCTTTACATTCCAGGCAGCAGGCATGGAGGCTACCACTTCCAGGTATTCTTTGATGGGTGTAACGTCTTGCAGGGACACTTCCAGCCCAAAATATACTAAACTCGGCTGGAAAAACTTAGATTTCACCAAGTTACATTTGAGACCGGTGTCGGACAAGATGTAAAAAACCTGCCTGAGGTAGGCGATAGGAGCCGCAGGGTATTCCCTGGAACCATAATATCATCTAAATAATTTACACAAGCATCTACTAGTTTCAAAAGCTGCTTTAAGTACCTCTGGAATATGCAGGCGCAGTGGAAACCCTGAACAGCTGTCACATTTATTGAGTCCAAAAGTGGTGTTCAACCACAAAATAACATTGAGCTTCTTGACTCAGATGTAATTGAAAATACACTTCATCCAGGCCTAACTTGGAGAAACAGGCCCCTCAGCCCATCTTAGGAATCAGATCTTTCTGAACGAGGCATGGGGTACATATCTAACTGACAATGTGCGTTAACAGTTTGTTTGAAATCCCCACACTGTCCACTAGGCTTCCACATGACCACCAAGGTAGAGGCTCCCTCACTAGAGCAGACGGGGAACAGAACCCTTTCACTGACTAATCTCTGAAGTTCTTGCTTGACCGCAGAATGCTTACTGATCAGAAGAGGTCGAGCTCTTTTAAATATTGGTATGGTCTTGGTTTGAGAGGGAGGTTTGTCTCAAAGTCATGCACTTGACCCAGTCCAGGAGAAAATAGGGGAGCAAATTCGTTGCAAAGAGTGGAGACTGCATCAAATAGGACCATCCTGTACACAAAGTGAATGGAGTCGTCCACCGTAAACCCAAAGCTTGTGAAGGTGTCTAACCAGAAAAAATTAGCAGCATCCATGGATTTCACAATGATGAAATTTAACAGCTGGGAAACTGATTTGTATATGGCGGCAGCCTGAAATTGTCCCCAAATGGGAATCTGTTGATTGCCATACCCTCGCAACTTACGAGTTACCAGCGCAAACTGAAGAGAACCTAATTCATTGTACGTGTACGTAGCCACTGCACTGGTATCGATTTGCAAGGACACGTTGCGGCCTAGAATTTTAAGCTGAATTGGAATTTTGAAGGACTCGGGGAGAATGTCTATTTCATTAAATTTTGAAAGCAGCTCAAGTGACGACACAGACAATAGTGAAAGTGATTCAGATATATGTAATGTCCATTCTTTAGGAATATAGCATGTTACTAAGAATTCAGTAGTCTTTACCACATCCAGTTTTCTCTTAATATTTAGATTATTTTGCTATAATGAAACTGAACACTAATCTTATTACTGTTACGGTGTGTGATTACAGCGTCTTAGATGTTACAAAGCGTCATCTCCACTGCAGTAGCTGCAGCACAGCTGCTGCGGCCACCCCAGAACTGCCCTCCCTCCTCCCAACAAAGACGTGAGTAAAGATTTAATTTTTTATTTATTTTCTTTCTTTCATTCTTTATTTATTTTTTTATGGTCTTGCAGCTAATGGCTACATGAGCCACTGCCAAGTTCTGTGCAAGCTTGCAACCACTCTCCCTACCTCTGCCATCTCTTGATCACATAGCAATTTTAATCAGAATAATAACACTTTACCACTGTGCTTGTTATAAACATCTAAATGGCATTACACTGAATTTTAGCCTTTCAATTTGCTGGTTTCATGTAAATCGTATGAAGTTCATCTAATGTAGGCTGATATCTGTGATGTAATACTTGTATATTGTGTTAAATCATGGCTTGTATAAAAGGATAAACTAACTTGTGCTTAGTGTTGTGTATAAGTATTATTTCGTAATATGTATGATTATCAATAAGTGATGAAATGCAAATAATGCAATAAAAAGGGCAAACCTATATGTCAGGTACAAAACAAATCAAGAAACAAGGCAGACAAGGAAATGGAAGTGAACTGATTAGTGTAGGGTGCATAGGGCTATGCACCCTTCCACCACCACTTACTCCAGTCCCGTAACCCGGAAGGTGTACACGATCAAAGGCAGAGCCACTTGCGATAGTACCCACGTGATCTACCAACTGACATGCCTGCACTGTGAAGCGTTCTATGTGGGAATGACCAGCAACAAACTGTCCATTCGCATGAATGGACACAGGCAGACAGTATTTGTTGGTAACTAGGATCACCCTGTGGCTAAACATGCCTTAGTGCACGGCCAGCACATCTTGGCACAGTGCTACACCGTCCGGGTTATCTGGATACTTCCCACTGACTCCAATCCTTCAGAACTCCGGAGATGGGAACTAGCCCTTCAGCATATTCTCTCTTCCCGTTGCCCACCTGGTCTCAACCTCCGCTAAATTCGAATTCCCACCCACCATCTTAACATCTTTACCTTGGTTCTCTGGACAGAGTCTCTGCCTCATGTGGCATCTCTGTCTAACTTCTAACTTCTTTGCTTTCTACAGTTCTACAGTATGTCTGCCTAAGTGTACTTGTGTCTGTGTAAATGTGTGGGTGTGTGTGCATTTATTTACCCTCCATTTTTTCCCCCAAGGTAAGTCTTTCCTGTCCCGGGATTGGAATGGCTCCTTACCCCCTTCCTTAAAACCCTCATCATTTCCTTTTCCCTCTCCTTCCCTTCTGCCTGATGAAGCAGCTAGGCTGCGAAAGCTAGCTTTTTTTTTGTTTGTGTGTGTGTGTGTGTGTGTGTGTGTGTGTGTGTGTGTGTGTGTGTGTGTGTGTGTGTTATTTGTTGCTATCACTGCCTGTGCCCCTTCGCCTGGTAAGTGTACTTCATCTATTTTTTACGTATATTTTTCCTGTTAGGAATTTTTCCTCTATGTTTCATTGTTGGAAATGAGACAGCCAACTCAATTCTTGCATTAGTAGGAAGAAAGTTGTAATTTTCGAAAAACTTGGTAAAAACAGCAATCCAGCTATCCTATTCAGGGTCACTTATGCCAGTCTTGAATGTGTTAAATACCTTTCTCTGAATTTATACTGTGATATCAATGTGCCTTTCAAACAAGTAGTACACTTTGAATCAGGTGTGATGTCACATGAAAAGTTTCAAATTTTGTTTGAGTTGAATAAAACAGTTTGAGAAGTGTTCAGCAACACTAGTATGGTCTACCACAGAAAATATGCTGATTAACAGGAACCCTTAATGTCTTTTCACTAACATTTTTCCAAGAGAAATGTTGGCAAAAGAAAGGGGTAGGTTTGGTCAGTTCAAGGAATTAACACATCATTCATCTTAAGTGATTGAGAAAAAGCATGAAAAACAAAGATCTGGACAGATGAATAAGATTTGAATCCAGATCCTCCTCAGTAGATGTGTAACAGAATAAACACAACTGCACGGTGTTCAGTGCAAACATTTCACCAAACACTAATTTTCATAATATTTACTAGTCCTATATTTCTATTCTATTAAAAATTTGTGAGCTCTCATGGAATCACACTTGGCATCACTTAATACATACATCATTCTCATTGAAGGACAGTGTGCTTCCCAATCAATAAAGAACAACAAACATGTATCTGTAATAATTCCTATTTTATCACTAATGTATGGAAGATGAAATGAGGACACTACAGTGTATAATCACACAGTATACATACACAACTGATAAGCAACTTCTGCTGTATGCGTTAAAAAGAGTTGATACAGACTCTGGGTAATTTTTTCACAAGAAAACAATATTTAACTTTTAATCATTTACAGTAAGAGTGGAAGAAACTTACACTCTGGCTCCTATTGTTTTCCTCCTGGTCCCGAATACGGAACATTTCTTCATTTCTGCCCATTCCTGCACCTCTTTTGGTTGTTACTGTGCCATTGTTTTGCAAATAATCACCAGAGTCCAATGTTCTTTCAGATCCAAATGTTGTACTACTGACTGCCACTTCTCTGCTGGTGCATATCTGAAAGAAACAAATTAATAAATAATAAAGAAATTGTGAAGACGGTACACTCTGATAAAAAGGACACACAATTTTACTATGATAAACAGAAAATAAAGGTAACTTTAACTATTATCAAGTAAGGAACATGATAAATGAGTATATGTTCCCCCAATCAATAGGCTGGTACAGTAAAGTTATTTTCAGTTCAAGGAAAATACTATTTGAATCAGAATACATTTTGAATATGTGCCTGATTGTCAAATAACTACCAAACCAATGTTAGTTTATACCACAGTGTAACTGCCTACCAACCTCCCACCATCTCTCTTCATGCTATGATCTAATCTGAAGATACAACACAAGCATGAAAGGCATCATCATCATTTAAAACTGACTATGCCTTTCAGCATTCAGTCTGAAGCATAGTACCGCTTATAAAATTTCTTCATAATCCCATCTTCAATGCTGGCATTGATTCCTTGTCTGGTTTTAAGCCTGGTACTTCAAAATCATATGTCACAAAGTCCAAGTATATACTCCTTGGTCTACCTTGACTCCTCCTACCCTATATTGCCAAACCCACAAGTCTCTTACGTAATCTTGCTTCTCTCATGCATTTGACATCCCTCCACCATCTCTGCCTGTTTTCTCCAACTGCTTCACTTATGGTGTTCATTCTCAGTTTTTCTTTTATTTTTTTCTTTGTGAGTACCCTCCTGCCAGTGTTACAATCTATTAGTATGTGCAATCATCCTTGCTATGTTTTATCTGTAACCTCAACCTTATGAATAAGGTACACTGTACCCACCCAGTTTCACTCCCATACAACAAAGTTGGTCAAAAGATAGAACAATGGACTGATAACTTAGTCTTGGTACGGACATCCTTCTTGCAGAAGAGAGTAGATCGTAGCTGAGCACTTACTGCATTAGCTTTGCTACACATTGTTTTGAGTTCTTTGTTTGCAGATGATAAAAGTTTTTCAATAAATGGGATGTCAAACATAGTTCTAGAAAGATTTGATAATTATATTTTCATGGACATTAATAAACGGTTTAAAGCCAACTCATTGACATTAAACTTTGTAAAGACTCACTACATGCAGTTCAGAACATGAAAGAGGTTTCCATTCAGCATATGCATAAAGAATGAAGAATAGCTGATAGAAGAAATTGGCAGTATTAAATTCCTGGGATTATAACTTGTTGAGAGGATCACACTGCAGAAATGCAGAAACAACTTAAGAAATCTGTATTTGCAATTCAATTGTTATCAGATGTATAGGAGATAAACATAAAAAGCTTGTATACTTTGCTTACTTTCATTCCATAATGTCAAATGCTATAATATTTTGGGATAATTCTTCAATTCAAGCAAAAGTTTTCAGAGTCCAAAAGTGTGGAATACATATTATTTGTGGAGGAAATTCATAGACATCCTGTAGAAGCCTCTTCAAAGAACTAGGTACACTAACTTCTGCCTCTCAGTATATTTATTCCTTAATGAAATTTCTTATAAATAATAGGTCTCTCTCTCTCTCCAACAAACAACTCACTACATACATATAGTACTAGGAACAAAAACGTTCTACACAAGGACTTGAAAGCACTTAATTTAGTTCAAAAAGGGGTCCACTACTTAGGAAACACATTTTCAATAATTTACCAGCAAAGATAAAAAATTTAGCTACTAATGAAGACCAGTTTAAGAGGAGCCTGAAATACTTACAAGTGACCAACTCCTCCTACTCCATTGGACCAAGTGATGTATGTATCTGTATTCATACTATTAGTTTTATTACATCATCTTGTAAAAAATAAATAAATAAATTTTGACTAGTTCCACATCCACAAGGATCTCCTCAACATGAGGCATCCTGTGAAAACATATATCGTAAGTACTTGAAACTGTCCACCTCTTCTATCTTTGTTCCTACTACTTGGCACTCAATGTGTTTAAATCTTTTTCCCAAAGGCACTACTTTCATTTTGGACATGTTGATCTTCATACCAAATCCTTACATCTCTTACAAATATTAGATTGCAATCTTTCAATCAAATCTGCCATCACAACTAAATCGGCCATATGTGTGAGACAACCTTCCCCCACTTATTTTAATCTCACCCTGCAAGTCTACAGTTCTCAACACATGATGCATAAATAATATGAAACAAAAACTCAATTTACCATTCACTCTAACTGCTAACTGGCAATCTATGTAAATACCTTTCATTACCTGCAGAACTTTGCCTCCTATTCCATGATCTTGTAGAACTGACAATAGCTTCCTTATAGGAACATGATTCTAGATTTACAAAACAAAGATACAATTCCATTTTCCATTCGTAGCACTTGTCCATTATCTGCAATAAGCTAAAGATCTGGTCCATCTACTCCAGCCACTTTATTGCAATGCCATCTATTGACCATTCAACTTCCTCAAAAGTGATCTTATTTCTCTCATCATTTCTAACCTACTGTACATAAAAATCTGAAACATTACTAAATGTTTCACCTATATTGAGCAACTCTTTAAAATATTCCCTCCATCTGCCCAAGTCATCCACTGGGTATGTCACTGAAAAAACTTTTTAATAATTGCAACAGAGACACACATTCCACCACACCTTGAGATAAAGATGTGTAGGTTAACCTATAATCCACAGTTGCTGTAATGGAAAAAATATTCAATATGTTTGATTAAATATCCTGGCAGCTGCTGTGAGTCATAGCTACAGCCTTAAAGATAATTGAAGTAACATGACCAAAAGATCAACTTGTGTTTGTTGTCTTGTAAAATACCCAATCGAGCCAAAAGAAATATTGCAATCTTGTTAAACTTTAAAATTTCCCGGCACAATGAATTTTCAAACACTTTACGGGTATGCTGCCAGGTGACATTGACAACTGCCGATATTTTTTACAGGAGCACACCCTGCCATTCTCAAGGCACAACTGCACTTAAGGAATCAATGTGCAAGCAAATTTAATACCTCAGTTTGCAACAAACACAGTGGAAGTCACTACAGAGTCAACACAATCAAAGATGAACAAACATAAAAAATATCAATAGTGACTATTAATCAACAGGCGAGGAAGCATTAATTTTGTCCTCTGTATTTTTTGATGAGAGACAGTGTCAGATTCCAAGCAGAATTTAAACAAAAACCGGCACTCTCTCTCTCTTTAAAAAATAAAATAAAATAAATAAATAAATAAATAAAATAAAAAAAATAAAAAAAGAGGTGGTTGTTTTTGTTTAAATTGTGCTTGGAATCAGGCACTGTCCCTCAGCCACATACAGAGGGACAGAATCAATGCTGCCTCAGCTGCTGACTACCAATACTTTTTATGTTTGGTCATATTTGGTTGTGTTGACTTTGTAATGACTTGTACTGTGTGTGTTATCTTCCTTGTTTACCATTTGCAAACCAAGGTATTAAATTCACCTGCACATTGCTTCCTTAAGAGCAATTGTGCCTTGAGAATGGCAGGGTGTGCTCCTGTCGAAATTTCAGCGGTTGTCAATGACGCCACCCAGCGGCATACCCGTAAGTTCTTTGAAAATATTGCAGTCTTATTTATTTCAAAGAGATCAGTTACAGAAAACCTACAGTAGAAGATATGGTATTATGGACTGAGTCATCCCGAAAGTCTACAAAACAAACTGACTAAATAAGACAGATTAGTGCTTTTGTCATGTTGAAAGTATCACTGTTTGAAATGACAGGCAGGCAATAATCTGTTAGTTTCAGTTAAATGGGTTTATCTGCTAATAGGGTAACTGTGGCCACGAGTAAACAAGACTAACAGACAAGGAGCATAAAGATAGTAGTATAGAGTAAAAGTTGAGAATTTGTGTCTGGCTAAGAACATGCCAGGGTATTTACCATGACCCAGGAAGCTTAGTGGACGGGGCATCAGCCTAGTAAGCATAAGACTTGGGTTGAACTTATGGTCAGGGCACAAAATTTCAGCTTCCTCATTGAATTTAATTCACTGCCAACAATAAGTAGATAAAACATCTTTGACATCCTTGATTGTATTTTATATGAACTGCAAAGGATCATGGGGTCTTGTTTCTTTGGGTATTTTCGGACCATAGACCACTTACGTATATCTATCGAAAAGTCACATAATATACTGAAGTGACCTTTTTTTTTTTTTCTATCAGTCCTATTGTCACATTTATTACCAGAATGGAAGGTGCTCCTGTCACAGCATAGCAAGATACTAATATGTCCTACACAGAGTCACATATATAATGAGGAGAACTAACTTCACGACTTATCTGGAAAAAATATTTATATCATAAAATCTTGACCTGCTTTTGCTTTTTTTATGAGCTTGCCCTACATCCCAGTGGAGTAAGCTCTAAAGTGGAGGTGGAGTTACTCATGTAATACTAAGTATCAATGACTGGAAAAGCTTCCATCCACGGCTGGAAAAGCTTCCATCCACGGCTGGAAATGCTTCCATCCACGGCTGGAAATGCTTCCATCCACGGCTGGAAATGCTTCCATCCACGGCTGGAAATGCTTCCATCCACGGCTGGAAATGCTTCCATCCACGGCTGGAAATGCTTCCATCCACGACTGGAAATGCTTCCATCCACGACTGGAAATGCTTCCATCCACGACTGGAAATGCTTCCATCCACGACTGGAAATGCTTCCATCCACGACTGGAAATGCTTCCATCCACGACTGGAAATGCTTCCATCCACGACTGGAAATGCTTCCATCCACGACTGGAAATGCTTCCATCCACGACTGGAAATGCTTCCATCCACGACTGGAAATGCTTCCATCCACGACTGGAAATGCTTCCATCCACGACTGGAAATGCTTCCATCCACGACTGGAAATGCTTCCATCCACGACTGGAAATGCTTCCATCCACGACTGGAAATGCTTCCATCCACGACTGGAAATGCTTCCATCCACGACTGGAAATGCTTCCATCCACGACTGGAAATGCTTCCATCCACGACTGGAAATGCTTCCATCCACGACTGGAAATGCTTCCATCCACGACTGGAAATGCTTCCATCCACGACTGGAAATGCTTCCATCCATAACTTATTTGTAATATCAGTTTCACAGCATGAGAAATTTTATGTTGAATAAAATTATGTCATTTGTGATATTTTACTGCATTATATAATGAACTAGAATATATGCCTGTGCTTCGCATTGGTTGTAGGAGGAGGGCCTGTGTGTATCATGACGTTTTAGGGTTACGAATCTCAGTCAGTAAAAACCGAATCCTTGTTGGATCGCTCTGTCAATGAACTCATTTGTGATAGCTAAGATGCCAAACGCAAGTAAAAGTCATTTTCCGAAACTATGTAGCTTCATAAAGTTTTTTGATACAAAAAGTGAAACATGCCAAAAGAAGCAAAGAAATGTCACTAAGTATTTAATACACAAAGAGAAAGCAGTAACACTATGTTCGATTTTTGTTGGTATTCGTAGACATAAGATTGCTTAATTCTGTCTCAGACATTTGCTTCCTTGAACCTACATCTAAAAATCGCTTATGAAGTTGCTGGATGCAAATCCGTGAAGTAGTTTAGGAGATTGGGTATTTCTAATAGATGAACAGACAGTTACTAAAAACACTTAAGATTGCGACGTATATTTTTTTGTGATCTTTGATGAAATCATGCCTCTATGTTGCCGAAATCTTAGCTCAAATTTCCTGTGAAAAACGCTTGAAAATGTGTCAATAGTATCCTTTTCCTTTAAAACATTTATTTCACGATGATTCATATCTCTGGATAATGGGCTAAGGCATGGAAAGCTGAAATATAATATTTCCTGAATGAAGTAGAAATATCACTGACAATAATTATTATTCTTACGGTTGGCTCTCTTTCCGTTAGATGCGCTATTGTCGCTCTAAGCGTGAAACTTAAACTTCCACAGCAGTTGTACATATACATTAGAAAGTGATATTAGTATGTAACTATATGGATTAAACACTGGATGGGAAATATTGTCTGGTTCACTGACGGGCCAAAATCAGACCAAGGCGTTGGGGCCGGGGTATACGGGGTGCAGACAAGACTGGAGTGCGTCATCTCTCTAGGGAAACTGGCCTCAGTATTCCAGGCCGAAATCACTCCCATCAGGGCGTGTGTGTAGGAGAATTTGCGTAGGTGCTACAAAGATCGTAGCATCTATATCTATTGAGATGGCCAGGTAGCCCTAAATCACTGGTAGCTCCTGCAACAAGGTCTAAAATTGTGGCAAAATGTCACAGGGTTCTGGTGGAGCTAGGGGAAAGCAATAGAGTAAACCTATTGTGGTTCCCTGGCCACTCGGGGATCAGTGGCAACAAACATGCCGACAGATTAGCCAGGATGGGGGCAGAGACTCCATTTATTGGACCGGAACCTATCCTGACAATCACCAAGGCAATGATCAAATTAGAGCTACATAATTGGCTCAGAAGACAGCACGTAGAATATTGGACCAAAGTCTACCAACAAAAACATGGCAAGGTAATGATGCCAAAGCCATGTTTTAAAAGAAGCTCTGCAATCCTGGGCCTGAACAGGAGAGAGATTAGACTCATGGTTGGATTGCTGACAGGCCATGGGAATTTCAAAAAACACAATGGGAATAACGGAAGAGGACCCTAAATGTAGGATCTGTGATGACGGTGATGAAACTGCATCACATCTAATCTTCGAATGCATTGCATTGGAGAGTAAAAGGCACAGAACATTTGGGACAACCAAACCCGAAGAAATTTTATCTAATAAAGAACTGGTAAAGGGACTCCTTGCACTGTTCAATGGCATTGATTGGCTTTACTAGATATACATGGAGCGATACCGCACAATAAACTTAGTTTCAGTGGGGGCAGTGGCGGGTTGGACCAAGACTGTTTTGGCTTCCCTGGAAAAATCAAATCAAATCAAATCAAAACTGTGGACATGGGCAACGTAGGAAGCCAACAGTTGGTGCCGACGGTACTTCAAAGGAGGGATGCCAGCTTCGGCAAGGAGGCTTGGAACAGGGCTGGTGCAGAAAGCCCCTGTTGCTAAACATACACCATCATGAAGGATCGGATCCCAGATCTGTAAAGCGGAAGGAGCTGTAGAGATATACACCTGACTTCCATAATCCAGGGGTGATTGGATTAGGGCCTTGTAGAGGTGCAGGAGACTTCGACGGTCAGCTCCTCAGGTATTGTGGATGAGACAACGCAGTATATTTAAATACCTCCAGCACTTCTGCTTCAACTGACGAATGTGCGGCCCCAAGTCAGCCGGTTGTCAAACAGCATGCCGAGAAACTGGTGTGTTTCTTTGACATGAACCTGTTCGTCAACTAGATAGAGTTCTGGATCAGGGTGAACAGCCCGACGACGACAGAAGTGTAGGACCCGGGTTTTAGAAGAGGAGAAGGTGAAGCCATGGGCTGAAGCCCATGACTGTGCCTTGCGAATGGTCCCCTGCAGATGCCTTTCAGCGACACCAATGCTAGGAGAGCTGTAATATAAGCAAAAGTCATTGTCAAATAAAGAACAGCTAACCAATGACCCAACAGCCGCTGTTAGACCGTTAATCGCAGGTTTGTACCGTCCTCGCGACTCGGGCGATTAAGCCAAGATCCCCAGGCTCTGAAACGTACAATGTTCCACCGTCGCGCTGAACGATGGTTGTCGAAGCACACAAAGAGCTAACGGTGTAGCGGACTGTTGGCGCAACACAGCCCACAGCTCAGGACTCCGGGTTCGCCAAGCCTGAAGTCAGCCAATTAATGCTGAGCCCCTGAGGGGTATGTTTAAAGTTTGCTGCAAGTCGCCAAGTACTGTCATTCTCGTACAGTGTATTTATAAATTCTCGTCGCATTATGTAGCAGCTTTTTGCGATTCCTATTGTTCATGACGTTATATCTCCTGAACCATGTGTCGTACGTAGCTCGTACTCCTACAGCAGTTGTTACCTCACGTACAAAATATGTGTACCAAATCTGGTTGAAATCGGTCCAGTGGTTTAGGAGAAAATGTGCAGCATTGTCGTATGACACAGGAGTTTTTCGCACATCTCATATGACGTCATATCTGCTTACATATGCGCCGTAGGCGATTCTTATCCTGACAGCAATTGTTGCCTGATATTAAGGAACATGTGTATCAAGTTTGGCCGAAATCGGTCCAGTAGTTTAGGAGGAGATGTGGAACATACATACATACATGCATACACACATACAGCCTATTTTATAAGATGTAATATTGTGTTAGTTTATTTGACACAATAAATAACACTACATGAGTGTGTCATGTGACATTATCTAACATGACTTTACGTACTATGTTAAACGATGTGCTACATTATGATATACTAGCTTAAAACCCAGCATTGAATTGGTATTTATTTATTCCACACTTTCCTCCCCCCTCCTCTCTCTTTGTCCATTTCTTCCTCTCTCCTTTCTCTGTGATTTCATCCTGCCCCCCTCTCTGCCCATCTTTTCACCACGTCATCTGTCCATCTCCTCCCTGTGGAACTCCCACTTCTCAGTTCATTTGCTCCTGCCCTCTTCTTTTCCTCTTTTACTTGCACCTTTTCCCACTTGTGCGGATCAGTATGATGCCTATAGACTGGTTTGATGCAGCTCTCCACACTACACTGCCCTGTGCAAGCCTCTTCATCTGAGAGTAAGAATGGCAACCTAGATCCTTTTGTATCTGCTCACTGTATTCATCCCTTGGTCTCCCTCTATGACTTTTACTCCACACACTTCCTTCTAATACTATGTTGATGATTCCTTCATCCCTCAGAATGTGTCCCACCAACCTATCCCTTCTCTTAGTCAGAATATGTCAAAAACTCCTTTTCTCCACAATCCTGTAAGCACCTACCCATCTTATCTTCATCTTTCACCTTAACTACCACATTTCAAAAGCTTCTATCATTTTTTTGTCTGAACTGTTTATCATCCACATTTTACTCCCATACAATGTTACACTCCAGACAAATGCCTTCAGAAAGAACTTCCTAACATTTAAATTAAAACCGAATTTCAACATATTTTGCTTCTTTAGATTTGGCTTTTTTCTCATAGCCATTAAGCATTTGATATCTTCTTTACTTCAACCATCAGAAATTATTTTGCTATCCAAATAACGAAACTCATTTACTTAAGTATTGTCTCATTACCTAATCTAATGACACTAGATCCCATTACTCCATTCATGTTAGTATTTTGCAACCATGACTTATTAAACTGACAGTTCTGTAATGTTCATCCCATACCCTCCTTTCAAGTCACTGTCCGTTCCACGTTGTTTGCTGTCTCTGACAGAATTATTATGTCATCGGTAAACCACAATGTTTTCATTTCTTCTCCTTGAACTTTAACTCCCTCTCCAAATCTATCCTTGCATTCCTTCATAGCTTGCTCAATGTACAAATTGAACAATGTTGGGGAAAGGATACAACCCTGTCTTACTCCCATCCTAACCACTGCAACCATTTAATGCCCTTTGACACTATAACTGATGTCTGGTTTTTGTAAAAGTTGAAGTTGCTCTCTATATTTTATCCCTGCTACCTTCAGAATTTCAAAGAGTGTATTCCTGTCAACATTGTCAAAATCTTTCTCTAAATCTACAGATGCTAAAACATAGGTTTGTCTTTCCTTAACCTACCATGTAAGGTAAGTCTTGAGTGTTGCATCATGTGTCCCTCCATTTCTCCCAAATCAAAACTGATCTTCCCCAAGGTCAGAATTCAGCAGTTTTTCTATTTGACTGTAAATAATTCATGTTAGTATTTTGCAACCATGACTTATTAAACTGACAGTTCTGTAATTTTCACATTTGTCTGCATTTGCTTTCTTTGGAATTATTATATTTTCCTTGAAGTCAGAGGGTATTTATGGGAGAGTATTCAAGAAATAAGGCTGTCTTGTATAATGTACAAAATTCTGAGTGCAGTATCCAGACAAAGAAAGATAGCAATCAAAACACAAAAGATATGTAACATTCATACATTCATTTAACTCAAAACTTAACTATAAACAATATTTCTTATTACTTTTTCAGGATCTAACATGAATAAATTCTTCTGAGAGCCCACCTCATAGCAACTGAAACATGGAGATGTCAAATCTACTCTGCAGTATTTAATAGAACATCCTGTGATTTATTAATCATTACAGAAAATGCAAGTCTCACTGGAAACTGTGGTCTCTTGAAGTTAAAAGTCAGTCCATGGGAAATAATGGGTATTCATTGGATGTATACTGTTTCATTCTCTTCCTTTCCTTGCAGCTCTATAGAAGTCTATTGCTTTCACCTGCAGCAGTGTTCACTTCACAGTTCAAATTTATCAACACCACTATCAGCTTTCAGGAATTTCCTTAAGCTAACTCGAAAACAGGAGTGTTTAAGTAGCAAATAATAAATGTATTGTAACATAGCACACAATGTGATAGGTTTTTTCCCATTGTAGTATATACAATCTCATATTTATTAAATTATATGTTGTTCAATTGTGTAATTTTGCATATATATATATATCATGTGTATAAGTGCTGTATGCCTGTAAAATCTGTTGCGAATATAGTTAGTAGTAAAGATTAAATCTTGGTGCGTGATGGAGCAGATTTCCAAGAATATTGCTGTTTATGTCCTCACATCTCATGAATTACATGTTGTACTGTGATACAATTTCAAAGGTATATTCACCTAAATGTGTGTATATTGTCTGTAAAATTCCCTGGAAGTACAATTTGTAGTGTAGAAATTATACATTGTAATAGGAAACTGAATGACGTACTTTTATTCCATGAACAACGGAAAACTAGTAAGGGAGAAATTTTTTTCCCTTTCATTATTTTGCTGCGGTTCCCAGCAAGAAAAAGTTTAATACAGGTTTATGGTTTATGTTTGAAGTTTGTTGCAAGTCACTAAGTACTCTCATTCTCAGATAGTGAATTTATAAAGTGTCATCACAGTTTGTGGAAGTAACTTGCAACTCCTACTGTTAATGAGGTTATATCTCCTGAACCATGTGTTGTATGTGATTATTACCCTTACAGCAATTGTTACCTCGTGGTAAACAATAGGTGTAACAAATTTAGTTGAAATATGGAAAAAAATGTGCAACATTGTCGGGTGATGCAGCAGTTTTTTGCACATCACACTGTTTGTGATGTCATATCTCCTGACCTATGTGTTACACGAGATCCATACACTTGCAATGACTGTCCTATTGGTATGAAGGTTAAGTATGCAAAATTTTATAAAGATTGGAACCAAACTGTAAATTTCTATGCAACACATACACACAAAGACATGGACACACTGCTTTATAAATAAAGATTGTAATATGTCATAATTTGACATGATTTTGTGTCACATCACAACATGACATAATGAAATGATCTCCAGTCCATGGTGTACAGCAATCAGTGAGAATAAATATTCCTTTACTAAAAGACCATCTTGATTGCAAATCAAGACGGTTTTTTTACTAAAAGAATGTGTCATATCAAAAAATGTGTCTTGATATGAGATGGCACATGTCACATGGCTTGCCTCACATGAAGTAAGAAGTTAAAAGACAGATGATATTTCACATGTCACAACAGGGTATGACGTGCCTACACTTTACACACCACTTGCTATGTGGCAAAATGTGACAGTCAATGCAATCAATATGTGTGCCTGATGTGGTATGTTACACAGTATAACATGATGTAACAAGATGTAACAAGATTTTCATGGGGCTTCATAAAAAAATAAAAAATGCAAAAATGTCAAGATTTTACAACACACACACACACACACACACACACACACACACACACACACACACACACAGTATGAGCACTGGCCACAGCAGTCGGAGATGGTGGTTGTGTCTGTATGAATGTGTGTGTGTTTATCTGTCTCTCAATAACTGATGAAGGCCTTAATGGCCAAAAGCTGTTACATTATGTTCTGTTATTTGTGCCTTTCTACAGCACATTGGACATCTTTGTGGTGAGTAAACAACCTATACTTCTCAAAAATATTGTTGAAACCTTCCTGGAATTTCCATTGTTTGATCATGTCAATATTTTTTTTTAATTTTTATATTTCTTAGGCTGCCAGATGGGTCAAAAAGCTACTTGTTCTCTTTTACATCTTTGATTCTGGCCACAACATAGGTATTTACCACTTGGTGTGCTGCAATAGCAGCATTTTTTATTCTGGTCCCCAAGTTTTATTCTATAATAATTTAGTAGCTGTTGTAGTCAACAGAGGTTGTAAATTATAAGCTGATAAAAATTGCTTCTCAAAAAATTGAATAATAATAGTATCGTTATTTTAATGTACTTACTTAAAAACTAACAAAACATTATCAACTTCATCACAGTTTGGGAATCCAGTTCACAGCATTTGCTAAATTTAGCTTGACTAAGTCATCATACCTAAACAATAATGATAACCAGACATCAAAAATTTCATTTTGACGCTATCTATTTACCTACCTTCTTGCAAAGTTTGTCCAATTTGTGTAACTTTAAAGTGTAGAAGTGGCACAATTCGAAAACCTCTGAGAAATACAGGTATTCTCACATAAACTGTGCAAATACAAATTTTGTCATTAGCTGAACATTCATTTCAGAACAATTTGTCTTTTGATTTGCACATCTGCCTAGGTGTCAGCATATGTTTGTTGTTCAAATTTTGCTTACGTACTGTGAAATAGTTACACTAAGCTGCGCTGTTGACTATATAAATGGGCATAGCTCTGGGCAAAAGCAAAAACTTTGTACTCCTTGTTACTGGATAAAAAAGAACCGAGAACCAAGACTCCACACCATTTGCCCCCCCCCCCCCCCCCCCATTTAATCATACATGTTATAGTGCTATTGGGTTGTAACAATATGTTTGACTGTTCATTGCCACAAATAAATATTAGTCAAAAATATTATCTCTGTTGGAGTGTTTTCTAATAGCCTCTATCAAGTTGATGTGGCTGAATGGATATACGATTTTGGGTGCATGCCAATGAAGTCATTAGTGCCCAAACTAACATAATATGAGAGGAGTGTGAACAAATTTAAGAAAAAATGGAATAAAACTAGCAACAAAAATACAAGAAATCTTGCAAAATATGTATGAAGTAAAACACACAAAATGAGAGACTCTAGTGAAAATTAAAACATTGCCTACAGAAGGAAAAGGTTGGGGGACTAATTAAAATATCTTAGTAGATGGCCATGGCAGGCTGATCACAGGAATAAGAAAGGATGCACCAGCCAGCCACTCTACAGCACATTAAAATCTCCAGCCATCAATTATAAAAACTAAGAAACTGCCTAGGTTCCAAGAGCCAGACAAAGAGGTGGTTGACCATCTGCTCTAAGGTCTTTCCCATGCAATAAGTGAGATCAACACTACAATAACTTTTTTATGGACTCTTCTGTTGGTTCTTGATGGAACATAGACATATTTAATAACTGTATACACTATATACACTGTCTAAAAATCTATAGTGTTTAATAACTACAATAACTGCTTGGGAATGTGTGGTCTTTCCCTCCGTGAGTCGGGAAACTAGCCTGATGCCCAGATTAATTAAAAAAGATTGAGGAGGATTTCCTTGTTTTGTCGTAAAAGGTGCTGTAGTGTACTGTAATGGATTATATTGTAACCAGAAGACGTTTCATGAGCCGCTGACAATGCAGAATCCACCTCCATGTGGAGAAGGGGAAGTTATAATCCTCAACCATGGAGAACTGGAAGTCCAAATTGCCCCATTCTGTGGCAATGGAAGCTGGAATCTTGGAATCTGACTGACAATGGTAGTAACTGTGGAGAAACTGGGTGCCAGAGTCTGGACAATGTCTCGCGGAATGATGTGTAGAGTAGCACTCTCCATTACCGCAGTCAGTGTACACTTTCCTCCTGTCCCAGATTTCTTCCTCATGGTCTCCCACACGTTTGCAGTTTTTATGGAATGATTAACAGAATCCAGGAACTGCTATCATGACCTTTTTGCTCTCACGGATAAACCTTCGATATTTTGCCCTTGCACTCTAAAGGCTGTAAGATCTCTGTAGATCAGCATGGACAATATGATCCACCCATTCCTGGACAATGATGTAACATGAAACACAGCTAACTGGCTGTAAAGTGTCCAGCCTGCTCTACTGAACCATTTTACTGTCTAATAATCTATGTTATGTTATTATTCCCAAAACTTTTTTCAGAATTCCTGAATAAGGAGGACTGGCTACCTAATTGTTTTTGTACTCCCCTCGTGGTACATCCATCCTAATAGGAGGTGAAAAGGAAAAAAAATTGAAAGAACCACCTTAGTCCCATAGCTGCTGGGAACTCAGTGACTATCCAGACTAACAGCCATGCATCCCATTATTACACCTTCAGATTTAGGTTTATTTTTCCTTCTTTATAATAGAGGTTTGTTCCTTCCTGACAATCCAGGCAGTTAAGCCACAATCCTCATTTCCTGCAACACACAACATTCCACTGCTGTGCCACACAGTGGTTGCTGAAGCGTGTCCAGAAGTTATGCTGTCAGAGGACAGGCAACGTTTACCAGTCCCTAGCTCAGGGCCCTCGGGTTCGCCATACCCATACTCAGCAGCTGAAGTGTCTAGTTCCTAACGGCGATTCCCTTTACTTAGTTACATTTCAAATTTACTTACATAAGTATTGCAATATTTAATACTGTTCAACTTCTATATTATAATATTAGAAAATAAACAAAAAGAAAAAATAAATAAATAAACAAAAAACAAAAAAATCTTACCTCTTGTTTCAAATTTGATGTGCAAGGATCACAATAATACCTTACACGTACAAGAAGATCCTCAGAAACTTTCAATAAGCATTTCACAGTTGCCGAGTACAAAGCATTATTAGCTGCTGTTTGACTGCTCTCCAGTAGTTCAATAAATATCTGGAATATTTTAGATCATTTTTAGTAAAAGATTGGTTTTAGTAAGAGACTGTACTTCTGAGAAAAATGCTCAAAAGTCAAAAAAGAACAATGTTTTCCTCTGATATATGATTGGTTGGAACACAATCAGAAAAAAATTCTTTTACTCAGATTCACAATCTTATGACTAACAACTATACGTTTTAGTACTAAGTCTCATCAATAAGCCATCAGCTAGCACACAAGCACATGCTAGCATAGCATTGTTTATTCTGTTACAAAAAAGAAGAGGAGGAAAAATTCCATCATATAATCTCACAAAGTCACTTAATAATGAACTTATATAAAAAAAATAGAAAACGGATGACTTACCCAAAGGACAGGCTCGTCAACAGACACAAATAAAATCACACACATACAAGCTTTCGCAACCATTGCTCGGTTCTTCAGGAAAAGAGGAAGAAAGGAGATGAGAAAGGGAAGGATATGGGTTTTAAGGATATGGGGTTCTTCACATCCCGCAGTTATCCTCCTGATCTGGTTCAGAAGCAAATTACCAAGAGCCACCTCCTCATCCCCCCAAATCCAGAACCTTTCACCGATGAACCCCAGAAGTGCCCCTTTTGTCACCGGATACTTCCTGGGACTGAGCGGACTCTGAATGTGGCTCTACAGCAAGGATACAATTTCCTTAAATCCTGCCCCGAAATGAGATCCATCCTTAATGACATCCTTCCCACTCCACCAAGAGCGCCTTTCCGCCACCCACCTAACCTTCGTAACCTCCTAGTCCATCCCTATGAAATCCCCAAACCACCTTCCCTACCCTCTGGCTCCTACCCATGCAACCACCCCTGTTGTAAAACCTGCCCTATGCATCCTTCCACCACCACTTACTCCAGTCCAGTAACCCGGAAGGTGTACATGATCAAGTGCAGAGACACTTGTTATAGCACCAATGTGATATACCAACTGACATGCTTGCACTGTGAAGCATTCTTTGTGGGAATGAACGTTCACAGGTCGACAGTGAAGATCACCCTGTGGCTAAACATGCCTTGGTGCACGGCCAGCACATCTTGGCACAGTGTTACACTGTCCGGGTTATCTGGATACTTCCCACTGACACCAACCTTTCAGAACTCCGGAGATGGGAACTTGCCCTTCAGCTTATTCTCTCCTCCCGTTGCCCACCTGGTCTCAACCTCCGCTAAATTCAAATTCCCGCCCACCATCTTTAGCATCTTTGCCTCGGTTCTGTGGACAGAGCCTCTGCCTCAAGTGGTATCTCTGTCCAACTTCTTTGCTTTTTACAAATGTCTGTCTAGGTGTGTTTGTGTTTGGATATGTGTGAGTGTGTGTATATTTGTTTACCTTCCTTTTTTCCCCTAAGTCAAGTCCTTCCACTCCTGGGATTGGAATGACTCCTTTTCCGCTTCCTTAAAACCCATATCCTTCCCTTTCTCGTCTCCTTTCTTCCTCTTTTCCTGAAGAAGCGAGCAATGGTTGCAAAAGCTTGTATGTGTGTTCGTGTGTGATTTTATTTGTGTCTGTCGACGAGCCTGTCCTTTGGGTAAGTCATCCGTTTTCTATTTTTTATATATAATAATGAACTTAGATATATTTTAATTATGGTTCAAGATTAATATGCTACGATGTTGTAGTTGTTATGGTCTTCAGTCTGGAGACTTGTTTGATGCAGCTGTTCATCCTACCCTATCCTGAGCAAACCTTTTCATTTCCTCATAAGTGTGGCAACCCACATCCATTTGAATCTGCTTACTATAAGTGTCTCTTGGTTTCCCTCTGCGATTTTTCCCCACACACTTCCCTCCAATCCTAAATTTATGATACCTCCATGTCTAAGAATGTGTCCTACCAACTGATCCCTTCTTTTAGTCAAGGTATGTCAAAAATTCCTTTTCTCCCCAATTATTTTAGTACCTCTTCACTAGTTATGCAATCTACCACCTAACCTTCAGCATTCTTCTGTAGCACCACATTTCAAAAGCCTCTATCATCTTCCTGTCGGAACTATTTATCATCCAAGTTTCACCCCCCATACAAGGAAACACTCCGCACATATGCCATCAGAAGAGACTTCCTTACACTTACATTAATATTCAATGTTAGCCGTAAGCTAAACTAATTCCTTCAGCATCACCTAATTTTCTAAGACTGCATTCCATTATCTTTGTTTTGATCTTGTTAATGTTCATTTTATATGCTCTTTCCAACACACTGTCCATTCCTTTCAACTGTTCTTTCAGGTCCTTTGCTGTCTCTGACAGAATTACAATGTCATCAGCAAAGTGCAATGTTTTTATTTCTTCACCCTGAACCTTAATTCCATCTCCGAATTTCTCCTTGATTTCCTTTATAGCTTGCTCAGTGTACAAACTGAATAACATTAGAGAAAGTCTACAACCCTGTCTTACTTCCTTCCCAACCAATGCTTCCCTTTCAGTCGTAAAGTGAGTACTGCCTCCCGTGCTCCTACGTTCCTCTCAATCCAAACTGATCTTCTCCGAGGTCAGCTTCTACGAGCTTTTCCATTTGCCTGTAAATAATGTGTGTTAAAATTTTGCAAGCATGCTACAATAAAATTATCTAATCCACAGCAATTACTCTGTAGTTTACATTGAATAATACAGGTCTCTAGGTGATGTATGACTAGTGCACTTCATATACTACACTGCTTTACAAAATATATGGCTAAAATATCAAAATTAAATGTAAAGCTGAAAGCTTAGCTATCTCTATTTCCATTTTGTAGTAAATAGACTTTATACAGTGTAAGTACATCATACTGCAGCTAAAGCAGCAGGAAAATGTCACATATCTAATGGCACATTTATCTGAAAGACAAGTTGTATCAAATGGAAGTCATATTGGAGCATAAAAAAGACAAATATGATTCTCTTTAAAACACTCTAGACCAGAGCTAGCCAGAAATTCTGTGCACATGTGGTTCCACTGCACATGTGCAACTTCCGGGTCACAGAGTACACTCCGCAGCCACCTCCGCTCATGTAGTGCATGTTTCTACCCACAAGGGTTGCCATGAGTAAAAGAGACAGAGAGTTGTGGTCTTGCTTGTACTGCATAAACTAGGAAGTGAAGCTGTCACCATTCATTATGTACATGTGTCTAACAACAGATGTCATCATTACTCGCTGCCTCACATGTGCGCACCTGTGCGGCACTCTCACACCATTTGGCCAACTACATAAGTTTTCATTCTGCCTTCCTTAGCAAAAATTTTGGCATGTGAACATATTTGAGCTCTTTTAACATACACCATGCTAAAACCTTTTACCTAGTCTCTCTTTGAGTAAGGCAGCTGTTCCCCACTTTTCTGTCAAAGTCTTTTAAATAGGAACATCTTCCCCCGTCCCCCTTTTTTTTTCTTGATAGCATCATTTTTCAGATGGTTGCCTTCATTTCCTTACTACAGAAATTATGTGCTGCTCATGCAAATTACGCAGATCAGAAAGGATTTAGCAACTTCTTTGTACAGTACATCACATTTATATATAATGACCAGCAAAACAAAATTCAGTATTATACTGTATGATGTAAAATAAAATTTCTTCACGGAACAGTTTCCTTAAAATGTTATGACAAGTGCAGTACTTCCTAACAGCTATCATGACCACTTGGAAAGAAGTTGTCACAAGGTGTGGGTTTGTCTGCTGGATATGAAACCAACATCTTGAAAATGCAACAAAATATTATTGTGCAGTCTGTTTTAAATAAAACTTAAGTAGGTTCTCTGAATTTCAAATGCTGCTATGTACAAGGTAAAATCAACCATAAACAATTCTACACAATGTGTTTTTACCTCTGCAAATTCACTAAAATATGTCCCAATCAGTTACTTAATTTGAGGTTGTGAACAACTTTTGAGAAGGATAGGTTACTTACTCATTACAGAGAAGTCTGATGAGCCACAGAAACATTCAATCTTTCAGCTGTTAAGGCCTTCATTGGTTAGAGAGAGACACACATACAGACACTCACTCAGACATGACTGCTATCTCCAGCTGCTGTGGCCAGTCTGGCCAGCATGGCTGAGGGAAGCAGGAGTGGAGGAGGAGGAGGAGGGGAGGGGAGGATACACGGCATGGGTCCTTCCTTCTACTTGCCACTTCCTCACCCTCACCACTGGTTGCTCTCGCCTCAGTCTTGCTTGGTACCGCAGACTGGCCACAGCAGCCGGAGCCGGTGGTCATCTCTGTGTGAGTGGGTGTGTGTGTGTGTCTCTCTAACTGATGAATGCCTTAATGGCCAAAATCTTTAAAGTTGTATTCTACTACTTGTGACTTTCTATGGCTCATTGGATGTCTCTGTGGTGAGTGAGCAACCAATCCTTCTCAAAAATATTGCTAATTCTTTTTCTACTGCCCTCATCAAAAGTCCTAAGAAAGAGATCCATTTCTTTTTCATTGTACTTGTTACTGATTCTACTTCTTTATAAACAGTTTCATTTGAAGCTATTCTCCAAATCCCATGTTTTTGGTACTTCTATTTATGCATGTTTTGACTACCCTCCTTTCTATTATCTGTCTATTGCTAGAGTGTTGGTTGTTTCAGGTTGTGTGTTATTATTTCTCCCAGGTATTTAAACTTTTCAATAAGTCTCATGTCTTATTTCCCAATCCTAATTTTGTTTATCAGGCTATTTCCTGTAACTATCATATTTGTTGTTTCATTTTTTTTTAATTTGTTGACAAGTAGTATTTCATTAGCATATCCTAAACAGTTTAACTTTAGACATCTTTTTTTATTCCAACTTTAGTGTTCTTTGGATTGGTCTTGTACCATTCCCTTATTATGTATGCAAGGGCACAATTGGAAAGAAGTGGTGACGGGCCATCTCCTTGACTTAGACTAGTTTTTATAAGGAAGTTTCACAAAGTTCCCTTCTGAACTTAATTTTCAAATTTGTATTTGTTAATGTAAGTTCTATCAGCTTTCTCCCTTGGAGAAAGTTTTTTTTGCGCAATTCGGTAACAAATTGATACAGTTCTTCATTGCATAAAGCACTGAACCCAAGCAGAAGAAACTTTAAATTCCATTGGCAAAATGTTTCTTTTGCATGCTATTTTGCATTTTAAATCTGAATCATTTCTGTTGTAACTGAACATCCATATGTCCTACTTTAAATCACAAACTAAGTAAGTCTTTTTTCACATCTGGAATTCTACACTTCTGTCCACAAACTTTTCGAACTATCATCATTTACACCCCAGTGATGAACATTTTTTTCTCATCAATGTCAAATCTGCGTTCAGCTTCCCACTTTCCATGCTCCTTTGTGTATTCATGACCTGATGTTTAAATTTAGTGGTATGCTCCTTTAATACTGTCACTCAAAAGCCAAAAAGGTCATAACACATCAACAGAAAGATTAACTTTTCTCTTGTACTAAAGTCACAATAAAGCCTGTATTTCCATGACACCTGTCCACAGATCAAGTATAGACGGCTTTCTTTCCCCCCCCCCCCCTTTCCTTTCCCCCATTTTTCTTTCTCCACACAGTAGTCACAAGAGATTTAGCCAATACCAGAGGATTTTCAATAATGAATATAATTTGGCACCCGTAAACTGTAGCATAACAATAGCTCCAGATTAAGGCAATAAAGTTTTATTTACTTTTAGAACTAAGGGTTAAAGGAATTTATGCATTACATTTACAAAGTGAAGAATGTTTGTGGACTATTTAATTCACAACTTCAAATATGAAAATAGTGAAGATCACCAGCCAAATACAATGAAGAGTACAGATACTTTCGAGTTTTTCTTTTGTGACTACAAACTGTTAACAACCTAATAAGTACCAAATGAGTCTTATTCTAAGACGACAGTAAATCATTTAATTCTAGATGGAATTGCTAGCAGTGGGCGTTGCATACGAGTAGTGTACTGGGCTACCAAGTTGTAATTTTTTACCAAGTTAATACCAATATATTCATCTTTATTACAAACACACATATCCCACTGAAGGCCTACCAAACACATTAAATTCCTACTGAAACATTATATCAAAATATTTTATTCAGAAACATAATTTTACACATATCTTGTGTGACATCCTAGTGTTATCTCTCTCTCTCTCTCTCTCTCTCTCTCTCTCTCTCTCTCTCTCTCTCTCTCTCTCTCTCTCTCTTTCTGGAGTAAGTTTGTTGTTACTGCAAATGCGTAAAAAGCACACAAATGTTCTAAATACGTTCATCATAGTGTAAATCAAATTACTACTCAAATAGAAACAAAAGACTGTCATATTAGAAATAATTTAAAAATTTAGCTTCAGTCGTCTTTAAAGTCCAAAAGAAAATTTACGAGATAGTTATTTTGGACATTTCTTATTCGAATCAAAATTCTTAATTATATGTACAACTGCAATTTTATATTCTGTTATTTCAGGAACAGTTGCAGTTTCATATACTTCAGGGATTATTAGCTTGCAGAATTCTTCCATACCCGTAATGGAACATGTGGTTGAGATTTGTCGCTTGAAGCTGTCGCGTGATGTTGCTCACTTTTGTCACCCACATAGGACACGGCCTTACTTCATGAAAGGCAAAATACCTCAGGAGACTAAAGAGAAGATTGATAAACATTATGGTGATTCTGCATTTTCGATTACAACAGTTTATAAGTGGTTTGAAAATTTTCAGAGTGGCTCCAGAAGTCACTGATTAATCCATCATATAGTGCTGGATGTCAGAAGAGTTAAGGTGCACGAGATTGCTAGAGCTGTGGGCATATCAAATCAACGGGTACACAATATTTTGCATAAACATTTGGACATGAGAAATCTATCAGCAAGATAGGTGCAGCAATTGCTCAAGCTTCACCAAAAACAGAATTGTATGAAGTTGCAGGGAAGGTTTGCAGCTATTCAGGAAGAATCTGCAGGACTTTAAGCATCATTTCGTCACTGTGGATGAAACATGGATACATTACTATACCCCTGAGACCAAAGAACCATCTAATCAATGCTTTGCCAAGGGAGAATCTGCACCAAAATAGGTGAGACCAATCCTTCGGCCGGAAAGGTTATGGCGACAGTCTTTTGGGATAATCCTCTTCGACTATCTGCAAAAGGGTAAAACTATTACAGGTGCATACTGTTCATCGTTATTGGACTGTTTGAAAACCGAGCTGCATGAAAAATGCCAGTAATTGGCTCACAAAAAAGTTATTTTCACAGGATTCCAACTCATTTCACATCCCCACCTATTCGCCAGACTTGGCTTCCTCGGTCTACTATTTGTTCCCCAATTTGAAGAAATGGATGGCGGGCCAGAGATTTCATTCAGATGAGGAGGTGATTGCAGAAACTAATAGTTATTTTGCAGGCTTGGACAATTCCTATTATTTGGAAGGGATCAACAAATTAGCACAGCGTTGGATGATGTGTATAAAAGGAGACTATGTCAAAAAAACACCAATCGTGCATGTAAATTAATTCAAGAACACCTCATTAAAAGTTACACCAATTTGGTACAACATACCTTCACAATAGCTGGTCTTTGCAGGAATACTTCTGAAGGAAAGTCCTGGAGGAGAACGTCTGTGAAGAAGTAACAGGAATGCAACAATAAGACAAGCTCTGTAGCTTCGGTTAGTGATTCCTCCACTGCTTTTAGAACATGACGGTCTGTTGTCACAAGAGGTTGCCATGGCAGTAGCAAATGTGGAAATATGTTCAGTAAAGACTCTGCAGAGGCCACATTCACTGGATATACTAAAGGATAAAATCCTGTACCCTGCACAGCTACAGGCTGCCTGAAACAGCAATGCAATATCAGATTACAACCAAAATTATTCTCACTATCATTATTGCTGCTGCTGCTACTACTACTGCTACTACTACTACTACTACTTCTACTACATCTATACCTGGAGGGGGTGGCAGGGCGGGGGGGGGGGGGGCGGCAAAACCTCAAGACACCCATGGAAAAAGTGTCAGAAATATGGTTTCATCTGTTTACTGATTTATCATAGGACCAACACTACTTCAAATTGTCTGTGAAGTCAATACAAAGAACATTTCTTTCAAATTTGGAGAACACATCACACATAGCCCATTCTTTTATTTTTGGCTATGCTAAAATATGTAGCTGACAAACCATGGTGCATTTTTCCAGCTCTCACAATTTTACTCAGCACATACTTGTCTACAAGCATATTGTATGAAGCTTTTGAACTTCGTTCACTGGTGCTCAACACTGTCAGTGGTGGAGTTGAAGTTTCCATGTTGCACTGTCATGAAATATAAAATCTATCTCCTGTCTCTCTCCTAAACGAAAAGAGGCATATTTGGAGCTGCTGTAATGACCTAAGTATCACCCTTTACCTGTTCTGCACTAACTCAGTTGAAATGTTCAGGTCAGTTTGTCAATAACAGGTCTAAGATGTTATCACCACAAGTAATTTCCCTGTTTAACAGCTCAAGGTAACTTTCTAGACAAAGTATTTAGAATAATTTCACCCAGTTCTCAGTCCTTGCCTTCTATCTTAAATATTTAAATCTCACAGTCTATATCCAGTGAGTTACAATCTCCATCCAAAGCTATGACTTACACAGGTTGGAAATTTATGTGAAAATTTTCCAAATTTTCCCCTCAGATGCTTCGCCACAATTGCAGCTAAGTTCTATAAAAGCATCCAATGACCATATTTCATCCACTGTCAATTCTGATCTTCACCAAAATTATTTAACATTCTGGAAGCACTTATCTTGGTAGAAATTAGCATACTTTTTATTGTGACAAACATGCTACTGCCTTCAATTTCAGCCAGTTTGCAAAACACATTCAAATCAGAGATTACAATTGCAATGCTACTGACATCTGGTTTCAGTTAGCTTTCTATTGCTATTATTATGTGGGCATTGCGACCATCCAGAGACATTCTGATATCTTTTCATAAATGCTCCAGCAATTAACTATTATTACATTGAAATTTTCTTTTGTGGTTCTGTTATTGCATATGCTACCCTTCCTGGACTCAGGCAAGGCCTCCCCCCACCCTCCCAAAAAAAGTGGTGCAAGGTACACATATTATAGATACCCTAATAGCCACTGCTTGCGAGTAGTGCACACCTGAGCTATAAAGGAAAACCCTATATTTCTTCACTTGATAGCAGAGATCAAGAAATTTGCATCCATATCATCATAGAATCAATTGAGCCTCTGTTTTATGCCTTCCACTCAGCTACAAATGAGAGGACAGCAATGTTCTGGGAAAGCTGCTACAAATTGACAGCTTCATTTTCACCTCATGAGACAGGCAAGCTGTCTCCCCAAATTCATCAGCTGTCTTTAGGAACCGAGAATGCTCTTGGAACCCAGGCAGCAAGCATCATTATTACCAACATGAGTAACGATTTGCAACTGGTAGCACTCAGTGTGCTAAAATGCTGCCAGCGGCACCACCTCCACATTTAGAGTGAGACATCCTAGCATGCTAACAATGTAGGCATTGGACATCTTTCCCAACCTGTCCACTACTTCCCTAAGGGCCTCCATCATCCACCTACCCACCCTTTGTGCTTGTCTAGGCCTCTACGAAAAATCATTCAGTTCCTACAGGCTGAGTCAGCCCATGCTGGCTTAGAGACACTATCAGTAGTGGTCAAAACTTCAAACCTATTACTGAATCAAGAACCTTAGGTGCAGTACCCACTTTTGTCTTCTGCCCAAAGATTCCACAACCGCACCACTATTTGTCAATCATCATTAGCCATGTATCGAATGGCAGGGATGTGAAAAACTGAAGGTGCAGTGGTATCTGGGTTTCTAGGTGCTGCTATAGCTCCATAGATGACATGGCATTCACCTTAAATGCCATAGTAGCACCACAGCCAAGATCACCAGCCTGAAGCCTGTTGACAGCCGTCAACACGGCTTCCAGCTGTTTACAGATGACAGTCACGATTTCCTTGAATCCACACACCATAGGTGCAGTTTCTATCCACTTCTTACAAGCTCTTTTACCCCTATATCACAATTAATGTACAATACACCAAGAAGTCACTGTGTGCAGTTAAATGTCTACTATACTGTCTATTGCACTGCCTGGGGCTAACTGATCTAGTTCTTCAACAGTCACACACACACACACACACACACACACACACACACACACACACACACACACTACACAGCTACAAACAAATGATTACTGACTGCAAATTTCAGTTACTAAAATGTGATGTTATATCTGTCAAATACAAAAATATACAAGTAATTTAAGAAGTACAATTTTCAGGCAAATCAGAACATGGGGTGAATTTAAGAATTACATTATGAAATCAGATAAAATTAAATCTACAAGTTACTACTGTAATGGTGCACTGCCTGCATTCAACTGAACTCTGTTAAATGGCCACATACTCTACAGAACTACAAATAAATGAATAATGACTGTGCAGTATAATAAGGGCAGTTTACAGCTCACCACAAAGGCCTACAATGAGCTGTGAGATGCATGTAAAAAAGTCATACATGTATAACACATAAGCTATCAGCCAGTGGCCTTTTTCAGAATAAAGAGGATTCGCAGAATCACACAGGCACATTTCACAGTCACAAAACTGAAATCATCTGTTGCAGCACTCTGAGTAATACTCTGCAGTGAGGCAATAGGAAAAGAGGGAAGGAGGGGACAGGAAGGTTGCGTCACAGTGGTGGGGATGAATACAGCATGGCCTTATAGAGATTGTATCTGTTAGATGGGTAGAACGAGATGCAGCTTAGTAACAGAGTGGGGAGGTGGGAGAGGGGAGGAAAGCAAAACAACAACAACCAAAACACACACACACACACACACACACACACACACACACACACACACACACACAGCAACAGCGCAAGAGAGGTGTAGGATACATGGGGTAGGAACTGTTTGGTGTGGGGAAAACAGGGGTTATCATAGGTTGAGACCTGGATAACTTCGGGATTGAGAATGTAAAGTTATTATCGTGATGTTTATGTTGGTAACAACTACCATGAGCGGTGATGCGAGGGTTAAAATGGTGGAAAAGGCGATTTGTGTAGCACAACGATGTTGAGTTCAAATGCTACATTTTAAAATAACGTATTTTACAATGACCAGATTCACTGCCTTCATATTCGTTGGGGGTAATTTGCAAGAAATGATGTACATGAAACTTAAGACTATTTTGCGCCCTTGTAACTGAATTATTTCAGTTATAACAGCAAAACCACAGTTCCTTCTTTGAATTGCGAAGTCAAGCAAATCTTTTTCTATATCGGGATATTTATAGTTTTGTCCCCTCAATGCACAATGACTCTTTGAAAAATTTAATAGTTTGTTCTCAACAGGGTTGGGAAAGTTACTTTTTTTAAAAGTAACTAAGTTAAAGTTATAGTTACTACACACTAAAAGTAACTGTATCATTACAAGTAACTTTACAGTTAAATAAAATAGTGAGGACAGTTTACTACTCACCGCAAAGACGTGGTGACGAGCTGCGACAGGCACATACAAAAGACACACACATACAACACATTCAGCTATCGGCCATGGCCTTCTTCAGATTGAAGGCCATGGCCGATAGCTGAATGTGTTGTATGTGTGTGTCTTTTGTATGTGCCTGTCGCAGCTCGTCGCCACGTCTTTGCGGTGAGTAGTAAACTGTCCTCACTATATTATTTATTCCAACCTGGACTTTCCATTATTATAACTTTACAGTTATTTTTACAGTTACTTTTAAAAATGTAATTGTAACTCAGTTGTAAATCCATAATAAAACTTACTCGTGTAGAAAGGAAACAAGCTTAAATGTCAATCAATAATTGAATATATTAATATTAGGGAGGGAAACTTTCCTGGTGGGAAAAATATGTATAAAAAATAGAGATCATTCAACTTACCTGAAGCACAGACTCATTGACAGATATAAAAACACACACAAATAAACACAAAGATTCAAGATTTCACAACCATTGGCTGATCAGGATAAGAGGAAGGTAAGAGGGGAAAAATGGGAAGGATGCAGGTTTTAAGGGAGTGGATGAAGAGTCATTCCAATCCCAGTAGGGGAAGGACTTATCTTAGGGGATAAAAGAAAGGTAAACACACACACACACACACACACAAACACACACACACACACACACACACACACACACACACCAAGGCAGGCATTTGTAGAAAGCAAAGAAGTTGAACAGAGATACCAGTTGAGGCAGAGGCTGTATCCAGAGAACAGAGGCAAAGATGTTATAGAATGGTGGGTGGGAATTTGAATTTATCAGAGGTTGAGACCAGGTAGGCAACAGGAAGAGAGAATATGCTGAAGGGCAAATTCCCATCTCTGGAGTTCTTAAAGATTGGTATCGGTGGGAAGTATCCAGATAACCCGGACGGTGTAACACTGTGCTAAGATGTGCTGGCCATGCACCAAGGCATGTTTAGCCACAGGGTCCTGCACACCATTCTATAACATCTTTGCCTCTGTTCTCTGGATAGAGCCTCTTCCTCAACTGGTATCTCTGTCCAACTTCTTTGCTTTCTACAGATGTTTGCCTTGTGTGTGTGTGTGTGTGTGTGTGTGTGTGTGTGTGTTTTTACCTTTCCTTTTATCCCTAAGGTAAGTCCTTCCACTCCCGGGATTGGAATGACTTCTCATCCACTCCCTTAAAATCCGCATCCTTACCCCCCCCCCCCCCTTCCTTCCTCTTTTCCTGATGAAGCAGCCAACAGTTGCGAAAGCTAAAATCTTCATGTTTGTAACTGTCAACGAGCCTGTGCTTTGGGGTAAGTTAAACGATCTCTATTTTTTATACATAAATATATTAATAATAATATGCAATTAATGCATTATTAAATAAATTGTCCACGGCATCTCATTGCATCTCAATTTCAATGTTTGTTCATTTTCACCAAATGTAGTTTATCAAACATTCCATCTCATGAAAGTTATGTTTCATCTTTTTCGTTATTCTCGTCTCCATGAAATCTGCCAAATTGGTGGTCTACTATATATTCACAGCGTCTATTATACTGAAATGGCAGCAATCAGTGAACATTTCAAACTGTGTATTCACATTGAGAGCTACGCTATGACAAGTGAAGAGTAAGAATTAGTGATATGGTGCGCAGCATTAATAGTAAGCTACTCAACGAAATAAGCAGACGAAGAAGACTTAGTTGTTCAAGGAGAGCAAAATACACACAACAGAAAATGTGATGAGAATGACATGCTGCTGCATGGAAGTGGCCGCATGGTCTAAGGAATCATTCTACAGACTGGGCAGTCACCCCCACCACGGGTCAAGTCCTTCCTTGGACGTGTGTGTCTATTGCCCTTACTGTGAGTGAGTTTAACTAGTCTGTAAGGGACTGATGACCATAGTAGTTTGGTCCAATACGTTTACAAGCATTTGAATTTGACTGACAGGTTGTACGAGCTGAATATAGAAGATATTTGTCCTTTTTGTAACTTCACCAAGATGTCACCATCAGATTTAGAAATTATAATGAATGTTGCAGGGCCAGTTGTTTTTTTTTTTTTTTTTTTTTAAAAAAAGAAAAGCACCTTCTTTAGAAACACAACTCCTGTGAAGATAAGACCAGTTGTTACTCTTTGTTTCTCAGCAACAGAAAGTGCTTATGAAACCCTTGCATATTTATCCCACATTTCAAAATCAGCCATGTCATTACTGTTTGTAGAGCTTTGGATGAAGGCTTATGTAAACGTAATTCAGTTATATTAATAGCACTTATAATTTACATTATTACAAATTGTTATTTTCAAAGAATGAAGTTTCTTTAGCCTTAAAGTAACTCACATTACAAATGAATGTGACAAGGGATCTGCTGCTGACGATCCCCTTTTCATGTCCACATTTAGTACATACTGCTGCGTCCTAATACATTCATTTCTGCTTCATAAAAAGCGCTGTAAAACAAAAAGTTGTCATCGCTCTTTCATTGGCTGGCAAGTAATGTAACTTGATAATGACTCCCTTTTCCAATATAAGTTAATGAAACCTGTTGTTCTTTCTGTGGTGTTGAGAAATGAGATATTTCATTGCTTTATCTACTTCAAATACTGGTGGTGCCAAACGATGTAGCATATTTCTGTACGGAGTCATGTTTCTTTTTAATTATTTTCCTGAAGAACATTTCACAGGCCTACTCTGTGTCATAAGGTGACGAACTCTTAAATGTTGTTTCTTGTCTACTTAATTTTGTGAATTAACACATGGAGAGACAAAATTTAACTCTACAGATACACAGAAAAAACTGAACACTACCGCTGCAAAGGAGCATTTAGTGCTAGCAAGCCACGGACATTGTTTATTTACTGACACTGCTGTGAAACACAGCTTTTGTGTCGCCAGCAAGTAGTGAAAAATCGGTGTCTTAGTCCAGACTTAGCAGCAACAAACGTTGCAGAACTAGTTTCAAACTCATTGTAAACAAGCCTTAACACCAATGAGCAAGCAAAAAACTAATTCTACATGACTTAAGTTCGCTTTGGAGTTTCAAATGCTTTAAATTGTTTTCCCACCGTGACACAATTTGCAGCAAAAGGAATCATCTTTTATATCCAACATAAAAAAATTTGAACACTTCATCATTAGCTGGACAAGGCATGCGTGTGTCTTCTTCCTTCTCCATGTCAAAAGCTGTGGTAAGTAACTGGGGACTGTTTACATGTGACGTGTCAGATGATTGTTATGTACTCACTGTTGCGTACATAATTATAAAATAAAAACGTTATGAATGAATGGGTACTATGAAATGTTATAACAGTACTAAAATATTTAACTCATACATTTCCAAAGTATGTTGTTGAATATATGTAATTTAGAAATACATTTCTTTTTGTCTTTTTTCTCTTTACTAAAATTAAAGCCTGGTATTCTACAGTCTTGAGATTCTTACAAAAAATATGTTATGCTACTAGCGACAAAAAAGTAACAATTCTTACATTACATCGTTAAACGATAAAAATAATTTAGTTACAGTTAAAGTTACTTAAGGCAAATAATAACGCCATTACCATCCGTTGCCTTTGTAACCCCCATGAACCACAGACATTGCCGAGGTGGGGTGGCTTGAGTGCCTAAACAATACAGATAGCTGTACTGTAGGTGTAACCACAGTGGAGTGGTATCTGTGGAGAGGCCAGACAAATGTGTGGTTCCTGAAGAGGGGCAGCAGCCTCTTCAGTAGTTGCAGAGGCAACAGTCTGGGTGATTGACTGAGCTGGCCTTGTAATATCAGCTAATGTGGCTTTGCCACACAGTTACTGTGAACTCTACTGTATGAACATATGATGATGGCATCCTCTTGGGTAAAATATTCCGGAGGTAAAATAGTCCCCCATTCGGATCTCCGGGCGGGGACTACTCAGGAGGATGTTGTCATCAGGAAAAACAATACTGGCATTTTACGGATCGGCGCGTGGAATGTTAGATCCCTTAATCGGGTAAGAAAATTAGAAGATTTAAAAAGGGAAATGGATAGGTTGAAGTTAGATATAGTGGGGATTAGTGAAGTATAGTGGCAGGTTGAACAGGATTTCTGGTAAAGTGAGTACAGGCTTATAAATACAAAATCAGTTTTGGGTATCAAAGGAGTAGGTCTGATAATGAATAAGAAAATAGGAATGCGGGTAAACTACTATGAGCAGCACAGTGATCGAATTATCATTGTCAAGATAGATACAAAGCCAACACCGACAACAGTAGCACAGATTTATATGCCAACTAGCTCTGCCGATGATGAGGAGACTGAAGAAATGTATGAGGAGTTAAAGGAAATTATTCAGACAATTAAGGGAGAGAAAAACTTAAGTGTTATGGGAGACTGGAATTCAGAAGTAGCAAAAGGAAGAGAAGGAAAAATAGTAGGTGAATATGGACTGGGCAGAAGGAATGAAAGAGGAAGTCGCCTGGTAGAATTTAGCACAGAACACGATTTAATCATAACAAACACCTGGTTTAAGAATCACAAAAGAAGGTTGTATACGCGGAAAAGACCAGGAGACACTGGAAGGTATCAGATAGATTTTATAATGGTAAGATGTAGATTCCAGAACCAGGTTTTAAACTGTAAGACATACCCAAGGGCAGATATAGACTCTGACCATAACTTATTGGTCATGAACTGTAGGCTGAAACTGAAAAAAAACTGCAGAAAGGTAGGAAAATAAAGAGATGGGGGTTGGATATATTGAGAGAAACTGAAGTTCTTAAGAATTTCAGAGGGAGTTTTAGGCTATAATTGACAGAAACCAGGGGAAATAAAACAGTAGAAGAGGAATGGGTGGCATTGAGAGATGAAATACTGAAGGCAGCAGAGGACAAAATAATAGAAAGGCAAGACCTACAAAAAATCCTTGGATATCACAGGAAATACTAAATTTAATTGATGAAAGGAGAAAATATAAAAATGCAGTAAATAAAAAAGGCAAAATGGAGTGCAGACGACTAAGAAATGAGACTGATGGGAAGCGCAAAATGGCTAAGCAGGAGTGGCTAGAAGCCAAATGCAAATCTGTAGAAGAATGTATAAGAAGGGAAAAAGTAGTTACTGCCAACAGGAAAATAAGAGACACATTCAGGGACAAGAAAAACAGCTCTACGAATATCAAGGACTGAGATGGAAGACCAGTTCAGCAAAGAAGGGAAAGGTGAAAGGTGGAAAGAGTACATAGAGGAGCCGTACAAAGGAATTGAACCTAGAGACAATGTTTTAGGGAGGGAAGAAGATGAAGATGAAATAGGAGATTCTATACTTAGAGATGAATTTGAGAGAGCACTGAAAGACCTAGGTTGGAACAAGGCCCTGCGAGTAGATGACATTCCCCCAGAGCTACTAAAGTCTCTGGGAAAGCCAGCCATGACAAAACTATTTCATCTGGTGTGTAAGATGTATGAGATAGGTGAAATACCCTCAGACTTTACGAAAAATGTAATAATCCCCATTCCAAAGGAATCAGGCGCAGACGTGTGTGAAAATTGCAGTACCATCAGTTTAATAAGTCATGGTTGCAAAATTTTAACACGAATTATCTACAGGAGAATGGAAAATCTGGTAGAAGCTGACCTCGGGGAAGGTCAGTTTGGATTCAGGAAGAACGTAGGAACCCGGGAGGCTTATCCTAGAAGATAGATTAAGGAAAGGCAAACCTACATTTTTAGCTTTTGTAGATTTGGAGAAAGCTTATGACAATGTTGACTGGAATACACTCTTTCAAATTATGAAGTTATCAGGGGTCAAATACAGGGAACGGAGAGTTATTTACAACTTGTACAAAAGCCAGACTGCAGTTATTACACTCGAAGGGTATGAAAGGAAAGCATTAGTTGGGAAAGGAGTAAGACAGGGTAGTAGCCTTTCTCTGATGTTATTCAATTTGTACATCAAGCAGAGGGTGAAGGAAAGCAAGGAATAATTTGGAATAGGGATTAAAGTTCAGGGTGAATAAATAAAAACATTGTGTTTTGCTGATGACATTGTAATTCTGTCAGACAGAGCAAAGGACCTAGAAGAGCAGTTGAATGGAATGGACAGTGTGTTGAAGAGAGCATATGAAATGAACACTAACAAGATCAAAACAAAGATAATGGAATGCAGTCTTAGAAAATCAGGAGAAGCTGAAGGAATTAGATTAGGTAACGAAACAATTAAGGTGGTAGAGGAGTTTTGTTACTTGGGTGGTAAAATAACACATGACGGTCACAGTACAGAGAATATAAAATGCAGAATGGCAATGGGAAGAAAAGCATCTTTGAGAAAGGGAAATTTGCTAACATCGAATATTAATGTAAGTGTAAGGAAGTCTTCTCTAAAGACATTTGAGTGGAGTGTTGCCTTGTACAGGAGTGAAACATGGACGATAAACAGTGCGGACAGGAAGAGTATAGAGGCTTTTGAAATGTGGTGCTACAGAAGAATGCTGAAGATTAGGAGGGTAGTTTGCATAACTAATGAAGAGGTACTGAACAGAATTGGTGAGAAAAGGAGTTTTTGGCATACCTTGACTAAAAGAAGGGATCGCTTCTTAGGACACATTCTTAAACATCGAGTAATCGTAAACTTAGTTTGGAGGGAAGTGTGTGCGGTAAAAATTGCAGAGGGAGACCAACAGACGCATATAGTAAGCAGATTCAAATGGACGTGGGTTGCCGTTCTTATGAGGAGATGAAAATGCTTGCTCAGGATAGTGTAGGGTGGAGACATGCATCAAACCAGTCTCCGGACTGAAGACCATAACAACAAGAACCTTGTAAAGTAACTGGTCCTTACTTGTACACTAGTGACGAACGTTTTTGGCCCACTTTAGGTTACAGTAGTAGCATTAAACATAGGCCTTTTTGATGGTCTTTTGACAGCTCAAAATTTAAATGAAAATAACGGCTTAACCGTTCATCTGACATGAAAATTGAATAAATGAATTTGTAGTGGAGAAAATTCTCTACAACTTTGCTCTCTCATGTTTTTCTTTCTTTTTCCCCTATCTGGCATTGTTTCAGATATATTTGCAAAAATAATGACAATTTGACACTATCTCTCTGTCTGTAATGTGTTGCTACTTTTTAGGTCGCACTGTTCAATCAATAGGCACCGAATTTTACAGATGTCACCGCCAGCGAAAAGTACCTCCCTTTTTCAAATATTTTGGGCAAAACATAGGTTAGTGACACTAAAAACAAGCCATTTGTGATGGTCTTTTGACAGCAGGAAATTTAATTGCAAATAACACCTTAACCATTTGTCAGAGATGAAAATTGAATAAAAGTACTTGTAGAGGACAGAATTCTCAACAAATTTTCATTTCCATAACTCGTACCGTTTCAAAGATATTTTCAAAAATAATGGTGATATGACACTGTCACTTGATTTTATGTAAACCAGTGAAGGCAAAGAAAATAAACTTGAAAAAGAGGACAAACTACCACAGGTGATAATATTTTAATGGAAAAAGATTATAAAAATATGGGAGAGATATTGAAATAATAGCTTAAAGATGCATGAGTTCGAGTCGCAAGCGCGCGCATGCGGCGCGCGCGCCCGCGCGCCCCCACACACACACACACACGCACGCACGCACGCACGCACGCACGCACGCACACACACACACACACACACACACACACACACACAGAGAGAGAGAGAGAGAGAGAGAGATCATTTCTCTCATACTGAACTCCAAAGATCTCGATATTCCGGAACACATGTCTACACTTACATAGCACTTGAAACACCGGAACACACCTTGGTTCATCCTCCCTTCACTTGGGGGGCTGCACGACTATCGGCCTGTCATCTTGCTTTCTTATTCATTGATTTACAGTTTTCCACATTGGTTTTGAATTTGTTGAAAAGAGAAGATGGATTCATAACAATTTCTTGCTGATTACAAGAAATTTCAATTAGAGAAAAAATAAATAAAAATTAGAATAAAAAAATTAAAAACCTACAGCCTATATTCAAGATTTTATTTTTTCTGTAAACTCATGTCAAAAGTTTAGATGTGGCCTATATTCTTGCAAATACAGTACAATCCCTGTGGTAGGGGGCTGGGATTCAGGGTGGCATAGTGATGATCTCGGATTTTATGAAGGTTTGGAGTGTGACTGAACACCACTTCAGAAGGCATGGGAAGGATATTGGGTAGGTTGTCCCTTATTACTGGGCACGAGGATAGAAAATCAAAACCTTGGTGAAGTACGCAGTTTAGTTGTTCGATTCCATGGTAGTAGTGTGTTATAAGAGGAGTGCTCTTTTATGGCTGGTTACTGGTGATAGAAGGAGGATTTCTGGTTTATTGGGATATGGCATGGGAGATCGGTTAGTGGACTTGGTCTGTGGGGTAGTTTCTGCCTGTGAAAGGGACAAAGGGAGTTCTTGTCACAGCAGATACACCATCCAAAAGTGGCCATGCTAAAAGGGAGGGATTTCTTTGATGTGGAAGGGATGGTAACTGTCAAAGAGTAAGTACTGTTGGTGGTTCACAACTTTAATACGGACAGAAGTGTGGCTGGAGCCACCAGTGAGGAGGAGGTTAAAATTCATGATGGGTTGAGGAACACCAGGTGAAGCAGAATGTGGAGAAAGAGTTGAGATTTTGAAAGAAGAAGATAATGACCTGAGTCCAGATCATGAAAATATCATCAATAAACTAGAACCAGACCAGAAATTTCGGGTACATTCTTCAATTCCAAAATTATCCAGGCCTCAATCTATTTTGATAACCTCAATTTTCTCCACACTGAACAGTTCCTACCTACTGCATCCTACATCTCTACATCTCTTCTTTGCTGTGTGTGTGTTGCTTTATAAGGCTATGCTGCCCATCCCCACCACCATGACACAACCTTCCGTCCCCCCCCCCCCCCCCGCTCCACATATTCCCTCACCGCAGAGCATTATTGAGAGTGCAACAGCAGGAGACGATCGTTGTGTGACTGTGAAGTGTGCTTGTGTGACTGCTCTTTATTCTTAACAACACCAATGGCTAATATCTCAAGTGTTTTATGTGTGTGCCCTTTTTATGTGAATGTCTTAACTCGATGTAAGTCTCTGTGGTGACTTGTAAACTGTCCTCATTATATTACTGAATTCCAACCTGGTCTTGTCATTATTTTAATAATGATTGTTCTTATTTCAGTTACTAAAATGCTGTACTATACACGTCAAATAAAAGAATATGTTAAGGAAAAATATATATAAAAATAAAGATCATTTGACTTACCCAAAGCACAGGCTCGCCGATAGACACAAAAAAACATAAATAAAAACACACACAAACATTCAAGCTTTCGCAACCACTGGCTGCTTCATCAGGAAAAGAGAAAGGAAGCTTGAATGTTTATGTATGTATGTGTGTGTGTGTGTGTGTGTGTGGTCTTTTTTTGGCGAACCTGTGCTTTGGGTAAGTCAAATGATCTTAATTTTTATACATATTTTTCCCACCAGGAAAGTCTCCTATAATATTCGTTTCATAAATATGTTAAGGATAACACAATGAAAGCACCCAAGAAAACACAACAAATGTAACAATAACATTATGAAAACAAGTATAAAACTAAATCTACAAGCAACTATAATACTGGTGGACTGCGTACATCCAACTGCATTAATTGCTAACACATGCTCGTTCCCATCCTCTGCAATGCTTGAGCACTTACCCAAGGGTTGTAAAAAAATTGTATTGTTAGACACTTTATTGCCCATTCAGTTGATTAACATAACTTGGTGTAAGATATTAGGAACAGGACAGTATAATCAACATACAGCCAACTAACTGTCTTACCAATAGATCAAAAGTCCAGGCTGGAGTAACTAAAATATTGCGGCACTGAAATAGAAGCAGGCTTGACTTCGAAGGCAAGGTTGTCGAGTGAACACAGCACTTATATTGAAAGCAGGTTTAATGCGAACTGAAACGTACATGCAGCACTGACTGCCTCTTGGGCAGAGTGCTCTGCTATTTTTACACAGACAGAATGTACCAGAAATCAGAAGAGTAGTTTACATAAAAAACAGGTAGAAATTACGAGTGAAAATAAGAAACATGTAGAACATTCTGGAAATGTTAATTTCACAGAAATAAATGTTTGCCAGTGGATGGGATTGAACCAGTGACCTTTAGCACTGCAGTCAGCGACGCTATCCCTTTCGCCACGCCGGCAGTCGGTTAACGTGGGGTCCATTGTATGGCAGTTCTGGAGGATCCTTCCCTTCTGTACAATTATCGACAACAGACATTACTGTCATGGCTTCATCAGTATCATTACTGTCCTTAGAGTTCTTGAACGAGAAGCCATTTTTGCCTATCTGCTCTTCAGGATCGTAGTAAGGCTTCATGTGGAGGACGTGAACAATGTCTCTTTGTTTTTGTCGTTTCAACAACAGCTCATAATCCTCAACTCTGTTTGGGATGTCTAACAGGTGGCATATGACACAATACGGACCAAAGTATCGCTTCAATAACTTTTCTGACAGTCCAACTTTCCGTACAGGGGTAAAAATCCACACCAGATCTCCTGGGCTGTACACAACAAGTCAGTGCTTGTCATTATACTGCTGATGGTCCTTCTCCTGGGCGTGCAGTGTCCATACGCGAACCAGCTGTCTTGCTTCAAATGTTCAAATGTTAGTAAAGCTTATGGGACTTAACTACGGGGTCATCAGTCCCTAAACTTACAAACTACTTATGAACTGCTTACGAACTAGGACGGCACAAATATCCATGCCCGAGGGGGGATTCGAACCCCCAACCATAGTGGCCGTGCAGACCGTGACTGAAGCACCTCAGTCTCCTTGGCCAGCTGTCTTGCTTCTTCGACCCTGGTGATGAGCTGTTTCACATAGTCATCCTGTGTTTCATCTGTTTGGAACAGGAACAGCATATCCATTGTTGTCTCAGCTTCACGGCCATGGAGCAGGAAAAACAGTGTGAGGCCTGTGGTGTCTTATCTTGCAGTATTATAAGCAAATGTCACCACTGGAAGTATTGTATCCCAATCCTTCTTCTCAACATTGATGTACATCGACAGCATATCTGCTAAAGTTTTGTTAAAATGTTCGGTAAGACCATTTTTCTAAGGACAGTATGCAGTTATCATTCTGTGGACAATAACGCAACATAACATTACCTCTGATACTAGTTTTAACTGGAATACTTTTCCACGATCAGATATCATCACACGTGGTGCTCCATGCTTCAAAATAATGTCTTCTACAAGGAATTTTGCGATCTCCGGAGCTTCTGCAGTCAGCACAGGTTTGGTGACAGCGTAGCATGTGAGGTAGTCAGTGCAGACTATTATCCATCGGTTACCGGTTGTCAACTTCGGGAACCTTCCAAAAAGATCGATCCCAGATGGAATTGGTACGAGATGCCCTTGAGTTAATTGTTGCTCATGCTTTCATTGCTGGCTGTCTTTACAGTAACTCACATAGTGCTTGACAGATCAGTAGAGACCTTTCCAGTAATACCTGCGTCTGATTCTGTCTAGGGTCTTCATGAATCCCCGATATTGGAGCAACACGGAGATACTTGAGAATAGCTGGCTGGAGATGAGTTGGAACGACCAGCAGCCATTTGGGGCCCAGTGGATCGTAGTTGCTTTTATACAATGAACTGTTTATAAGTTGTAACTCTCAATTGGTCAGTTCTCCTTTCTCCAAGGCTTCTATGGTTTTTAATAGTGCTGGATCTTCCCTCTGTTCAGCTGTAACATCACCTAATTCAGTGAGGGCTGAAATATCATTCATGCTGTTGTGTTCCACTAATGGATTTCTCAAAAGGCAGTCAGCATCCTTGTGTTTGAACTCGTTCTTGAATACTAATGTGACGTCTTACTCTTTAAGTCTTAGTGCCCATCTTTCTAGTTGACCTGATAGATCCTTCAAGTTAGTCAGCCAACACAAAGAATGGTGGTCTATTATGACGGTGAATGGTTTGCCAAATAAATACAGCCGGAACTTGATAGCCCAGATAACTGCGAGACATTCTTTCTCAGTTGTTGAGTAGTTTATCTCGGACTTTGAGAGTACTTTTGTGCATGTGACTGGAGCATTACATAATCCAAATGGCATTACTTTGAATTCATAGAGGCCGTCAGGTGTAATAAAAGCTGTCTTCTCCCTGTCAGTTTCGTCAACCTCGATTTGCCAGTAACTTGACTGCATGTCCATAGTTGAGAAGTATGTATCTACTTTCAAGCAGACTAAGGTGTTGTTATCGCGTGGCAATGGGTAAAGATCTTTCTTTGTGATTCTGTTCAGACACCGATAGTCGACACAGAATTGCCACGTACCATCAATCTTCTTTACAATGACCACCGAAGATGACTAAGGACTCTCTGAAGGTTGAATAATGTCATCGTGCAACATCTTCTCCAATTCCTCCCAAATTATCAGTCATTCAGTTGGCAACACTATACTAACGCTGGCTAATTGGTGGATGATCCCCAGTATTGCTACGGTGCCTTATAGTGGGCTGTTTCATCAGACTTTTCCCCTGCTGATGTGTGAATGCACCCGAAAATTGGGGTAGTATAGCTAACACCCGCTGGCGTTGTTCCTTGGTCAGTCCGGGCCCTATTGGCAGTTCCAAGGTTGTCTCCTGTAACGTGTAGTCTGTACTAACAGCAGAGCATGGGTCTTCATTGATGACATTGAGCTCACCGTGCTGGATCGCTTCAAGCTGTCCAGATACATATTCCTTTGGGGATAAGTTGTCACTGCTCATGACAATTAGTGATCCAAATCTCTCCTCGACCACCGGTAATGCTTATGATAGTCGCTGGTATGTAAATTTCATCGTGAGCCGGATAAACTTTTTACTATCAACAAGCACTTCACAGTTTAACTGGTCATCTGTGTTTGTGACTGCAACTCTTCTCATTGTCAATGGCGGTATCGTCACATTGTCAACGGCAAATGACTTCCCAGAAAATACTGTACTATGTGTATCCTTTGCAACGACTTCCTCAATTTGCAGCTCAGATCTTCCAGTCAATGATAGTTTGGGATGCCTGTAGGAAGTCCCATTTGAGGATGACATTATGACTACATTCTGTTAAAACAACATATTCAAATGGCTGGGTCCTGTTGTTGAGGGTTATTCTTGCGATTCAAGTTTCTGCTGGCTGGACGTACTTTCCATTTGCAACCTTTCAGCACAGTTGCCCCTGTATCACAGAATATTGTCTTCATTAGTGTGCGGAGGTAATTATCTGACAGTACAGAGAAAGAAGCTCCTGAATCAACCAGTGCCCGGACAGGTTGGCTGTTGATTATGATGTCAATGAGATTTCCCGACATCTTAGCGACTGTTGTCCATGGAGGATTTTCATCTGCGGCGGCCTCACCTCTGTAGATGGTCGCCTCGCTTAGTTTTCCTGGGCGCGGCGGCTAGGGGAGCGGCTGGTACCTCTGTACGGCGACGGTGAACGGCAGCGGCGCATCTGGGAGTGTCCTCATCCAGGGTACTGCGTTGGGCTTCTTTTATTTATTTATTTATTTGTTTTTTCTGTTCCATAGGACCCACTTCAGGAGTAAGACTCCATGGTCATGGAACAAGTCAATACATTAATTGTTACGCAATAATGGTAATAGAAAAATTTTAAGTAGTCCTTTGCACACGACAATCTTAAGACAAAGTGAAAAGAATCAATAAAGAAAAAATAAATTAGCTTAATTGTTTAACTTTTCTAGGAGTTCCTCGACAGAATAAAAGGAGTGAGCCACGAGGTAACTCTTCAATTTAGATTTGAAAGCATGTGGATTAGTGCTAAGATTCTTAAGTTCTTGTGGCAGCTTATTGAAAATGGATGCCGCAGAATACTGCACCCCTTTCTGCACAAGTGTTAAGGTGGTGTGGTGCAAATGTAGATTAGACATCTGTCTAGTATTCACCGAGTGAAAGCTACTAACTCGTGGGAATAAGCTGATATTATTAACAACAAACGACATTAAAGAAAAAACGTATTGTGACGCCAGAGTCAAAATTCCCAGACTACTGAAAGGGGGTCGACATGACGTTCGCGAACTTACACCAGATATTGCTCGAACCGCCCGTTTTTGAGCCAGAAATATCCTTTTTGCATCAGGCGAGTTACCCCAAAAAACAATGCCGTACGTCATAAGTGAGTGAAAGTAAGCGAAATAGACTACTTTTCGTGTTGAAAAATCACTTATCTCAGATATTGTTCTAATGGTAAATATAGCAGAATTTAGTTTTGGAACAAGATCCTGAACATGGGCTTTCCATGACAGCTTACTGTCTATATGAACACCTAGAAATTTGAACTGTTCAGTCTCACTTATCACATGCCCATTATGTGTAATCATAATGTCAGATTTCGTCAAATTATGTGTTAGAAATTGTAAAAACTGAGTTTTACTGTGATTTAATATCAACTTGTTTTCTATTAGCCATGAACTTATCTCTTGAACTGCATTATTTTATACTGTGTCAATATTACGAGCAACATCCTTCACTACCAAGCTGGTATCATCAGCAAACAAAAATATTTTACAATCACCTGTTATACTCGAAGGCATATCATTTATATAAATAAGAAACAGCAATGGTCCCAAAACAGACCCCTGGGGCACCCCATACTTAATTGTGCCCCATTGGGATTGCACGTCATAGCCATTTTCTACACTGCGGAGAATTACCTTCTGTTGTCTATTATTAAAGTAAGAGGTGAACCAGTTGTGGGCTACTCCGCGTATTCCATAATTTTCCAACTTCTGCAACAATATTTTGTGATCAACACAATCAAACGCTTTTGTTAAATCAAAGAAGACGCCTAATGTCCGTAGCCTCTTATTTAACCCATCAAGTGCCTCACAGAGAAACGAAAATATAGCGTTTTCGGTCGTTAAACCACTTCTAAAACCAAACTGTACGTTTGACAGGAAATTATGTGAACTGAAATGATCAATTAATCTTGAATATACAGCCTTTTCAATAACTTTGGAAAAAACCGATGGCATAGAAATAGGTCTATAGTTGTCTACATTATCCCTTTCTCCTTTTTTATAAAGCGGTTTCACTATTGAGTACTTTAATCTGTTAGGAAACTGACCATTCTGAAAGGAAAAATTACAAATATGGCTTAGTACTGGGCTAACATATGGAGAACAGTACTTTAGAATTCTGCTAGATACCCCATCATATCCACAAGAGTCCTTAGTGTTTAGTGATTTAATTATTGACTCAATCTCACGTATGGAAGTATCATGAAGGATCATTTCAAGTAACAGCCTCGGAAACGCTTTTTCTAAAAACGTTATATGATTACCTGTAGAAACTAGAGTTTTGTTTAGTTCCTCTACTATATTCAGAAAGTGATTATTGAATATTGCACATATATCTAACTTGTCAGTAACAGAAACATTCCTACTACGCACTGACGTTATATCTTCTACCTGCTGCTCCTGACCAGACATTTCCTTCACGACTGACCAGATAGTTTTAATTTTATCCCGAGAGTTTGCTATTCTTTTTGCGTACCACATACTTTTTGCATTCTTAATGACGTTTTTCAGAACCTTACAGTACTGTTTGTAATGAGCTACTGCATCTTCATTCTGACTGCTTCTAACATTTTGATACAACTCCCGCTTAGTTCTACATGATACTCTTATCCCCTTTGTCATCCACCCTGGCTGTCTGTTACTGAAAGTACCCTGTTTTGAGCGTTCTAGCGGAAAGCAACTTTCAAACAGCATAATAAATGTGTTCAGAAAAGCATTATATTTATCATCTGCATTATCAGCACTATAAACATCCTGCCATTCTTGTTCCTTAATTAGGCTTAAAAAGGTCTCAATTGCAACTGGATTAACTTTTCTGTGTAGTTGATATTTATGTTTAACATTTGTTTGAGAACAAATACTTTTTAGAATTAAAAGTTGGGCATCGTGGTCTGATAGGCCATTTACTATTCTGCTGACAGAGTGCCCCTCTAATAATGAAGAATGAACAAAAATATTGTCATTGGTAGAACTGCTATTTCCTTGCACTCTCGTTGGAAAAAATACTGTTTGCATCATGTGATAGGAATTAAATAGATCTAACAGCTGACTTTTCCTTGAGCTATCACCTACACAATTAATGTTGAAATCTCCACACACAATTAAATTTTTATACTTCCTATACAGTGAACCCAGAACCAATTCCAGCTTGGGCAGAAACATTTTAAAATCTGAGTCAGGGGATCTATAAATAACAACTATTACTAGTTTAGTTCCATTAACATTAACAACTCCTGCACAACATTCAAATATCTGTTCTGTGCAGTGTTTAGAAAAATCGATTGACTCCGATGAAAAATCGTTTTTTACATACATGGCCACTCCCCCACACTGCAAGGAACTCCTAGAGTAGAAGGCAGCTAACCTGTATCCTGGCAAAGGAAGTCTCGTAATTGTCACACCACTTAAAAAGTGCTCTGAAATTCCAATAATGTCAGAATCAGTATCAATAAGCATTTCATTAATTTTATCTCTGATACCCTGTATATTTTGATGAAAAACAGTAATTCCCTTATTACTTATATTCTTAGACTTTGTCAAAGGTGGTTCAATTCTTAGAGGGACTTCCTTTAAGCAGGAATATCTATCAGCTGTCTTCAGTCTAAAAAAGGTGCAGCCCTAGCACCAACTACTACAGGAATTTTTCCATGAGTGAAACCCCCACCCCCTACTACACTGTCATCTATGAGCTTTGCCAACCTCCCCTTCCCATACCTATTGAGGTGCAGACCGTGCCTAGTAAAATCAGACCTTTGGATAGTTTCAACTGGCACCACTGCAATGTGATCCATGCCCTCCGTCATCAGCGCCTTCTCAAGCCCCATGTTAACACGGCTGACAGCCGTATTAAGACAAGGCCTATCATGACGCTGAAACAGCTGCACGAAATGCACATTCGTGCCACCAGTTTCAGTTGCTATCCTTTCCAGATCACCACCTATATCATATTCCCCGTCCCTATCAACACTATTCCCGGCCCCACCCACTATAACTACCTGATCCTCTTTTGAAAAATTCCTACATAAGTCCCCTATGTTGCAAGTGACCTGAGCTAACCCTGCACTAGGCTTCACTATGCTGGTGACCTGGTACTCACTCTCAAGTACTTCCTGCAACTGTTGGCCAACACCTCTGCCATGAGAACTACCTAGCAGCAGAACCTTCTTCTTCCTAAGAGACCTCTCTACAGATTTCGACTTACCAAAAGCTGAGGTCTGCTGCGTACTTCCTACACTTACAGCTACAGGAGGTTCATCTCCACTCAACTCTGACAGTTGGTCAAACCTATTTGCAACTTGCAATGTAAAGCTATCTGAATACCTTCTCCTAGCTACCTTCTTGCCAACTGCCAGTTCCCATTCCCCAGCCCCCCTTCCCCTCCTCAACCTACCTAGTTCCTCTTCAGCGTTTTTCAACTGCACCTGAAGGGCACAGATCAAACGCTCCTGCTCCTCTATCAACTTATTCCTGCTGCAAATCCTACAGTTCCAGGAGAGAACCTCACCACAATGCCCACTGGCTTCCCCACTGCACTCCCCCCCATGAAAATACTTACTGCAAATCCCACACTGCAGCCCACTACGCACGACCCTACGACAGAGCCCACATTTTTCACTCATGGTAAAATTTCACAATTAAGTTATTAAGTTACGTTTCTAGAAAAGAACTAGGAAGTACCTCTTAACTACAGCAATCAACAAACCCCAGTCACTACAAAATCACGTAACAACAACTAATAGTATCAGAAAAGAACAAATAACACTACCACTGAAACTTTACATTATTGCTTGTATAAACAAGTTCAAATTCAAGCGTCACTAATAAACTAACCAAACACAGTAAGAGTACAAGAGCTATCAAATACCGTAACTTAAAGTTTCCCAACCTCAACTACGTTAAAAACAGCAAGTCACCTGTTGAAAAGTACTAAATTTAATAAATAACTAGCGTGATAACACCTTCTGAATCTACTCACTTTAATAATTTAACTACAATAACACAAACACTTATTGGAACTTAGCTTTCGGAGACCGCTTCCCATGGGTCAACTGAACTCATCAGCAGGTGACTGCCTGGGATAGAACTGCTCTGATAGCTGACGTCTTGCAGCAAAATTATCGTTGAATACTCACCTCCTCTCTCTGCAGTAGCGTACGACATGTCCAGGGTGCCCAAAGTGGAAACACAGTTGTTTGTTGTCTTCTGTCCTCCAGATGTCTGTTCTTCTGCGGGACATCATAGTTGCCGGGGGAATTGGTTGTGCCAGTGTCGGTTGGTTCATAGGCTGCCATTTGGTGGCTGCAGCGTAAGTCATAGCAGGGCGATGCCATTCTTCACGTCAGGTGAGACTGGCGGGGCAGACAGGAGCTAATGTCTGAAATACCTCTTCCTCAGCAGCATCGGCTGCCAAGTGACTTACACCCATGGCCATAATCTGATGTACACTCGGTCTAATAGTCCCAGCTGTCATAAATTGTTGTAGTTCTTCTCTCACAATTTGTCGTATGAGAGAAGAAAAGTCATGCTGGTCTTCCACAACGGCCATAGGGACTACATTCGGGAGTCTGTCATACTTCTTTCGTCCAACCCTCCTTTGTTGCATCTCTTCAGTACGCTGGCACTAGTTGATGAATTCTTCCGTCGTATCGACATCTTTTACATGTCTTCTGCAATACCCTTCATCAAGTGCATGATTTTGTCGGCCTCCTTCATATTCGGATTGACTATATTACACAGGGCGAAAACATTCTTTATGTACGACTGCATCGGCTCACAATGTCGTTGGGCTCGGTTCTTTAGTTGTTCTTCCGCTGAGCGGATTTGTTGCTGGCAGTCTCCAAACGTCTTCTTAAGTTCCATCTGGAACGTTTCCAAGTCATTCAGTTTGTCTTCATTGTTTTCAAATCATTTCTGGGCTGTAAAAATAAACGTTGGCCAAGCACACTGTATGTTGTTCTTGGCGACTCGGTTGAACCCTTCTAGCCATTTATTGGGGTCCTGTTCAGTGTCTCCAGAGAACATCGAGGGGTGTCTGATGTGCAGCTGGTTAACAGCTGGTTTCTTGTCCATGGTGCTTCTGATAATACGGACTTTCGGAAGGATGTACTCGGTATATCCCTTGTATTCCGGCTCTAGTCCCTGTAAGTGACGGCTTCTACGTTGCCTAATAGGAGCCACAGTGATGCAGCTGTTGAACAGGATACCCGGCGCCTCCACCAAACAATGTTGTGCTGAAATGGAAGCAGGCTTGTCTTCGAAGGCAAGGTTGTCGAGTGAACACAGCACTTATACTGAAAGCAGGTTTATTGCAAACTGAAATGTACACGCAGCACTGACTGCCTCTCGGGCAGAGTGCTCTGCTATTTATACACAGACAGAATGTACCATAAATTGGAATAGTAGTTAACATAAGAAACAAGTAGAAATTACAAGTGAACATAAAAAACGTGTAGAACATTCTGGAAATGTTAATTTCAAAGAAATAAATTTTTGCCGGTGGACGGGATTGAACCAGCGACCTTCAGCACCACAGATGGCGACGCTATCGCTTGTGACATGCCGGCCACCGGTTAACGTGGTGTCTCGCAGCACTATTATGAAACTCGTAAGATTGCTTCTCATTACACCAGGTGCTTGACGACTCATGAAGAGAGAAAATGGCAAAACTACTCACAAAACACACACACACACACACACACACACACACACACACAACCACTTTAATGGTAGCAATTTAACATTTTCATAATTCTGTAGTAACTTTTTTACATCCATTTCATATGCCTCTACAACCATAAAATGTATTTTCATGGAACATAATGTGCAGTCTGTATAACTCTCACAATGAAGAAATTGCATAATTTATTTGAAAGCTATTACCTCTGTTCCTTTGGTTGGGTGAAATTATCAGCTTCAGTTTCCTTTTTATCACTTGATTTGGCTCTGTCTTCTCGTTCTCTTGTAATTTCAGTGATGATTTTGTCAATATATGACTTCAACGGAGTTTCTAATTCAGCCTGTATTTCATACAATCTTGTAAGTGAAAGTGGTGCTTCCAATATCATTAAGCAATCTCTTTCCCAGGCAATCTACAGAAACAATAAGTTTATTTCTCAATGCCAATAACTTGAGTTAAACCATACTCTTCAGACACAAAAGAAATTTTACCTTCACCAACTGCAGCATCAACTTCAACACTTTTTCTTTTTCAACACATGGTTTTAAGCTAAACCAGTCCAAAAGTTTGGAGAACAATTCTTTTCTTACAGCAATATCATCATCACTTATTAGACCATATTCCAATTTTGAAACCAAGCTGTTCAAAGCTCGCACTCTGATCTCTTCTAACCCATGGCCTGCATACAGATAAAAATACAAGGATAAGTAATTCATAGTGGCTACATTGGGACTAGGATTTTTTATTTTTGTGTTTGTGGTATTGCTAATAATGAGTTGTAATTAGACATGGAATAGTAAGTAAGTAAAAAGAGAGAATCCTTGATATAAAACCACATGATGGTTCTATAAACTTAAAATTAAAGCAGGTTGCCATGGCTAGATTTAGGTCTGAAACAACATGGCTCAAATTATAATAGTTATGCATAGAAACACTTCCCTTTTTTCTACTTCAGTAATAGTAGTAAATAATTGATTATAATTTCTGCTGTGAATAATTTGTCTGCACCCATACCCCCAAAATATTTATACGTAGCTACCACATTCTGAAATCTATTTAAATCTAAATTTATTATATACCTAATGTAAAGTCCAAGAAATAACGTCATCCTCGTTGTGTAAGGATAACATTGCCGACAACACAAATTTTTGCAAGTTGCAAAATACACCCAGTTGTTGATCTATCTGAGCTGTTTTCTGGAAAGTGGGAGCAGTCTTTTAGTGTAAACTGTAGAAAGGACGAGCTTTGAACAGTATTGAATGCAAGTCATGTCACAGAGTTTAGGTGCAAGGTGCATCTGCTTGGAAGGAGTGGATATGCAGAATTAATAAAAACTATACAATTAGTAATAAAATTAATGACACACTCCAAAATATTAACTTCCCACAGTAATTACCGTACTTTATTGTTCAGTTTGCAGTGGTACAAGCCACTTTTCCCCCCTTCTTCAATACCTTGAAATAACCAAATATTTATCAATTTATTAAGTAAATCAATTAGGCATGTTAGGAACAGTGGCTGCCGCCAAAATCTGTTTGTTTCAGACTCTGGAGGTGGTGGCAACAGCAAGTGGCATCAGATATTATGTCTATCCAGCCAAAGAAATTTAGTATTCCATGGAAGAATGTGTGTGTCATGATGGTTGCTATGCTAGTTGTTGATTTTGTATTCCATTCCATGTCTGTTATCTGTCATGATATGTGCATCAATTAACTATGTACTTGTGGAGATAATAACTTCTTAAATAGTAATAAATATGAAGTTTAAAGTACAAATGATTTATTTAATCTATAAAGTGCATAGGTAAATGACAGATTATGTGGAAATCAACTGATGGATAATATTATTTGGAGGCACAGCTATTGCTGGGCCTCATTATCTCAAGATTTTGATACATTGAAATAGAAAGGAAAACTTTCAAGTTAAGAAGTCATCATTCATAAAGAGGAGCTGTCAGCTTGGTTTTCATTGACTGGTGAATTGCCAAACACATACAAAATGGAACTATTACACTGCCTACGTTGGAAGTCATTCAACTCAGGGTCAGGCAGCAGCAGCCAGTAATAGTTCAAGTTGTGTCCTCCCGGAGAGCAATGAATACTAAGTACTTAATGTAGCCATTTCAAATTATTAAGTGAATGTCCAGTACCGGTAATTAATTTTATTTGAATTATTATTAGCCTATTGCCATTTTAGTAAAACAAAATAACAATTACATCTGTCCAATTAAATAGTCTCAGAATTGATATAGTATAAATCAGGGCATTTAATGTGTATACAAATTTTCCCCCAAATACTTCATCCTGTGTTTTTCACAATTAATCATATTTTATGTTGTATATAGGAGCACTATTTGTTTGCTGATAAACAAAAAACAAATAGTCTGTAAAATTTCAAAAATTAATTTTTCTATTGCTGAATTTGATTTTAAAAAAGTAAATGAATGAAGATCCCCCCCCCCTGATAATCCATTAATTAAGGTAGGCCAGTCAATAATGAGGCAACCAAACTTTAAATTACTAATGCTGTCCTCCTTTGTATATTTGTAAGTTCATCCAGATATTGAATCAGCAGTCATCCAACCTATATCAGTAGGCTTTACTAAATGTTTGTACAAACAAAGAATATAAAAGTAAAACAAATTGTTTCAGTGTCAGCACAATACAGGCCATCACCCACTTATAATGAATAAGTGTTGTTGTTACAGTTCAAAATCACAGTGAAGGAAGTTATGACTTCAGTCATCAAGAACTATTTTATCTTCCATTTAATAAAAAGCATCTTTAACCATTAGCTGTTTTATTAAATCCTTAAAATCAACTAGTTTCGGTCCAGGACCATCATCATAGATAAAAAAAAAAAAATTAAAACAGATTAGTCAACAGCATTAAATAAAATAATTTCAGCTGAAAACAGCAGCAGTCACTTTCACTAAAATTACAAATGTCATACTAGATTATCCTGGCAGTCAAACAAACATAAAATACATAACTAATCAGGCCAAAGAGCATGTCAAACACCCACTGTCGGAGCTCAGGATGGCCGCACCGGCCACGGACAGTCCTCTTCAAGTCCCATGGGCCCTCTATAGGAACGACTATGGGAAGAGCTGGAAGTGGCTGAGATGCAGCTAACCCATGGAAACTCTGACTGGTAGGCAGGTGTCAGGGCAGAGTGGATGGAGCAGTGTAAAGAGCTGACATATGTGAAGAAGCTCCGCTGTGCTATGGGGACATATAGGTGTTATCTTAAAGGCTATTAGAAAAAGAATCAATGATTCATCCACTGAGAAATCATGTAGATATTTGCACGTCTGTGCCTTATAGGTGTGGAACATGTGCTCAAACTCCCCATTTTACTGAGGATGAAAAGACAGAGCTTGGATATAGTGAATGTCAGGCCATACACAAAATTTTTGAAGCTCCTGCGAACAATACTGTGGCCCATAGTCTGACACGAGGGTAATCAGCAGACCCTCCACTATATAGATATTGAAGAGAGCTAAAATCATCACCTTGATAACAGTCGAGGAGCATCGGGCCATATATGGAAAATGTGGAAAGGAGTCAATGAACCAAAAGGCATTCAGAAAAAGACCTGTGAAGTCCAAATTGAAACTTCCCCAGCTGTGTTGTTAGGGAAAGTGATGATCTGGGAGATGCTTACTGACTCAAACAAATGTTTCATTTCACCTTTGAAGGCAGCTAGTACATGTGTCTGCGGACCAAGTATTTGGTGCGGGAAACCCCCAGTGCCTCTCATGTAGCAAGTGTAGGACCTCCTGCTGTAAACTTCCTGGAATGATGACCCTCAGAGTTGCACCATCTGTGGCCATGAGGAGGCTCCCATCAAAGTCAGACAGATGGTGCAACACAAAGTTGTTGTGAAAGGGGTCAGAAGTCCGGCCTGGAGAATGGTCCGAGCAATCCTGTTGAACACTGTGGGCCATCTCCCAGAGGACTGGGTCTGCTGTTGTTGTCATGGTTACCCAGGTACACATGATAGGAAAGCCATCCATTCCCTGAAGAACGTCTACACCCAACTGAAAACACACATCTTCCTCCTTATCAAATTCAGGATCTGGATCCACCGGGAGATGGGCTAAGGCATCGGCAATAACATGCTGTCCTGTGTGCCAAAAATGGATGTCATAGTGGTACTTGGAAAGAAATAACACCCAGTGCTGCAACCGGTGCACCGCCTTGTCGGGGACATGGGCCATCAGGCTAAACAATGATATCAATGGCTTATGTCATTAATCAGATGGAATTTATGGCCATAGAGAAAAATATGAAATTTGGTGAAAGCATGCACAACGGCCGAGCCTCCATTTCAATCTCAGAAAACTGATCTGGGCTGGAATGAGTGTCTTTGAAGCAAAAGCCAAGGGTTAAACTGAGTCGACCACATTCCGTTGAGATAACAGTGCTCTCATTCTGTATTGGTAGGTGTCAGCAGCCAAAATCAAAGGTTTGTAGGGTCAAGGGTTGATAAATAAGGAGCCAACCTGAGACTTTCCTTCAGTGTGGTGAAAGTCAAGTTGCATGCTGGCGATCAAACAGAAGAGGCACCTTAAGTGGAGAAGGCTATGCAGAGAGTATGTAATGATGGATGCCCCCGGGAGGAACTGATGGTAATAGACTATCTTCCCCCATAATGTCTGCAGCTCATACAAGGATGAGGGAACGTTGAAGGCCAGTAATAGCCTTGGCTGGACCTTCCATGGGATGAACGCCATGATGGGAACTGACATGACCAAGATACTCCAGGGATGATTGCAGACATTTGCAGATTGCAACGAACTCCACTCCCCATAGTTTCTGTCATCGGTTATGGTATGTATTCAGGTGCTCTCCTGAAGTATGACCTGTAACCACTATGCCATCCAGGTAACTGAAACAGTATGGAATACGAAATGTCACCTGCTACAAGTACCACTGAAATATGGCTGGGGCATATCCCCCACCCCCCATCCCCCACCCCCAAAACATCAACCATCGATACTGGTATAGGCCAAACAGTATGTTAAGAACCACGAGATGCTTAGATACCTCATCCAGAGGTAACTGGTGATGTAATTGTGACAGGTCCACTTTGGAGAAAAATAGTCTTTCTGTTACTTGCTTGTACAGTTCGTCAAGACAGGACAAAGTGTAAGTGTCCACTATAATCTGAGAATTGACAGTGGCTTTAAAGTCTCCGTGCAGTCATAGTTTACCTGGAGGTTTCTGCATTATCACCAGAAACATGCCCCAGTCATGGGATGAAATGGAAACCACCACCCTGAGAGACACAAGGTGATCCAACACCTGACTTAAGTCTGGAGGGTCAAAGAGATTTGATGGGCTTGAAAAAAGAACGATGGTTAGGTAATAGTTTCAGGGTGAAATAGGCCTGAATATCTGTGGCACATCCAAAACCTTCTGCAAAGACATCCTGAAATCCGGAATACAAGGATTCCGAGGACCTCCTCAGACACCAGCTGTATGACTTCTGCCACAGAAAAACCAAATGACCAGAAAGCATCAAACCTGAAAAGGTTAGTTGTACAAAAGTCATGAACCACAATGAAAGTGATATGGTAAGTCACGGTGAAATTCACTGTGAACTGTCCCAGAAAGGGAATATGAGTTTGCGACCGGTGACTACTGTGGGAACCCTAGGTCGATATAGGCCTGAGCATTCAACAAGGAAATGGCCACGCTGGTATGACTTGCAGATGCAACAGCTGTGAGAAAACTGAGATGTCAATAAACAGTTTGTTGGTCTGATGGTTGGAAAGCAGTACCAACAATGTCACTTCCTGAATATCCATCTCTTGGTTCTCACAATCTGCATATTGAGCAATGAATTGATGAACTTTCTTATGACATTTACATACAGAACAGTGCTGGAGAGATACAGAACTGTTGTGTTTGGTTAAGCACACATGACTGCAACAGAGTGTGGCAGATGGCACGCTGTTGACACACAGGGTTGGGGTGGCTAGAACAGCTGGCATGTACACCGCAACATACTCCACACTGGATGGCATGGACTCAACTGGGCTGCCCTGTACTGCTGCAACTTCACACCAGATGTCAAACTGATGACCCATGGCCTGGGAAACCTCATACGACTATGCAATCAACAACACCTCTACAAGAGTTGGAACTTCTAACTGAAGAGTTTGTAGCTGGACCTCGGTATCTCACATGGATTGGATAATAATATTGCAAACCATAACATTTGCATAAGACTCCTTTGATTTGTCCATAACAAAATGACATGATTAAGGCAGTGAAGAGTCGCGGCCCAGGTGCGGTAGGACTAGTTGGGTTGTTTTATGTACTGGTAAAATTACACCCTAGTGACCAGAGGATTGTTCCTGAAAGGAGGCCAACTGCTGTAACACTTGATAAAAGGACAGAGAAATCCACGACAAATAAAATCGCTTAACATACCTCCACATCTATAACTCGAAAGGCTTGAAAATGTTGTTGAAGGTAGTGTTGGTAAGCCTCCTAATACTCCACGGATTCTGCAAACGGCTGGAATGGTGGCAGAAATTGAGCCAGAGAGATCAATTTGTCAAGCAACTCTAGCATAACTTAATGCATGATGGCAAGGAGCTCCTGCTGTTGACTAGCTAACTGTTGAACTCCCAAAAACAAAGGGAACCCAGACCAAAGCAGACATGACTATACAACCCTACTCCTTCCCATGTGTTATAAGTCAACACAGCCACCGAAACAGATCTTACCTACATTTATTAACAACTGCACTGTATGTGCAAAGGTGGAGAACCACAATGCGGCGACTGCGATACAAGGTCTGTACACAAGTGTGGTTACAGTAGAAATATTGTTCTGTGCCATTCAGCTGTGTTAGTCTGTCGGTAGTTGTGGCCCTTTCCGGTAGGACGCACAACTGCTAGGCTGCCTGTCGTGTCGAGGCCTCTGGTAGTCACTGCCCTCACTCACTGTCACACGCTGATCAAACTGCACCTGACATGGCGCACCAACCTGAGGATTGCAACAGTTACTAAATTGAAAGGCCTAACTACACAGAGTAAATTTAAGTGTGACTGTGGTAAATTTTACAAGGAGGCAATGATAAGAAGATACCACACTCAGAACATGTCAGACTTGAGAATTTGAGAACAGAATTTGCAGCTCCTATTGTTCATTCACTGAAGTGCTTCAAATGAATCACTATCAGCATTCATGTGATAGTGCAGCCAACAGCATTTCCAAGGCATCAATTTGGAGAACAGACGAACAGAAAAACTCAGGTATGTCACATGACTGAACGCTCTCCTGTCACTGCCATAGAATTTCTTGTCAAGATGCCGTGAGAACACAACCTCGTGGCATCAAATCTTGACCAACTGATATACAATCCATAAGTGCCAAGTGTGTGTTTCACAGAATTCAGAGTGTGATGCAGTTGACAGTAGTATATCTGCACCAGCCATATTTCAGTGTACTTTAGAGCAGCTCACTACTACAGTAACTTCTTGCTATAATTATTAAGATAACTTTGTCATCTCTGGTCAGACCCCAGAGGAACATATCAGCAATCTTCAAGTATTGTTAAAAATTTTCTGACATAGACTTGAAGTTTTTGCAAAGACAACAGCCAAGCCTAGTGATGTTCATGGACAGGGTATGCCTTCACTCCTCCCCAGTGCAGTACAAAGACGATCTAACAAACTGTATGTGACATTGGACATTGCTGGACATCATGTGCAACTTCAATTAGACACTGGTGCAGCGGCTACTTGACTCAATTGTACCACTTGTGAAAAGTTGGGCTCACCATGATTGACAAAATCTAGTACGCAACTTACTATGTATAATGGTGAAACCATTCCAGTATTTGAAACCTGTTGCTTGCATGCCACGATTCCTGTCTCACACTAGGACAGTGAAATTTCAATTTTGCATGTGTGAGACTATAAGAATACTTTTGAATTAGATTGTTTTGATTTGTTTAGCCTTATATTCAGGACAATGTACTTTCTGTTTCTGCTTTTTATCTAAATGACAATGTTTCTTAATCATTTGTTTTCTGAAGGCCTAGGCAAGGCAAATAATTTCATAGTGCATGTGACATTGAAGGACAATATTCACTTAAGAGACAAAATTACACAAGAACTTAAAGAATTACAAGGACCTGAGTCAGAATTTGATGCCACTGAGGCGTCATGTTGTCGAATTAATGTGCAGGACAATGAAATTTTACAGTTTTTCCCCCCTCAACTATAAGAAGATTGTACTATCCACAGTAGTGGGCCCTAACTTTAAACTTTTGCTGCATTATATCTGGAATGATTGGCATTATTCTCTGAAATACACATCACATATGTGCTTGTCGATAGCAAGATTCTTCTGCAGAATATTTGTTCTCAGATTCATATCTCCCAGAGTCCCAGTAGCCGGCCCAGCCAACGGCAAAACTGATGGAGTAGGATGCATCACTGCCAATGCCACTGCCTCCCTCTCAGGTGCCCACAGTGGTGCAGCAACTCAACTTCCTGGTGTTGGCACTGGCAGAAGTCCCTTTGCTCCTGCAAGCATTATATTTGCCAAGTCATCAGAAACACAATCCTTGAGGCTGACTCAGGAAACTAATGTGCATTCTGCCTTGCATTATCTGGCCAATGTCCTCCTAAGTACTCAGGATCCATGTCAGAACGTGGCCGGGAACTTGGCGTCAGTCACAGAAGTGACTCCCAGATGCTCAATACATCCACCTTTCTAAAATATTAAAATTGTGGAATGTATAAAAAGAAAATATTAAAAAATGAATTCATGCAGAATGTGATCATATCCATTCAATCAATAGGAAAATGGGGGCAGGATGAGAAACAAAATTCTTGAAATCACTAAGTAATGATTGTATTTATTAGGGACAAAATTTTACATACATCGACATTTGACTGTAATTGGACCACTCGGTCCTTCTAAGTCTGCTCAGGAACCATTGCCCCATCTCTCAGCTATTCCAATTAGTAACACAGTCCAGGTCTTCAACATCTGGTTTGTAAATTTCATCTGGTTGGAGGGAATTAGTGCAGAAGTTTCCTTGCAGTTGATTCAAATAAATGAGCATTTAATCTGAGCCTTACAATACCCACAACCACCTGCACACCCCTTGTTGGATTTGCAGAAAATTATAAAGAGAAGAGAGTGTGAAGTTGATTCCCTCGCGGTAGGAATGGCTTAAGAGCAAACTTTGAAGCCTGGCATCTCCATAAAAATGAATCCTAAGCACATTTGTACTTGCAGGTAAGTTCTCAAGTAATGCTGATGAGCTGCTTCAAATGTTGTTGGTAGGGATGCTATGTTGAATCTGGATTCATGACACTTTGGAAAACGGGGGAAATCAGAATGTATCTGAAGTGTCTCCTGTCCTACCCCTGTAGAGGTTGTTAAAAATCATAGGCCAGCTTCGACAATAGCTTCAGCTTGAGTGTCATGCTTGAAGAAAAGAATCACATCTTCCAGAAGACATTTATTTTTTATCAGCCACTTGGTCACATTCTTCCTGTCTTCCTTGAAGAGTGCTGAAGTTAAGTCATACCCACTTATAATGTGGATAAATATGAGTGTCTTTCTAATGTTGTCTGCTTTTGGGAGCAAATATTTTTGATGGCGTCATTTCTCTTCCAGCTTTTGAGAAAAATACACACTATATCATCAAAAGTATCTGGATGCCTGGCTGAAAGTGACAAGTTTGTGGCACCCTCCATCAGTAATGCTGGAATTCAATATAGTGTCGGTACACCCACCCTTAGCCTTGATAACAGCTTACACTCAGGTGCTCGAAAGTTTCTTGGGGAATGACAACCATTCTTCAAGGATAGCAGCACTGAGGAGAGGTATTGATGTAGTTCAGCAAGGCCTGGCACATAGTCGACATTCCAAAACTTCCCAAAGGTGATGTACAGGATTCAAGTCAAGACTCTGGGCAGGCCAGAACATTACAGGGATGTTATTGTCATGTAACCTATCTCCCACAGGCCGTGCATTATAAAAAGGTGTTTGATCGTGTTGAAAGACGCAATCACCATCCCCGAATTGGTCTTCAACAATGGGAAGCAAGGTGCTTAAAACATCAACGTATACCAAAAAAAATGTTCAAATGTTTGTAAAGTCTATGGGACTTAACTAGGGGGTCATCAGTCCCTAAACTTACAAACTACTTATGAACTACTTACAAACTAGGACGGCACAAATATCCATGCCCGAGGGGGATTCGAACACCCGACCGTAGTGGCCGTGCAGACCATGACTGGAGCGCCTTAGTCCCCTCGGCCACCGCGGCCGGCTCAATGTATACCTATGCTGTGTTCGTACCACAGAAAACAACAAGGGTTGCAAGCTCAATCCATGAAAAATATGACCACACAACACCACAGCCTCTAAATTTTACTGTCGGCACTACACACACTGGCAGATTACATTCACCAGGCATTCGCCATACCCACACCCTACAATTGCATCACTACATTGTGTACTCTTATTTGTCACTCCACACAATGTTTTTCCATTGTTCATTCATCCAATGTTTACGCTGCTTACATCAAGCGAGGTGTCATTGGGCATTGACCTGGTGATTGGCTTATTGGCAGCTGCTCAACCATGAAATCCTAGTTTTCTCACCTCCCACTTAACTGTCATCATACTTGGAGTGGACCCTGATGCAGTTTGGAATTCCTCTGTGATGTTCTGGATAATGCTTGTCTATTACACTGTACAACTCTCTTCAGCAGTTGGTGGTCTCTGTCAGTCAACCAACGAGTTCGGCCTCTACGCTTCTGTGTCCCTTTACATTTCAATTTCACTATCATATCGGAAACAGTGGACCTAGGGATGTTTAGGAGTGTGGAAAGCTCACGTATAGACCTATGACACAAGTGACACACAATCAACTGGCCACGTTCAAAGTTTGCGAGTTCCGCAATGTGCTCCATTCTGTTTTCTCATAATGTCTTAACCACACTGAGGTGTCCAGATACTTTTCATCACATGGTGTATTTGCTTATGGTGTGGCTAGAGCGTAGAGAGCATCATGAGAAGGTCACTGTCCTCACCAACTGCCACTAGCTTTTCATACTCATGTCATACCTCAAAGCACCATGGCAGCAATCGGGTGGTCTTATCATCATTAGCTTTACCTTCAAGCCTCTCAGTAAGGAAATGAGACATGCTTTATTTCTGTCGATGAAAAGGAATTGCTCCCTAGTCATTGTCACCACCATTAACTCAATAAAGATGACCTCAGGAATAGTGTGTCTTTTGTTTTGGCAGTGTTGCTCAGTATATTTGATTCTCTTGGTAGGCAAGTCATCAGGGTAGATATCAAACACCATACTTGTTGCATTTAGATTATAGTGTCCATTTAGGTAGTCAATGTATTTGGGTAGGATTAACTGGAATATTTCACCATTTTTTCATATAACCCAATGAAGAAGAAATCAACCACTGATGACAAAAGCTGCTTCTTCCGGGATTACCTCATTCACTGGTGTGAATGATACATATAACACTGATTTGAGAGTCTTCCTCACTCCAACTGCATCAAACAGTGAGAGGGGATATGGTGCTAGCTCACAACAAAAGAATTCTTCTTGTTGTCAAAGGTTTGACCAACCAGAGCAATCATTGAGGAATTGCCGATAACTATATTTTATTATATTTAGTAGGTATAAGACTACTACTATGTTGTGATATAGTCCTATTTTTTACTCTTTACGTAACTTCAATACAAAATAGACTGCAACAAATCTAAAAAATTTAAAAATCCCTGCTCTTTCCTGCAACCTACACAATCAGTGCGAGTTTGTCCAACTTTAAGGTGAAGCAGTACATAAATGGATAGTCCAAAAGTCACTTTTTGCTTCATCAAAAGCAGAAGTTATCCCTTTACCACTTTTGTATGGACTACTTTATAGATGGGTGTGTTGCTTTAAATGATATTACCATAAACAGAAGTTAAAACCAAAATTTTTCTTAAACATATAACATTGATCCATCTTTGATGAGCTCTAGTATGGGAATGGGAATGGGTGGTCCAAAAAAATATGAAATGCATCTCATTCAATTCGGAATTTAATGCCCTATAACTTTTAATGTGACCATGGTTTTGATATTGTGAGTCCTTTACGACATGTAACCATAAAACTGAAACAACACCCAATTTAGGAGTACATTTTTATCCCCACCACTTAAGCACAACACTGCCAAAACCTTGGATAGTCATATTGGGCCGCAAATGAAGCCATTAAAACAATAAAACCTTTTGTAACTATTATTTCTAATACATCTATTATTTTGTTTTTACCCGACTGGCCTATATTTCAAAAAATAATATTCTGTACCAGTCCATAAACAAACATGCTAATACTGACACCCTTTTATGCCTACCTATGGGACCTTATTGTCATATTGATTTTTCAGAAGCTTCTTGCTGTTTATATATATTTTTAAAGCTTTCCACATAACTGTTGAAAGATTACTCAGGCAACAGAAGTGGTCCCCGATCTGCAGATTCAAATGCACATCTGCACTGATTGGCCACGTTCTATGAAAGAGATTTGTAAGCCAGGGGTTTGCCAATATTTTGCTTGACATCACTCCTCTGTTGTCCAAGAGTGTGTCATTCTTTTGTATGAGGGCTTGCAGTGTTCCAGGGAGACAGAAGTTGTGATGACCGTGCTTCTACAATCCAACTGTTCTCTCAAGACACAGCACCCAAATTATTGTGTTGTTAGTTCATATATGCACTACATCTCGTCAAATTAACTTGAGCAATATTTTCTTCTTTGATAGTTTATGATTATGTAAAGATTTGGACTGTAGCTATCACCTAGAATTCAGGCTAGGACTTCGTTCTGTAGCAGGGAGGGAACACACTCAGTGAGAATACACTTTAACTGAATAAAAAAAACCACAAGATAATTAACTTTTAGGAACATCTTGTATTATGACCCATAGGCTAAGATTACATAGGATCCATACTGTATCAAGTCTAAAGAAGAACTTAACTAAAAGCTACTTCGACAAAACTCATTTCAGTTATCTTAACAATGTATGCCACTAGGCCCCTCCACCTCAGCCTCTGAGGATGAGGTGGAGATTCTTGCGTCCCCTGAGGATCTTACTGTCGGGGACGCTCTAGAAACAATGGACGTCAAATTAGATGCAATACTACCGGTGGATGTCAGTGATGCTGAGCTACAATGAGCAACATCTTATTCATGTCTTTCCAGCTATTGGAAAACGTCATTTTCCAATGGAACTGAAGCGGTTTTTTCACCAACCTGGTTGACCTACGACAACTTTTAAAATGCTACAAGCGGCACCCCTCTATGGAGCACCTGATCGCCTTTAAGCAGCTCTGTGCCCAAGCCCGATGCCTTATCGAAAGACAAACAGGAGTGTTGGGAGAGGTACACCTCTACTATTGGGACAGGTAGCTACACCTCACAGGTCTGGGGCAAAATCAGGTGCCTAAAGAGATGCCACATGCTAGCAGGTATCCCTGGGATCTGCATCAACGGAATTGTATGTACGGACCCGACAACACTTGCTGAGACCTTTCCTGAGCATTACGCTCGTGCCTCTGTGAATTACCCTCCAGCATCCTGTGCATTAAAGGAGTGGGCAGAACACCTGCCCCTTTCCTTTACCACCCACCACTCTGTGGCATACAATTTGCCACCTAGTGAGAGTGAGTTCCTTAATGCTCTTACACAATGTCCCGACATGGCCCCTGGACCTGATAGCATCCATAGCCAAATGCTGACACACCTATCAGCGGAGAGCCAGCATAATCTCCTTGCTCTCTTCAACCACAGTGTATTCCCGTTGCAATGGCGGGAAAGTATCATCATCCCGGTGATCAAACCAGGCAAGAACGTAGGTAGCTATTGGCTATCAACCTGACCAATGTCCTGTGTAAATTGTTGGAATGTATGCTCAGTTTGTAGTTGTGCTGGATCCTTGAGAATCTGGGCTTACTGGATACATGCCAGGGTGGTTTCTGCCAGGGTCACTTTACCACCGACAACTTTGTGTATCTCGAGTCGGCAATTCGCACAGCCTTTTCCAGGCGCCAACATCTGATAGCCATCTTTTTTTTATATGCACAAAGTGTATATGTGACCTGGCGACACCACAAAATGTTCAAATGTTTGTAGAGTCTATGGGACTTAACTACGGGGTCATCAGTCCCTAAACTTACAAACTACTTATGAACTAGCTACAACTAAGGATGGCACAAATATCCATGCCCGAGGGGGGATTCGAGCCCCCGACCGTAGTGGCCGCGCAGACTGTGACTGAAGCGCCTCAGTCCCTCGGCCACCGCGGCCGGCGGCGACACCACATATTCACTACATTACATGGTTAGGGTGTCCGGGTCTCACACCCTGTTTTTATTAAAAACTTTTTAGCTGTCCTTACCTTTCATGTTCAAGTAGGTGCCTCTCTTAGCATCTCTCATGTGCAGGAAAATGGGGTTCCTCAGGGCTCAGTTTTGAGTGTCTCCTTATTTTTAATTGTCATTAATGGCTTATTGACAGCAGTTGGGTCATCAGTATCCCCTTCTCTCTATGCTTACGACTGCTGTTTCCATTTTAGTTCCATTTTCCTCCTCCAGCACCCAAGTTGCTGAATGCAGATTGCAGGGAGCCATTCGGAAGGCACAGTCCTGGGCTCTTGTCCACGGCTTCGTTTTCCCCTGGCAAGACAAGTGTTATGCACTTCTGTCGGCGTCAGACTGTTCACTATCACCCCGCACTTTTTCTTCACGACCACTTTCTTGATGTAGTGGAAACCCATAGGTTTTTAGGGCTGGTCTTTGATGCCCAGCTGATGTGGCTTCCCCACACCCGTCAGCTGAAACAGAAGTGCTGGCAATATAGGCCATACCGCTTGGGGTGCTGATCACTGCACACTGTTGCGACTATACACAGTGCTAGTACAGTTGCGGCTTGACTTAGGATGCCGTGCATATGGTTCAGCATGTGTCCTGCTACATAGGAAACCAAATTGTGCTCTGTTAAGATAGCTGCATTTATTTGGATAACTCAACTGTCTATTTTTCATTACATGTTATAATATGGCATGAGTAAGGCAACTGCGTGTATTTTTAATAGATTTCATCTCAATACAACTACTCCTACTGTATGAAAACTTGTGTATAGTGAATGGAAGATGGTACTTCTCGTCCCACACTGTTGATAAAAATTACTTTGTGACTGACATGCTGGTGACTCAAATTGTAGGGGCCAACCACCATCCAGCTGCAGTTCTTTCTCAAGCACTATGTGCCCACTGTGTTGCCCATTCTGTAGATAAGTGCAGCAGCTGGTGAAGTGCAAATGGCTGCATGTCAATAACACTACCTCTAGTAACAACAATCTATCAGTAATTTGAATATATCATCATTGGGAGATGTAGAGGACTGTCCCATTAAATTTGCATATGGAGAGGAAGGGACGCGGATCAGGGTTTAACGTCCCATTGACATTGTTATCACTAGAGACGGAGCACACGCACTGATACCCCTCATCCACCGTGAGCGGTCAGATCTGAATTTGGCATGGCATGAGACCACGTGAATCGGCGAATGATGTAACGTGAAGCGGTAGCCCTGTCCTACATGTGCAGCCAAACCACATGGCGGATGATCCGTATACATGATGAAAATGACTTTAGATTTTTTAGCTGCAAAAATACTGTATGTGTATAAAACAAAGTTACATCATACCCTGGTGTCAGTTTTTCGATAAAAATTCCCCTTTTCCTGTAAAAAAAAAAATAAAAACCACCTCTTCTGGTTTTGTGGGTTTTCCTTAACATTTGTACATCTACTTCTTACTTGTTTCTGAGAAAACTACTGCTCCATATGAGTGTTAAAATCACCCAGTAGTAGAAAAGGCGGTGGGAGTTGGGATATCAGTGCAGCTAATATGTTTGGTGGTACATCATCACCTGGTGGGATATTTAAGCTGCAGATAGTTACGTCATGTGGTATCCTTACTGAGCAGCTTCTAAAGGTGTCTGAAGGGGCACAGGTTCACTATAAACAGAGTTAAGGATGTAGACACAGACTCCATCTGAAACCCTATGATAAACGCTGTGACTTTTGTAGTATCCCCTACTGGGTCAGTGGTCTGCATTGCCTGAAACCAAATCTCCTGGAGGGCAATGCAGAAAGCAGGTGTGATGCTTAAGAGTTGTCGTAATTCAGCCAGGTGTCGGAGAAAAAAAAAAAAAAAAACACCGCAATTCCACTGGAGGATGGTCTGGAAAGACATGAGGTACTAAGTACAGCTTTTATACCTCAGGATCAGTTGCTTTCACTGCTGCTGAGGCTATTGGATCAATGTCCATAGTTTCTGAGATAACGTCGAAATTCAGGTTGTCAGGGGACACTAGAATCTCCACCTCGTCATTAGAGGCGGAGGTATGGGACGGTAGTGCAGGAACTACCGTGGTCTCTGTCTTTTCACTAATTTTCTTTTTCTTTTTGTGTCTCTCGCTGCTCCTTCGGCTTCTCACGTCTGGTGGGCTTCGCTGACTCAGTCTCCGGGACTGAGGATGACCTTGAAGCCCTACAACCGGCCTTCTTTGGCACCGTCTGCCACTCGTCGAGTCTGCTTTTCCAGTGGAGGAAGCCAAGGAAGGATGGGATGTAGGCGATCCCTTCCTTGCGAGAGGAGCCAGAGGAGGCTGCTCCTTCTCTGGCTACGGGGTGGGGGACCAATGTCGCCGATTTTTGGTGGGGGGGGGGGGGGAGATTGCTCCTAAAGTTGGAGTTCTGGGAGCAACAAGGGAAGAGGTTCCCACAACCATCTGGGGGGGGGGGAGGTAGGTGGAAGTGGTAGGGCCTGTTGGCCCACTGCAACTGGCTGAACAGTTCGGGATCTTGGCGCCATAGATAACGACAACAAAGCAGCTGTAGCATAGGAGGTGATCATGTTTACGGTATGGAGTTTCAAGTACTTACGTTTAGTCTCTGAGTATGACAACCTGTCCAAGATCTTATATTCCATGATATTCCTATCTCTGTGCAATGTGGTGAGCAGGGCGCGTGATATTGGTTGCAGTTGACACAGACTGGAGGAGGGGCACGTGGGACATTGGAATAAGATGCATGTCTGCATTCCTGGCAGGTTGGATTGGCATCACACCGGGATGACATGTGCCCAAACCTCCAGCACTTGAAACAAAGCATAGGGGGAGGAATGTAGGGCTTAATGTCGCACTGGTAGATCATCACCTTGACCTTCTTGGGCAATGAATCACCCTCGAAAGCCAAGTGAACGCATTGGTGGCAACCCTATTCTCCTTCAGCAACATAAAAATACGTTGGATAAAATGAACGCCTCGCCGCTCTAGGTTTTGCTCATAGCTCGTCTTCAGATTGCAAAAGGAGATCTTTATGGAATATAATGCCTTGGACCATGCTTAAACTCTTGTAAGGTGTTATTGTAACGGGAACATCACCCAGCTTGTCACATGCAAGCAGAACCCGTGACTCGGGATGACGACGTTATAGGACTGTCCCTGATCTCATTTTAGACATGTCCTCAACATCTGCATACTTATCGTCCAGGTGCTCCACAAAAAATAAAGGCTTCGTCGATTGAAAGGATTCTCCATCTGTCCTGCTACAGACAATGTATTTAGGGGCATAAACCTCACCTTGTTGACGAGCCCTATGTTCCTCCCACTGGGTGGTCAGGGAAGGGAATGAGTGAGGGAGGGGGGGTCATATGTTGCTGCATTTAAATCAGGCATTCCTCTCTTAGAGACACCGGTTGTACATCCGGAACGTTATGGAGTCTTTTCATGGTGATCCCACGAGCAGCTAGGGAAAAGAGGTCCATTCACGCAGAGCGCTGCTTGGCTGGGTGAGCCTTATACAACTGAGGTGTGGAAGGTTTCTCAGAGGTTGCTCACTAGCGATTGTTTAACCTCAACAGCCATCTCCTCGGCATGTAGCACACCTTGAAATTTAAGGTTTTTTTATAGAGGTTTGTACCATCCTCATGACCCGGGCGATTAAGCCAAGATCCCCTGAGGGGCTCAATAACAGAGAATGACCCTGTTCAGTGCAGTAGTGTGTACTCTGACTCGTATTTAGGAAATTGGCACTTGAAGACAAGAGAAGCCTCTCAACTGCTCGACCCCTGGGGCAGGTAGTGACAGAGCCCCAAAGCACACTGTGTGCATTAAAATCACCACAGAAGATGAGTGTGCGGGGGAGCTGTGTAAGAAGGTCTTCCAGAGCCTCTTTATTAAGTGCATCATGTGGTGTCAAATACAGGGAGAATATAATCAGTCAGTGGCACATATGCACTGAAACTGCAACTGCTTGTAGGTTAGTGTTGAGAGAGAGGGGGGTTCAGAGTGACAGGCTGTGTTGTTTAAAACAGCCACTCCCTCCCTAGCTCTCTCTCCACTAATGTCATCCTTTCTGTGGAGAACATATTCACACAGCTCAGGGGTATCAGAAGGCTTGAAATTCGTCTCCTAAAGACAGATACACAGAGGTTGCCCCTGAGATAATAACTGTATATATACATGTGGCATCTGTTCGGAAAGAACAGACGTCACATTCTGATCCTGCAGCTGTTATTATTTAATATTCATAGAATATATGACTTCAACTGCTATAGGGCAAAGCTGAAAATGTGTACCCAGCCGGGATTCGAACCCGGGTCTCCTGCTTTCTACTGCTTTCTACTTTCCGAACAGACGCCACATGTACATATATAATATGCCGGTGACGGGCAATGATCCTATCGTTAGTGGGGAGGGGTGGGCAAGTTTGAAGCCCTTACTCTTACGGGAATTAGTTAAACTACGAGTTTGAGTACTATGGGCAGGGCGAAGCTGGGAATTTGTATCTGACGGGAGGCGTGCATGGGTAGTCCTTGCAGGTGCGGTGATCACTGTGTCCCCAGTGGTGTAGGGGTCAGCGCAACTGCCTAGAAAGCAGGAGACCCGGGTTCGAATCCCGGCTGGGTACACATTTTCAGCTTTGCCCAATAGCAGTTGAAGTCATATTTTCTATGAATATTAAATAATAACTGTAGTTCCTCCACATGTGTCCTAAATCCCTGCAAGTTTCAATGCAATATGTGAGCCATCTATCAAGGTTGTTTAACATTCACTCCCTCTTTCCGACAGGACTGGGAGCCCGTATCGGGTGGAGGATCATCCTTGGGATGAGATGTTTGCCCCAGTGGAAGGTCAGTCTTAAAGCGAGCTGATTGCTCCAGAGAAACATCAAACTGATTCGGTTGGCACATCAAGCATAACAGCAATCTGGCCTGTCTCTATGCTTACAGTCTTCAACTCAGCTCTTTCCTTGTTCTTCTTGACCATGGCTTGCTTTTTGGGCATTTCCACTGGGGTAGTGGTAGTGACACTTATCTTTGGAGTTGGTTCTGGCATTGAAGATGGCAGAGGCTCTCTGATGTTGGTAACCGTACCTTGGTCCACCATCTTGGGGAGGACTAGAGATGCTGAAACATCTGATGCAGTGCATGTGTACAGGCAGGAGCAGGTATTAGTGCCAACATTAGTGATTGCAGTCTGCATAGACACATTGGTGTTTGAAGTGTTTTTTTAAGAACTGCAGCGGCAGAGGTGGTAAATGATGGCAGTTGCATTGCCTTTAACATCTTTTTCACCTCACCATACGAAACATGCTTTGCGGTTTTGATCTCCTGTACCATACATTCTTCATGGTACACTGCAACGGATCTACTCCGAACAGGATAGTCTCCTGAACAGTTGACACACTTAAAGGGCAGCAAGTAATCATCCCCTACATGAGTAGCCTCACGACACATTCCGCAGGTCTACTGTTCATTTCAACCCAAGGTGATGTGCCCAAACTGCTGGAATTTGAAGCGGCATTGGGTTGGGGTAATAAGGCCGTACATTTAATATAATCTGTTTTAACATGGTACAGCAACTTTGGAATGTTGAAAGACAAATTGAAGGGACTCAGATTTAACCAACACGCCATCCACCCTCCTCATAATGTTCTGAAAATCCATAATATCTTTGGAAGCCCATTCAGCTTTTAATTCCTCATTAGGAATTTCAAGACAAAGGCCCTAATGCCTAAGTAAGTCTTATACAACTTCGATGCGGTAGTATTCCCGGAGGTTGCTCACTATCGACCGTTCCTCCTCAACAGCCGTGCATCCCATCGGAGCGTAGCACCCCTTAAGATTGAGCGGTTGTTTATACAGGTATTTCCTTCCTCGCGACCCGGGCGATCAAGCCGAGATCTCCATTCCCTGGTACACACAATGTTCCACTGCCGCGCCACATGGTGGTCGATGAAGCGTGGTCGATGAAGCATGCCCAGAGGTTATGATGTCAGAGGAGTGGCAGCACTCAGCAGCCCTCAGCTCAGGATGAATGCAGTAAAGCACTTAACATAGGTGCTAAGGGCCCAGGGACACCGTCCTCAAACTCTGTAAACCTGTGGACAGGTGCGTGAGGGGTGGGGAGTGGGAGTGCAACAGGTACTGTGTGCTTCACTGAGGTGCAAGGGGAGAGGGGCACTGTGGATGTTGGGCCCCAAGCAGCACTAGGGCAAGGGGCAAGGAGGGAAAACAGCTCTACGACGTCACTGCAACTGCAGTCTTAAGAGCTCGGGATACGGGGGTAGAACGGGCCAGCCGCTGCTGACCCTCAGCTGTTGGCATGGCTGCGTAACGAAGGGCTGGGGGGCACATGCTAGCAGGCCCTCAGCTATGCTGCAGTGAGAGGCAAGCAAAACTACTTGATAGAGTCATTGTAAATGGAGTTAAGATGTTGAGGGCATCATGTCACATTCCAACTGTTTGATATAATACTGCCAAAGTATATCACAAATTTTCTGGTGGGGCCAGGGCCCTGTGGCCCTTGATGAGATGACGAGCATGTGTACGGAGCCGTTTGAAAGCGACGAGGTGCTCCAGGGACGGGTGCCACTTGTACCGCTGTAAGGCTCGTCTGCATCCTTAGTGGAGGGGGGAGGGGCGCCGGCCTGGGACCCCTCCACTACCTCCCCCTCCACACCCACTGTGCGAAAGAGAGCGCTATGGCTCACAGAAATTCCCAGAGGTGCCTCATACAGAGAGCATCCCAGAGTGCTCCTGAGAGCTACAACACCAAGAAGAATCGCTTCTCGGCTTTAGGCATGCTCAACTTAACTTCTGTAATAATATACAAGATAACCACTCAATTTTATTTTAAAACAATTATCGTGACCTTTCACCGAGATACAAGCACCGTCTTGCTCATTAATTTTTCAATGATTCCTCGTCCTAAAAGTAAAAGGAATGCTAGAAGTGAAATAAGACTTCGCAACATCACGGTTGTACACTTCAGCAACTGTGTCACCATCATCTGGTCACATATATGGTATAATCTGGTCATCTTGTTAAAAAAAAATGAGTATAAAATATATTTTATTTTATATTGGGTATAAAATATATTTTATTTTATATTGGGTATAAAATATATTTTACACCCAATTTTTTTTAACAAGATGACCAGATTATAACATATATGTGACCAGATGATGGTGACACAGTGCACCGAAACTGGTCGTCATTAAATAAATTGTTAGTGTGCGATCTTGGCTTGTCATTTTGAAAACAATAGAACGATTAGATCGCCTCCAGACACAACTATGTCAGGTAATCTTCACAATAATATCCCCTGTAGCCCCAGAGGGCAGGGGTCCACATTGCTGGAAACCATGTTTCCTGGAGAGCAATGCAGAAAGCAGCTGTAATGTTAAAAAAAAAAAAGTGTCGCAGTTCAGCCAGGTGGGTGAAAAAACTGCCTCAGTTCCACTGGCGAATAACACTTTCCGATTACTGGCAAGACATGAGGCAATATGAAGTGCCTGTTATACCTCATGTTCACTTGCTGACTCTGCTCGCGAAGCTGTGGAACCTACATCCGTCGTTTCCAATGATTCTTTGAGATCTAGATTCTCAGGGGACGCTAGTATCTTTACCTCGTCCTCTGAGGAAGAGTTTTTGGGCAGTAGTGTAAGAACCATTGGGGTCTCTTTATTCTTCACAGGTGTCGGTTTCCTTTTAAAAGCCTCTCGTTGTTCTTTCGGCTTCTCACGTCTGGAGGGCTTTGGTGACTCAGTCTCTGGAACTGAGGAGGACCTTCCAGTCTTACAACCAGCCTTCGTTGGCACTGTTTGCCACTGGCCAGTATCTTTTATCTTTTGTTCCAGAGGAGGAAGCCGAGGAAGGGTGAGATTCAACCGAACCCTTCCTCGTGAGAGGAGCCAGAGAAGGCTGTTGCTTCTCAGGCTCGGGGGTGGGGACCAGTGTCCCCTTTGGTTGGGGTGGTATTGCTCACGAGGTAGAGGGTTTGGGAGCAATACAGGAAGATCCGCCCCCAACTGTCAAGGGGGGAGAGTGGATGATTGGGCCTGTAGGCCCACCGAGATTACCTGAGCAGATGGGGTCAGAGTTGATAGTGTCAACATTGGCTGAGCTGCATTGGCAAAAGTTTTACCCATGGTCACGGGGTGCAGCTTGGTATATTTGCGCCGTGCCTCTGAATAGGTCAGTCTGTCCAGGGTTTTATACTCCATGATTTTTCTTTCTTTATGGAGGACCGTGCAATCTGGTGAGCAGGGTGAATGGTGCTGGCCACAGTTAACACAGACCAAAGGAGGGACACAAGGGACATCTGGGTGTGACGGACGTCCACACTCCCGACGTGGAGTTGGCCTCACATCGGGAGGACATGTGCCCAAACCTCCAGCACTTAAAGCAGCGCATTGGGGGAGGGACGTAGGATTTTACATCACACCAGTAAATCATCGCCTTGACTTTTTCAGTAACGTGTCACCCTAAAATCCAAGATGAAGGCACCGGTAGCAACCCTCTGTTGTCCTTCGGACCCTTACAGGTGCGCCGGATAAAATGCACACCACGCCGCTCTAGGTTCGACTGGAGCTCATCATCAGATTGCAGCAGCAGATCTCTATGGAAGATTATACCCTAGACCATGTTAAGGCTCTTGTGAGGAGTTACTGTAACGGGAACATCACCCAGCTTCTCACAGGCGAGCAACACCCGTAACTGTGCTGGGGATGACGTCGTTAGCAAGACTGATCCAGATCGCATCTTGGACAAACACTCCACCTCTCCATACTTGTCCTTCAGATGCTCAACAAAAAAACAGTGGCTTAGTTGGCGCAAAGGATTCCCCATCATTGCGTGAGCAAATTAAGTATTGGGGGACCATACACCTCACCTTGACTTCTGGCCCTACATTCCTCCCATGGCGTGGCCAGGGAAGGGAATGAACGGGGGTCATATCCAGCAGCATTAAAATCTCCTCTCCCTCTCTTAGAGACACCAGTTGTACATCTGGCAATGTTATGGGGTCTTTTCATGGTGTTCCCACGAGCAGCTAGGGATATAAAGGTCCAACCAGGCAGAGCCTCGGTTGCCTGGGTAAGCCTTATACAACTGAGGTGCGGCATGTTGCTCGTTAGCGACTGTTCAACCTCATTCATAATATTATAATAAAAGCTATAATTATGAAAAGGTGTTCTGTTTCAATTGCAATTACCTTCTTGTCACTGTTAAGGTGTTGTTATTTACCATGCTAGCACGTTTCATAAGATAAAAACATCACAGCCCCTCAAAACACTATTCTAGGACATCGAAAATCCCCGCATGTCTTATAAATTATGTAACTTCTGATTTGCTGAAGATAAGGTAGCAAATGTGCATATCAAATTGAAGGAAATTTAATGTTCTACAACTTTCCTTATGATGAATTTTCTAGGAAACGATCGAGTGAGTCATTGGAAGTAAAAGTTTCACAAAATTAGTGAGGTAAAAATGATTTTTTTCTGAAATAGTCGATTTTCAATAACGTATATCTCGTAAACCGCTGGGAATTCGGCGTATATGTATAGAAACAATTTTATAGCAAATTCAATTATCTTTCATTTTTATTTGGATCATTTTTTTCCTAAAGCGGACACTTTTCCAGTTATAAGCGAAAAACCAAAAAATTGTATCTTTCCACCACCCTCCCTGCTTTAGCTCACCTGCCAGGGGCGAGGACTTTTAGTATGTTCACCTCCTAACTATCCCTAACAAAGTCCTGAAGTCAAAAATTCTTGCATATTCCATGCACTCCACAATGCATTCATTGACTGGACTACAAGGAATTTCATACACACCTGCTTTCCAAAAAATCATCCTTTACAGAGCTGATGAGTGCAGATACCTTAGGTACTGGCAGAAAAACAATTTGACTTTGCTTTTAGAGAGGATGTGGCCAATTCTTAATGATAAATTACCTTTATATTGGTAGGAAGGCCATGGACTACTACTTCTTCAGGTTCTTCCTGTGGAAAATTTACTTCAGGTTTGAATTTCAAGGCTTATTGCATTTTCCACAGTGATTACCATTTTCTACAAATACTTTTTCCAGGTTCTTCAGTTTTTACTGTAGATGGTCTTCATCAGAAATTGTGTTTGCCCTGTGCACCAGTGTATTGAAGGACACCATTAGTCTGCACAGGATGGTGACAGCTGTCTACTTGCAGATGTAGATCTATATGTGTTGGTTTACGAAAGACACTGTGTCCCAGTGTACCGTCAGTTTTAAGTTAAACTAAAACATCCAAGAAAGGGATGCAACCATCCTTTTCAAGTCCCATCATAAATTGGATGTTCCTATGAACAGAATTTAGATGGTTCAAAAACTGGTTAAGTGTTTCTTCATTAAGGCCATATTACAAAAGTGTCATCCACATATCTCCAAAAATGGTTGATTTGAACTTGAGGAGCTTAACACCTTCTCAAATTCTTCCATAAAAAAAGTTGGCTACCAAGGGTGACAGTGGACTACCCATGGCAACTCTATTTGTTCATAAAATTCATTTCTGAATGTAAGTTGAGGAAAGCACCTGTTGAAATAGTGCTACAATCTCCTAATCAAAATATTTGTCAATCAAGGATAAAGACTCTGCAAGTGGAACTTTGGTAAATAATGGTACCACTGTAAGATGGGGGACGTAGTTTAACTATTTTATTCTGACCTTTATGTACTTTATCTTTCTCTATGGACTAATTCTTAGTTTATTCGCTAATTCTCTCTCTCTCTATCTATTGAGTTTATTTAGATTTTTGTGCATTTTGGCACCATTTGAAGGGAGATAGGTTCCGGGAATTATTGTTAATATTTTTCTGGATATTTTACTGTTTTGATCGTATGGCTTGTGCTTTGATGGAATCGCTGGACAGCGAAACACAGTCGTAGACATGCAGGGCAGGGGGGAACGCTCTGCTGGCGGTCTTCCTCACCCTCCACTGCAATTCTCGGAATTCAGCACGCCAAACGCAGAGGGGGGCCCGACTTGTGTCCCGTTGTGTGGCCGGTCAGCAGCCTCTAGCTCAGGGGAGTGGTGTGAGGAGGCCGGCCGTGTGGAGGTGGCTTGTTACCTGTGATATTTTTTTGGAAACGTGTGGAATGTACCACACAATACCTCATAGACGTTCTCCGCTGGACGCCAGCCCCCGCGCTGCTTTCAAGACAATTCGCCGTTCAGCTTGATAGAGAATTTGCAGATAAACGTCAATAGCAGGTTCCTCTGGTGGCCGGGTCAGTAACAGTGGCGAATATGCTTGCTCTTATATGCAGTATTTCTCCGAAGGCAGCAGAGCAGGAAACGTTTTACTGTGATGAATGTTTGGTTGTGCGGGACGCTTTCCATCCATCTGGAGCGGCCGGAGGTCGGCTCCAGAGGCTATAAATGGCGTAACTTTAGGTTGGGGGACACGGAGTAGGGGTGTCCTAAAATTCTTTAAGGAAGGTAAATTCCGTGGGAACATTGCTGGCATGGACGGAGCCTCTTGGCGGCCGCGGAAAACACATTCTGATTTGCCAGTGTTTTGTAAGGTGACAGCTAGAGAATTTGTCAACAAGGCTACACCATCCCATTGGATAGGCAATTAGCCGTTCTTGCAGATTGGTGCCCTTATGCGCGAGGGGGTGGCCGCTGGTGACTTGCCGGTGGGCAGTAGCAGTGAGAGGGAGAAGCGTGGAGGCCGCTGTACCGCACGGACCTCTTAGTAGTGAAGAGTAGTGTGCAGGATTCTGAAGTGTTCGGACCTCTTGGTTTAGTGGTTGTGTGGAGGCTTCCATACCGTACGGACCTCTTGATAGTTGAACTGTGGTGAGCTTTCTGAAGTTTCGGACCTCTAGCATTTGCACTTTTGCGAGTGCTTAGCGACGCCGATGCTTGTGGCACTGTGTATTAGTTATATGCCGATTCTGCCTAACAGATCGCAGTGAGAATATGGCCATGATTATTTTTCAGGTCACCTGTTGCCATCGCTTGTTGCTGTCGAGCCTGCTACAGTGCCATCACTTGTAATTTGGACATGGTAATGTACTGCTAGCACCATCGCCAGGACTTGTGTAATTCTACTTTCTAGAATATTTCTTAAAGTTTTATTTTTATAAGATTTGTCGTTTCATTCTGGGGATCTTAGTTACTATAGATAATTTCAAATTTCAATGTAGATAACCAATGAACCTCCTGTGTGTTGTTTTCCAATCCCTTGACTCAGCCAGTCATATCTTTTATCTTACGATAATTGTTAAGTCTATATATATATAGGACCGGCTCGTCGATAGAAACAAATAGAATAAATAAAATCACACACAATGTGTGTGATTTTATTTATTCTATTTGTTTCTATTGTTTATTTGTTTTCCAATCCCTTGACTCAGCCAGTCATATCTTTTATCTTACGATAATTGTTAAGTCTATAGAAGACAGATGACTTACCAAAAGGACCGGCTCGTCGATAGAAACAAATAGAATAAATAAAATCACACACAAACATTGTGTGTGATTTTATTTATTTGCTTTGTTTTCCAATTTATTTGTTTTCCAATCCCTTGACTCAGCCAGTCATATCTTTTATCTTACGATAATTGTTAAGTCTATAGAAGACAGATGACTTACCAAAAGGACCGGCTCGTCGATAGAAACAAATAGAATAAATAAAATCACACACAATGTGTGTGATTTTATTTATTCTATTTGTTTCTATCGACGAGCCGGTCCTTTTGGTAAGTCATCTGTCTTCTATAGACTTAACAATTATCGTAAGATAAAAGATATGACTGGCTGAGTCAAGGGATTGGAAAACAAATAAATTGGAAAACAAAGCAAATAAATAAAATCACACACAATGTTTGTGTGTGATTTTATTTATTCTATTTGTTTCTATCGACGAGCCGGTCCTTTTGGTAAGTCATCTGTCTTCTATTTTTATTTTTGTTTATCCCACCGGGAAAGTTTCCCTCTATAATTTTCGTACACACACACACACACACACACACACACACACACACACAAATCTTCCATTACTTTGGGCATACAATTGTCAGTTTAGAAATACAGGTTATTACAGTTGTTTTAAAGTACAGAGTTGTTAAATGTTATTAGATTTGTGGTTAGTTAGGATGTTCAAATTTCTGTTGAAATAAATTACTTTTTGAGCCAATCTTCTTCCCTTTAAAATATCCTTTCTCATTATTTTGGAGGGGTAAATAGAATAGTTAAATTCAGAGTGTACCAATTAATATTCATACAATTTTTCTTATGGTACAGCTCGTATCTTGCTCAGAATAGGAATTGATATTTAATTTTTCATAATTACCTATGATCACATAGTAAGGTCAATAATTACTAATTGCCATGTTTTGCGAAACACGGAGGTGGCTAATATATATTAATTGTTGTTCTGATAAAGAATTCAATTTACGATTATCTGATTGAGGATCAATTATAAAAAAATAAGTGGTGAATGTACTAAAAGGTCTTACCTCACTTTGAAGGTACACACAGAACAGATGATAATAATAATAATAATAATAATAAATAAAAATGTCCCACAAGTACACCACTTTCACCACATTAAGACTTACTAGCAAATCAGAGGTGTTGAGGCTCAACTTCTTCAACCTGATGATAAAATCTGGTGAGTTCCAGACATGGTGTGGACACTTTCCAACAAGAGGTCTCAAGAGTGAAGATAAATGCTTAGCCACACAATATGTGGGAGATCCGATGTTTCTCACAATTGGATGTAAAGGAACATCTTGCTTGTGGACCTTTGGGAGCCTGTACAGCCTCAGTGGAACTGCAGCCTGGGGTTTTAATCTCCTCACAACTTCTCCAGGCAAAGATGACACATTCAGGAGCTGGGCTATCTTTTCAACCAAAGATTTTGTAGGATTCTTGCTGATCTTGCAGTATGTGAAATCGTCCAAAAGACTATTTCCTACATTCATGTCCGTAATGTTTAAATGTGACAAGACCAACTGATTATCTGTATAAACTGTTTGGTAAGAATTGCATTGACTAAATTACATATAACTGTATGTTACCTACTGAGACTGTAACAAAGTCAACAGATGATTTTTACTGAAGTGTTTGCATCGAGGTTACAACAGCTCCTACATCAGCCAGTGTACGGTATAAAGGCCTTGGCTACCTCTTCCTCCACAGGCTTTACTGTAGTGATGGGGTGGAGAGCGAGTCAAATCTGCCATTCTGAGTACCCATTTTCTCAGAATACTGTTCTGAGGTGTTCCAGCTCCTGGGGCAGACACTCTGTATCTGAAATAATGCAGATACTATGTGCCAGTGTTCTTAGCTCTCCACTCCTCTGCAAAAGGTGGTGGCAGTTGTCTGTATTCAAATACAGGTCTGTGTTCATTTTCTTCTGGTAAACACCAGGGCCCAGAGTGGCATCAGCTCTTCTCGTAACCATGACATCCAGGAATGGTAGGATTCACAATCTTCCTTCTGTTTCGGTCTACATTGTGAACTTGATGTTCGGATTATGGAGTTCAGGTGTGTAAGAAAGTCCAGGAGCTTATCCCTTCCATGGGGCCATATGATGGCTGTGTCATCCACATAATGGAAAAAAGTCGGTTTTCAATTGTATGACGCAAAGGCTTCCTCCTCGAAGTACTCCATGTACAAATTTGCAACCACAGGTGAAAGTGGGCTACCCATTGCGACTCCTCCTGTTTGTTCATAGTATTCTCTAATAAACAGAAAATACGTGGAGGTCAGGACATGCCTAAAGAGGTCAGTTGTCTTCTCATCAAATTCCTGCCCAATAAGCTCCACCGATTCTCGTAGTAGCACCCTGGTGAATAACAAAACAACATCAATGCTCACCAGAATATCTGAGTCTTTCAGCCTGAAGATGTCAAGACATTTTACAAAATCCACAGTGTAGCAAATGTGGTGGGGGCATTTTCCTACATAAATGTTTCCACCAGGTATTTGGCCAGCAAATATGTAGGTGTCCTTATGTTGCTGAAAACTGGATGTAATGGCACTCCTTCTTTATGGATTTAGGACTCCATAAAGCCTTGGTGTTCCTTAAGGTGACAATTCTTCGACAACACCCACTGATAAATTGGCGTCCTTTAGAAGAGTCCTAGTCTTGTTGTCCACCTTCTTTGTGGGATCAGTGTTGATCTTCCTGTAGGAGTACTTATCAAGTAAGCTTTACATTTTTTCAGTGTAATTCTTATGGGAAAAAATAACAGTAGTGTTCCCTTTGTCTGCAAGTAAGACAACAATCTCAGGGCACTCTCCCAGGTCTCAAATTGCCCCCCTCTCTCTGCTGGTGATATTGAACTTTGTAGGCTTGGTCTCATCACAGCACAACAGGTTTCCCAAAGCTGTTTCAGCTGCTTCAGGTGGTAGTCGCAATGCAACCTGCTCCATTGTGCTGGCGATGTCCACTAATGATGTGAACTTAGGAGTGGGAGCAAAGTTACACACATGAACTCAAACATCAAATTCACTATGGAGACCGAAACAGGAGGAAAATTACCATTCCTGGATGTTGTGGTTAAGAGAAAAGCTGATGGCACTGTGGGCCATGGTGTTTACAGGAAGAAGACACACACCGACCTGTACTTCAATGCAGACAGCTGCCACCACCCTTCGCAGAAGAATGGAGTGCTGAAAACACTGGCATATAGGGCATGCACCATTTCAGATGCAGAGAGTTTGACCCGCGATCTGGAAGACCTCAGAACAGTATTCCGAGAAAAAGGGTGCTCAGAATGGTAAAATCAGTGTGCTCTCCACCACAAAGTAAAGCCTGTGAAGAAGGAAGAAGTCACAGATGAACATGTAGCCACAGTCTTCATACTGCATACTAGCTCACCATTGGGAAAAATAGCAAGCATATTAAAGAAACACCAAGTAAAAACTGTTTTTTGCCTGCCCAATAAAACACAAAACTTATTGGGAAGTATCAAAGACGATCTCTGTTTGCAGAAGGCCGGCATACACCAGATTATGTGTCGGTGTGCAAAGACTTAAATGAACAGACAGTGGGCACCATTGAGGATTGTTGCCATAAACATCAGTGGCACACTCGGCTTAAGGATCCCAACAAGCCAGTGGTTATAGAGGACTGTTTGACTGAAAATCATGAGATGGTTTACGAACGTACCAGGATCTTGGCAAAAAACTTCAAATTGTTAGCAAAGAAAACAATCTGACGACTAGAGATGATGAGGGAAGTGCATTGACGTAACCACAGACGCCAACACCAGCTTCTAAACAACTAGCGACGCGTGCCCACAGACGAAGGCAAGTTCCGCTTCTTTAGCGAGTACAGAAGAGTCAGTCATTGCCATGGTGAATGTAATACCTTGCTTGAATGTATGACAGTCCTTGGTATTTGCATATACTTTACAACCTTGTGAAGAAACTGGTGAAGTAAAGGTCGACATTTTGAATCCAAATGGATATCCCTCATTTGTGTTGCCTGCCATACCGGACAGTTGTCATCAGAAAATGTGATGGCTAAAGTCTCAATCAGTAACATGGGGAGCATCACAGTGCATCCGTAGCTGCATTAGGTTGGCAATGTAGTACATTTCGAGTAGCCAATGATGTGTAACTTTGACATAACTAATGTGAAGTGAGAGTACACTTCAAATGGCCAATGAGAAAATATTGAATGTCAACCATAAAGCAGGTACGGCATTTCCATTTATTTTACAACCTGTAATCAAGTGATTCTAAATCTTCATTTTATGAGGCCAATTAACTGCCCAGAAGTGCTACTTAGATAATATAAACCATTGCCAGTCTTTGTCACAGACATGTCTATTTTCCACTCTCATACTACTATAGTTAGCAGGAACCATTAGTATGAAAAAGAGACAAGATACATGTCAATGTTACTGGTTAAGTTTCAAAATATTGTACTGAACAGTGTTTTCAATGTTCACAATAGCATAACATTATGTGCATTTTGTTATGGTCCCAGAGTAGATCCTGGTTGTGTTTGGTTTCATGTTCACGATATCAATCCAAGTTATAATGTACCGTATATTTCCGCAGATAAGCTGAGGTACAAATTTTCATCAATATTTTATAGTTTGATTATATATCCAGCCTATAAAACAACCCCCAAGTTACCGTATTTACAAAAAATACAAGCTGTACTTTTTTTCCAGTTTTAGGGATCTAAAACTACGCCTGCGACTTAGATTTGGAGGCAAAGCTTCAGGAAGTTCTGAAAAATGCCTTTAGAAGCTGCCATAAGTAGTTTTTGTGATTTGTACACCTGGATTTCACTTTTGTTGCAGTGTTACTGGTCTGCTTTTGAGCTTTTGTGTGTGTAGTGCTACATTGTATCAGATCGTGAAGAAGCATGTTTTTTTTTTTTTTTTTTTTTTTTTTTTACATCGCAAAGTTTAAGAAAAAGTAATTTCTTTCACCAAGACGACATTTAATCGCATTGATACACACACACACACACACACACACACACACACACACACACACACACACAGAGAGAGAGAGAGAGAGAGAGAGAGAGAGAGAGAGAGAGAGAGAGAGAGAGAGAGAGAGAGAGAGAGAGACTTTCCTGGTGGGATAAACAAAAATAAAAAATAGAAAACAGATGACTTACCAAAAGAACCGGCTTGTCGATAGATACAAATAAAATCACACACATACAAGCTTTCGCAACCGTTGGTCACTTCTTCAGGATAAGAGGAAAAAAGGGGAGGAGAAAGTGAAGGATATGGGTTTTAAGGAAGTGGAAAAGGAGTCATTCCAATCCCAGGAGTGAAAGGACTTAACTTAGGGGGGAAAAAAGGAAGGTAAACAAATACACACACACTCACACATATCCAAACACAAACACACCTAGACAGACATTTGTAAAAAGCAAAGAAGTTGGACAGAGATACCACTTGAGGCAGAGGCTCTGTCCACAGAACCGAAGCAAAGATGCTAAAGATGGTGGGCGGGAATTTGAATTTAGTGGAGGTAGAGACTAGGTGGGCAACGGGAGGAGAGAATAAGCTGAAGGGCAAGTTCCCATCTCCGGAGTTCTGAAAGGTTGGTGTCAGTGGGAAGTATCCAGATAACCGGGACGGTGTAACACTGTGCCAAGATGTGCTGGCTGTGCACCAAGGCATGTTTAGCCACAGGGTGATCTTCACTGTCTGCCTGTGACCGTTCATGCGAATGGACAGTTTGTTGCTGGTCATTCCCACATAGAACGCTTCACAGTGCAGGCATGTCAGTTGGTAAATCACGTGGGTGCTATCGAAAGTGGCTCTGCCCTTGATCGTGTACACCTTCCAGGTTACTGGACTGGAGTAAGTGGTAGTGGAAGGGTGCATAGGGCAGGTTTTACAACGGGGATGGTTGCATGGGTAGGAGCCAGAGGGTAGGGAAGGTAGTTTGGGGATTTCATAGGTATGGACTAGGAGATTACGAAGGTTAGGTGGGCGGTGGAAACACACTCTTGGTGGAGTGGGAAGGATGTCATTAAGGATGGATCTCATTTCGGGGTAGGATTTAAGGAAGTCGTATCCTTGCTGGAGAGCCACATTCAGAGTCCGCTCCAGTCCCAGAAAGTATCCGGTGACAAAAGGGGCACTTCTGGGGTTCTTCGGTGGAAGGTTCTGCATTTGGGGTGGCTCTGGTAATTTGCTTCTGAACCAGATCAGGAGGATAGCTGCGGGATGTGAAAGCAGTTATTAGGTTATTGGTGTACTGGTTCAGGGATTTGGGACTGGAGCAGACTCTTTTGCCACGAAGACCTAAGCTGTAGGGTAGGGAACATTTGATGTGGAATGGATGGCAGCTGTCATAATGGAGGTACTGTTGTTTGTTGGTAGGTTTGATGTGGAGTAATGTGTGAAATTGGCTGTTGGACAGATGGAGGTCAACATCGAGGAACGTGGCATGGGATTTGCAATAGGACCAGGTGAATTTGATGGGACCAAAGGAGTTGAGGTTGGAGAGGAAATTCTGGAGTTGTTCTTCACTGTTAGTCCAGATCATGAAGATGTCATCAATGAATCTGTACCAAACTTTGGGTTGACAGGCTTGGGTATCCAGGAAAGCTTCCTCTAAGCGTCCCATAAATAATATTGCATACGAGGGGGCCATCCTGGTTCCAATGGCTGTTCCCTTTAGTTGTTGGTATGTCTGGCCCTCAAAGGTGAAGAAGTTGTGGGTTAGGATGAAACTGGCTAGGGTATTAAGCCAGTGATCTGAAGGCTGACCATTCCATCATCATTCTCCCCGCCGACAAGGGATCCACGACCATGGCACTTGATCGGCGGAGGTATGTGGCATACGGACTGCGCCAGCTTTCGGACAACACTACCTACAAAGTCTGTCAAGACGACCCCATTCCTGATGTCCAGGCAGAGCTTCAGGGAATTCTCAGATCCTTAGGCCCCCTACAAAACCTTTCACCTGAGTCCATCAAACCCATGACCCCACTGACAACCCACACCCCTACCTTCTACCTACTTCCTAAGATTCACAAACGTAATCATCCAGGCCGGCCGATTGTGATCGGTTACCAAGCCCCCACAGTACGAATCTCTGCCTACATAGACCAACACCTTCAACCCATCATGTGCAGTCTCCCATCCTTCATCAAAGACACCAACCACTTCCTCGATCACCTGAAATCCTTACCCAGCCTGTTACCTCCTGAAACCATCCTTGTAACCATTGATGCCACTTCCTTATACACAAATATCCCACATGCCCAGGGCCTCGCTGCGACAGAGTATTTCCTTTCACGCCAACCACCCACTTCCCTACCTAAAACCTCTTTCCTTAATACTCTAGCCAGTTTCATCCTAACCCACAACTTCTTCACCTTTGAGGGCCAAACATACCAACAACTAAAGGGACCAGCCATTGAAACCAGGATGGCCCCCTCGTACGCAAACTTATTTATGGGACGCTTAGAGGAAGCCTTCCTGGATACCCAAGACTGTCAACCCAAAGTTTGGTACAGATTCACTGATGACATCTTCATGATCTGGACTAACAGTGAAGAACAACTCCAGAAATTCTTCTCCAACCTCAACTCCTTTGGTCCCATCAAATTCACCTGGTCCTATTCCAAATCCCATGCCACGTTCCTCGATGTTGACCTCCATCTGTCCAACAGCCAATTTCACACATTACTCCACATCAAACCTACCAACAAACAACAGTACCTCCATTATGACAGCTGCCATCCATTCCACATCAAACGTTCCCTACCCTACAGCTTAGGTCTTCGTGGCAAAAGAGTCTGCTCCAGTCCCAAATCCCTGAACCAGTAAACCAATAACCTAATAACAGCTTTCACATCCCGCAGCTATCCTCCTGATCTGGTTCAGAAGCAAATTACCAGAGCCACCCCAAATCCAGAACCTTCCACCGAAGAACCCCAGAAGTGCCCTTTTGTCACCGGATACTTTCTGGGACTGGAGCGGACTCTGAATGTGGCTCTCCAGCAAGGATACGACTTCCTTAAATCCTGCCCCGAAATGAGATCCATCCTTCATGACATCCTTCCCACTCCACCGAGAGTGTCTTTCCGCCGACCACCTAACCTCCGTAACCTCCTAGTCCATCCATATGAAATCCCCAAACCACCTTCCCTACCCTCTGGCTCCTACCCATGCAACTGTCCCCGTTGTAAAATCTGCCCTATGCACCCTTCCACCACCACTTACTCCAGTCCAGTAACCCAGAAGGTGTACATGATCAAGGGCAGAACCACTTGCGATAGCACCCACATGATTTACCAACTTACATGCATGCACTGTGAAGCGTTCTATGTGGGAATGACCAGCAACAAACTGTCCATTCGCATGAATGGTCACAGGCCGACAGTGAAGATCACCCTGTGGCTAAACATGCCTTGGTGCACGGCCGGCACATCTTGGCGCAGTGTTACACCATCCGGGTTATCTGGATACTTCCCACTGACACCAACCTTTCAGAACTCCGGAGATGGGAACTTGCCCTTCAGCTTATTCTCTCCTCCCGTTGCCCACGTAGTCTCAACCTCCGCTTAATTCAAATTCCCGCCCACCATCTTTAGCATCTTTGCTTCGGTTCTGTGGACAGAGCCTCTGCCTCAAGTGGTATCTCTGTCCAGCTTCTTTGCTTTTTACAAATGTCTGTCTAGGTGTGTTTGCATTTGGATATGTGTGAGTGTATATGTATTTGTTTACCTTCCTTTTTTCCCCTAAGGTAAGTCCTTCCACTCCTGGAATTTTCCACTTCCTTAAAACCAATATCCTTCACTTTCTCCTCCCCTTTTTTCCCCTTATCCTGAAGAAGCGAAAGCTTGTATGTGTGTGATTTTATTTGTATCTATCAACGAGCCGGTCCTTTTGGTAAGTCATCTGTTATAAATTTTTTTTTAATTGTGCAAAACTTTGTTTTCGTAAATCTTTCCTCCATGATGTAAATTTGACAGGAATGTATATTCATCCTAATAGACAGCTGGTTAGTGGTCATGCCAATATAGAACGCTGCTCGGTGATTGCAGCACAGTTGGTAAATTACCTGGCTGCTTTCACAGGTGGCCTGGCGTCTGATAGGGTAGAATAAGCCTGTGACAGGACTGGAATAGGAGTGTTCGGTGAGTCAATTGGACAGGTCTTGCAACAACGTCTTTCACAAGGATATGATTCCTGTGACAGTCCATACCTATGCCACCCTGAAACCCAGCCCACTTTCACAGGGATCATATCCTTGTGGAATACCCCCACTGCAAGACCTGTCCAATCCACCCACTGAGCACTTCATATTCCAGCGCTGTCACAGGCTTATCCTACCCTATCATAGGCCGGGCCACCTGTGAAAGCAGCCATGTAATTTACCAACTGTGCTGCAATCACCGAGCAGCTTTCTATATTGGCATGACCAGTAACCAGATGTCTATTAGGATGAATGGCCACTGACAAACTGTGGCAAAAACAAGGTGGAGCACCCTGTGGCACAGCATGCAACAAAGCACATGCTTGATTCCAATGGCTGCTTCACAACCCGGACCATCCGGATCCTCCCATCCACCACCAGATTTTCTGAACTGCACAGATGGGAGTTAACCCTATAGTACATTCTAGATCCCAACCTACGATAACTTCCCTTTTCTCCACACCTTTGCAGTTCCTACCTCTCTAGCCTATACATCTCCTATTTTGAGTTCTCTCTCTCTCTCTCTCTCTCTCTCTCTCTCTCTCTCTCTCTCTCTCTCTCTCTCTCTCTCTGTGTGTGTGTGTGTGTGTGTGTGTGTGTGTGTGTGTGTGTTATTTTTATTTTATATTTTTATATCTATGCTATGTGCGCCTCGGTTGCACAGTGGTAGAGTGCCAGACTACAAATCCAAAGGTCGCGGGTTCGATCCCCATCAGGTCCTAGGATTTTTATCTGACACTTTCTACTTCTTTCACCTCTGGCAGTGTTGCTCATGTGAAAAATACCGAGTAGCACCATGGTTCGGAACCCACGTTAAACTGTAGGTTCCCCTATAACTGGCTGGGTAAGTCAGTTCGAAAATCGGAGGAAGGCAACGGCATACCACCTCCAAATAGGACCATGCCTAGTAAAGCACTGTGGTGTTCAAACCAATCTTCAGATTGTTGACTGCTTTACTTTATATCTAAGTTATTTAATTTTAAATTTTATTATTTATATTTTATTTTTCTTCCCTCAACCGCCTCCCCACTCCATTCCTAAGCTGCATCTCGTTACTCCCATTTAGGTTGTTCTGTACCCATCCCCACCACTGTGATGCAACCTTCCTATCACCTCTCCCCTCCCCAATTCACACACTGCAGAGCGTGATTCGAAGTGCAGCAGCTGGAGGTGATGGTTGTATGACTTGTTGTGTGCCGGAGAGATTGCGTGAATGTTCTATTTTTTGAAGAAGGCCATGGGCGATAGCCGAAACTGTTGTATGCAAGTTTCTTTCTTATGTGCCTGTCACAGCTCATAGCAATGCCTTTGCGGTGAGTTGTAAACTGTCCTTATTACTACATAAGTATTTTGATTTACATAGCAAGAAAGTGTTAAATCTGAACAGAAAAACAGTGTATGTGTAGAGACTTGTTTTTGCAGTGTGCGATGTTCTACTATTGAATCCTGCGATTCATTCAGAAAATAAAATCATTGAAATGTGATGTTAACACATTTATTTACACATCTTGTAAACATTGTGTGCCACCATTCTTCTCAGCATCCACACTGACTATTGCCAACACTGCTGCACCACATCATGTAAGTAGATTTGGCCATTACCCTGATCAAGACTTAATTACCAAATGTAACATCACAAGAGTGGATCAAGTGGTACACTAACTTGAAGGACATAGCCCTAAAACCCCCTGCAATGGATCTAGCAAACATTAACAACTTTGTTGCAGAATTATAGATGATATCTAATCACTTTTCATTGAAACTATATAAAGTTTTCATAATACCACTATAACACTCTTGTTGTTGTTATGGTCTTCAGTCCAGAGACTGGTTTGATGCAGCTCTCCACCCTACTCTATCCTGAGCAAGCCTTTTCATCTCCTCATAAGAACGGCAACCCACATCCACTTGAATCTGCTTACTATACGCGTCTCTTGGTCTCCCTCTGCGATTTTTACCCCACACACTTCCCTCCAATGCTAAATTTACGATTCCCCGATGTCTAAGAATGTGTCCTACCAAGCGATCCCTTCTTTTAGTCAGGGTATGCCAAAAATTCCTTTTCTCTCCAATTCTGTTCAGTAACTCTTCGTTAGTTATGCAATCTACCCACCTAATCTTCAGCATTCTTCTGTAGCACCACATTTCAAAAGCCTCTATTCTCTTCCTGTCCGCACTGCTTATCGTCCATGTTTCACTTCCGTACAAGGCAACACTCCACACAAATGCCTTCAGGAAAGACTTCTTTACCCTTAAATTAATATTCGATGTTAGCAAATTTCTCTTTTTCAAAAATGCTTTTCTTCCCATTGCCATTCTGCATTTTATATCCGTTGTACTGCGACCATCGCATGTTATTTTACTACCCAAGTAACAAAACTCATCTACCACCTTCATTGTTTCGTTACCTAATCTAATTCCTTCAGCATCGCCTGATTTTCTAAGACCGCATTCCATTATTTTTGTTTTGCTCTTGTTAATGTTCATTTTATACGCTCTCTTAAACACACTGTCCATTCCATTCAACTGCTCTTCCAGGTCCTTTGCTGTCTCTGACAGGATTACAATGTCATCAGCAAAATGCAATGTTTTTATTTCTTCCCCCTGAACTTTAATCCCTATTCCAAATTTTTCCTTGCTTTCCTTCACCGCCTGTTCGATGTACAAATTGAATAACATCGGAGAAAGGCTACAACCCTGTCTTACTCCCTTCCCAACTGATGCTTCCCTTTCATGCCCTTCGAGTCTAATAACTGCGGTCTGGCTTTTGTACAAATTGTAAATAACTCTCCTTTCCCTATATTTTACCCCTGCTGACTTCAGAATTTGAAAGAGTGTATTCCAGTCAACATTGTCAAATGCTTTCTCCAAATCTACAAAAGCTAAAAATGTAGGTTTGCCTTTCCTTAATCTATCTTCTAAGATAAGACGTAAAGTGAGTATTGCCTCCCGGGTTCCAACATTCCTCCTGAATCCAAACTGATCTTCCCCGAGGTCAGCTTCTACCAGCTTTTCCATTCTCCTGTAGATAATTCGTGTTAAAATTTTGCAACCATGACTTATCAAACTGATTGTTCTGTAATTTTCACACCTGTCTACGCCTGATTTCTTTGGAATGGGAATTATTATATTTTTCTTAAAGTCTGAGGGCATTTCTCCTGTCTCATACATCCTACACACCAGTTCAAATAGTCTTGTCATGGCTGGCTCTCCCAGAGACTTTAGTAGCTCTGAGGGTATGTCATCTACTCCTGGGGCCTTGTTCCGGCCTAGGTCTTTCAAGGCTCTGTCAAATTCATCTCTCAGTATAGTATCTCCTATTGCATCTTCATCTACTTCCTCTTCCCTTCCTACAACATCGTCTCTAAGTTCATTTCCTTTGTAGAGCTGCTCTATGTAATCTTTCCACCTTTCAGCTTTCCCATCTTTGCTGAGAACTGGTTTCCCATCTGAGTTCTTGATATTCATAGAGCTGCTTTTCCTGTCCCCAAATGTCTCTTATTTTCCTGTAGGCGGTATCTACTTTTCCCCTTCTTATACATTCTTCTACAGATTTGCATTTGGCTTCTAGCCACTCCTGCTTAGCCATTTTGCACTTCCTGTCAATCTCATTTTTTAGTCGTCTGTACTCCATTTTGCCTGTTTCATTTACTGCATTTTTATGTTTTCTCCTTTCATCTATTAAATTTAATATTTCCTGTAATATCCAAGGATTTTTTGTAGGTCTTACCTTTCTACCTATTTTTTCCTCTGCTGCCTTCACTATTTCATCTCTCAATGATAACACTCTAAATCCTGTTTTTATGAAATGTACTTTATCAAATTTGTGTTTTATATATGTATGTTACCTTCTTCATTTTGGTAGTCTACTGATGCTGGCTAAATAACATTTGCAGTTGATGCCTTTGGTGTACCATCTTGATATTTACCATTTTTATAGTAATATACTGGAGTAATACTACATATCTTTTCCAAAAAATTGAAAATTGGATATTTTGAGATACACAAGGTCAATGGCAATGAGCTTGAGTGTGGAAATTCTCTGAAACCTGTGATTGTACACATTCATAAGCTTTCCAATGGTCACATTTCCATTGCTGTATGTGAAATAGAACCATAGTCACATATGTTGAGACAGACACATGCAAATTTTGTACACCTGTGATTTGTTCACAGCAAGAATAAAAGAAAATGATGGCTGCAGACTCATATAGGAAATTCATTTCCTTTATACAAAAGTTGATGCCAAGACAGGCTGAACATGAGTTAAGTTTCTTCAACACTGACATACACCTCTGCAAACTGTTATTTTTCCATCTCATATCTAGGTAATTGAATGCACAAAATTTGAAAGAAATCTAAGATGGTCAGGTTGAAAACATTACTTTATTCAATTGAATTGACATGGAATGACCCTAATGTGGCTACAATCATCAGAGAAGTTTCATATATATGCACTGCTGATACCTACAAGTACATGGAAGTGAGCAAGGCACAAGGGTCATTCCATGTCAAGGGGACCAGGGCTACCCACTCAGCCATCGCCAAATCTACTGAAATTTGATGTGAAGGTTCTATATGGTTTTTGATAGTTGTATAACAAATTTCAGTTCAGTGTCTACTGTAGCTGAATTTTTAGGAATTTATATAGATACACTATTCATCTTCGCATCATGTATGAAGGTGCAGAAGTGCCAAGTTTACTAAGCTTTTTTGAAAGTTCTAGCAAACATTTGATTGTTTGCTTTAATCCACTTAGACAACTCCATACACTGAATCAGACAATGGCAAAAATTAGAGGTTTAGCCTCACCTAAGTATAGTTACAAGCCTATAAAGTGGCTAAAAAATTCGTCGCGCTGTTGTGACACCCAAACCTTCAGATGTCAAGACACTAAGATTGGTACCAAATGTTGTATATCGATAAGAGCATCAACCGAAACTTCTACATAATTCGTGCTATGTGCTGGCGTCCAGGGGAAATAATATGTAACACCTGTCGTATGGAGCGCAAGATGAGCATATCTGTAGAGGTCTGCCGACTTAACTCCCATGGGGTCGTTGATAGAGCGAATGTTTGTCATTACAAGGGTCCTCAGTTCAAATCCTGGTGGCACGATTCCCCCTCCCCCCTGTACGACGTTCCAAATGGTTCTCCGTCGACAAATGTACAACGAGTGTTACATGGAAAAACATGTTCCTGAAATGTAAAAGGACTGTTCGGATTTCATAGCACCGTGTAATCGGCAGTATGCTTCTGCTTTGTTTTATTTGAAAGTAGCAAACCCGTAGAGTATATTTGTAAAAGAAAGAAACAATTGCACCATATGTACGGATGTATTAAAGTAATAATTATAATAATAACATTAATCATAATAATAAGAAATGATTGCTACAGCACCACCGTTCAGCAGAAGTGCGTGATGTGGCTAGAGTGCCATTTGTTTGCCCACACCATCAAGAGGGGCCAACATTGCTGTCCAGTACGCACGCTACTCCTACTGCTGACAGTGCTGTTTTGCGAAATGAACCCGTGGAACGTTATAGATATTCTCTTTCAACAATTTTCAGTGTACTGCAGTTAATAAAAAAAAACTCTAGGTTGGGCTTGAACCCACGACCCTCTGTTTGATGAACTAACGCTCCACCAACTAGCCCACAGCAGCACAATGTGATAAGCTTATAAATGTTATGCTTTTCCTTTACTCTGTAGGTTAGGTGTTGTTATAGTTTTCACACTTTCTACTGGAGGGCAGCACATAGTACAAATTATATAGTAGTTTCGTCACATACTCTATCGATATACGATGTTTGGTACCGATCTGAGTGTCTGACATCTGAAGGTTTGGGTGTGAGAGCCAAGGTTTGAGAGACCACTGCTATTTTTTATATGAACCAATCACATCAGAATTTGAGATGGTTATTCCTAACTATGATGTCTATATACAGATCAAATTTTAACAACACTGGATGGTTACACTATCAGATATGCATCTGTAAAGTTGGTCAAAATGTTCAAAGTGCAAAAGTTTGGGGATTTTTAGGGGCCAATATCTCAACTGTGTCATTTTCAATTCTTTTTCTCCTGCCACAGACAGAAAGAGCATGCTTTAAGCTTTCAAAGCTATATTGTGTAATTTCTGGATCTTTCATTTTGATGAGTAAGAATACCTTTCAAAAGCACAGGAAATGACCTATCAATAAATACAAAACATTAATATTATTAAAGTTTTAAATAAAACTATGACATAGTGTCTTAATAGCATAAGATGTGCCTGTGGGTTATGGAGTTAACTATGCCAACAAGATATATTTTTATATTATTTTAAGTATAAAATATAAATCTAATAAAACCTCATAAAAAAGCTATTAATTCTAATAATTAAGAATATCTTTGATAGGTTGTTGAAAATTACTTATCTTGCTTTTTAATTCTGATTTTTTAAATTCAAGTTTATGTATGTATCAGTTTCAAACATTAATTTAACACAAGACATGAAAACAAGTATAATACAAACACAGCAAATTTTCAGAACAAATATTAAAAAGTCTGTTCTACAATTTTGTCAAGTACAGATTGTGAATAATTGTATTGTCTTCCAGATGATGATGATGATGCTTCTAAAGTCATGAAAGTATGTTGCCCTGAAATCCAGCAGGTGTCTTTTGCAGTTGGTCAGTGGAACAAACAATCAGGACCCTGTGGGTCCATAAAACTGATGGATACATCTTCTTGTTCAGGTGAAATTTCATACACATTACCAACACAACAAAACTTATTGGCTCACCTGTAGACGGGAATGCCGCCCGTCAGTTTTGAGGTGCCTACGTGTTTGGAGAAGGCATAAGTGATTATCTGGTGATTGAGTTGAAGATGATAGTTTGTTTACAAACAAAACAGATTAATATTTTGTGTTTAAAAAGTGATCTGTAGCTTCTCTCTTGCTGGTTGGGTGTAGGTTAACCTGAGAGATTCCCTCTCTCTCTCTCTCTTTCGTATATGAGCTGCGTTGATGTCATGGGTTAAAGCTGACAGGTGGTATCCCCATCTACAGATGAGCCCATACAAAAGCTAAGACTTTGATGCTCTTTGCCACAACAATAGACAACAAATGGATGTAATATGACCTGACTATCGTCCCAATAAAATCCTTGCGCAGAGTCTTGAACCACAAATGAATAGTTCTCAGCAAATTCCATCAATATGATTAATTCATTTTCCACAAGATTTCCTTTTAACTGCTCGATATTTTGATATGCAGTGGTGGCTTCTCAAACATAATTTTTTTAAATCAATGTATCCATGAAATCTTAGAGAGTCCTCCGACATGTCTCCAATGTGTGTCTGTCAGTGTCTCATGACTTGACAAGCACCATCAACACCATCTGGAAGACACTACGGTACTATCCACAATCTGTACTTGACAAAATTGTAGAACTGTTTAACTAAAAATGAAACTGACTTTTTAATATTTTTGTTTCGAAAATTTGGGGTGTTTGTATTACACTTGATTTTATGGCTTCTGTTAAATTAATGTTTGAAACTGATATATATATATATATATATATATATAAACTTGAATTTAAAAAATAGTTGCATGTGTTATCAGACTTAAAGAACAAAATATGTAATTTTTCATAACCTATCAAAGATATTCCTAATTATCAAAATGCAAGATATGGAAATTAAGAGCATTTTATGAGGTTTTACTATAGGTTATTTACATTTTATGCTGAAAAACAATATAAAAATATTTCTTGTTGGCATAGTTAATTCCCTACACCACAGGCACAACTTATACTATTAAGACACTATAAGTTAGTCATATTTTGATTTACAGCTTGAATTTTATTAATGTTTTGTATTTATCTATAGTTCATTTCCTGTGCTGTTGAAAGGTATTCTTAGTCATCAAAATGAAAGATCCAGAAATTACACAATATACCTAGCTTTGAAAGCTTAAAGCATGTTCTTTCTGTCTGTGGTAGGAGAAAAAGGATTGAAAATGACACTATTGGCCCCTAAAAATCTCCAAAACTTTGCACGTTGAAAATGTTGGCCAACTTTGCAGATAAATATCTGTTAGTCCTTAGAAGCATCCAGTGTTAATAAAATTTTTATCCATATATAGACATCATAGGTGGGTATAACCAACTAAAATCATGATGTGATTGGTTCATATAAAAGGTAGTAGTGGTCTCTCAAACCTTTTCTCTCGGAACAGTGTGATGAATTTTTTAGCCACTTTAGAGGCTTGTATGTATATTTATGTGTGGCTAAATCTCTAATTTGTGCCATGATGTGTTTCAGTGTATGGAGATGTCTATGTATATTAAAGCAAATGACCAAATGTTTGCTAGAACTTTCAAAAACTCCTAGCAAACTCTGCACTTTTGCACCTTCTTACATGACTAGTCTTTCTTTATAAATTCCCAAAAATTCAACTATTGTGGATACTGAACTGACATTTGGTATGTAACTATCAAAGTCCATATAGAACCTTCACACCAAATTTCATTGGATTTGGAAATGGTCGAGTGGGTCGCTTTTTAACATTAGTCCCTTTCACGTGGAATGACCCACAAGCGAATTCTATATTTAGCCTATATAAATATTGACCTTAACAGTGTATGAAACATATTGGTCCTACTAATGCAGATTGCACAATAAAGTCTCTCTCGAATAATTTTTTTTGGCATTTGCAACATAGTTCGAGCACAGTAAAAAAAAGTTATGCATGTCAATACAGTAACAACAAGTTGTTACCTCCACAATAATTCTATAATATTGTATTGTTACAGACCAACTAAAATTGTTGTAAGCTCAAACATAGGCTAATAAATTTCATGGTATAACTTAATGACTGAAGTTTCCATGTGAGACTGTCAATTTGAATTAAAATAATATTTGCTCTGGTCACTTCTTAGACATTTCACATTGGTTTACAAAAATTGCATGAAGAGCAAAAATTCCACTTAAAAAAAATAATCAAGCCATTTCAGTGGCGTCCAGAGCACAAACCTAACTTTCCAATAAGCGCGGAGATCACGGAACTGTCACTCATGTCGGACATGTTTCTCATTTGGTTTCACACACTGTCAACAAAAGCATCGCAAAAGCCAAACACAGTCTCCAGCTACTTCGTACATGACAGCAGCCAGGCGCCAACAACAAACAAAATTCATTTCAAATGTACTGCGTATCAGAGATGGATGTCATACGGTCAAAGATGCAATGAAACGCAGTTGTTACGTGATAACTCTTTTTTTCTTTTTTCTTTTTAAGTTTCCGTATCAGTGATAATTTTCTATATTTTTATACGAAATGAGAAATGAAATAAAAATATTTATGTCTCAACATAGCCGTCTGAAAGTCAGAGAAGTAATTTAAATTGTCGCATCCAAAGAGGTAAACTTCCTAACGTCATCTTTCGAGCGTCGATAATGTTTCGATGTCTTTGGCGGCAATTCAAAAGTTCAATTCTACGTGATAAAAACATTTGCATGAAACATTTCGTTTCAGTACGATATGGTTGAGCAATCCATAAGTGACTATTTCATGTTAAGCAATGAAGCTTTCCGTACTACAAAAAAGCCATGTGATGAAAATTACGTGGGAAGAGCTTTATTTTTGCCACGAACGCAGATTGGACAAGCTGCCGAAGAAATTGGAAACTCTCCATCCAGCTGTGACTCCACTCCAATATCGGAAGAAACATTTGGAGAATCGTCTCCAAAATATTGCGCCGCAGTTAATGAATTTTCTGATTCAATAAATCGAAGTGAAGAGAGGATTTGTTTGCGGACTGTTCAAGAGATACGTATCTTTTGTTTTTGTCACCTAAGTAAGAAAGAACGTTACAGTTCGAATTGTCTTTTATATATGGCCAGACGCTTATGTATGTGTTTTTCGTAACATAGTATTTGACCACTACGTATTGGTGACGTTTGAGTTCCTTTCTTTATTCACCCTATGACCATAAACTGTTTCTGAGAAACAGAACCACCTTTGACCATGTGCCCCAGCAGGATAGGATACATCAGGTATATTGCAGAAATAACACATACAAATATAAAACATGCTGAGAATGATTTCCTCATTTTCCATCTTATCATTCCATTTAATTATCAACATTCTTCTATCTCAGTTAGCCCACTTTGATTCCCTCTGTTCTTTTTCCACCATGTTCATAATTCACTGTCATACGTTTCTGTGCCTGAAAGGTACGTTTTTAGAAAGTTCTTCTTCACACTAAGATTAATTTTTTATTCATCGCTGGCCGCGGTCTGCGTGACGCCAGTCACGGTCTGCATGGCCACTACTGTTGGGGGTTCGAATTCCCCCTCGGGCATGGATATTTTGCCGTCCTTAGTATTAGCTAGTTCATAAGTAGTTTGTAAGCTTAGTTCTTTTTTTTCCCTCCATCTTTAAGCATTTTCATGTAATTGATGTCGTCATGAGTTGTGTACAACAGGTTTTATACACTAAGAATTACATATATATCATATTCTTTTGTACATTGTATAACAATTAGCTACACATATTGATCATACAAAGTAGATTTAAGGAACTATGTGTTGTTTAATTACTTACAAAGTTACATACAAGTAAAAAGGCATAGAAGCTACAAAATTATAAGATTAAAAACAGTTATTTAATAAGTAAGGTCACCTTGGGGCTGAGGTATATGGGGTGCAGCCAAGACTGGAGGGCGTCATCTCTCTAGGAAAACTGGCCTCAGTATTCCAGGCCGAAAAATCACTGCCATCAGGGCGTGTGTGGAGGAGAATTTGCGTAGGTGCTACAAAGATCGTAGCATCTATATCTATTCAGACAGCCAGGCAGACCTGAGATCACTGGCAGCTCCTGCAACAATGTCAAAAATTGTTGCAGAATGTCACAGGGTTCTGGTGGAGCTAGGGGAAAGCAATAGAGTAAACCTATTGTGGGTCCCTGGCCACTCGGGGATCAGTGGCTCGAACATGCCGGCAGATTAGCCACGATGCGGGCAGAGGCTCCATTTATTGGGCCGGAACCTGTCCTGACAATCAACAAGGCAATGATCAAATTGGAGCTATGTAACTGGCTCAGAAGACAGCATGTAGAATATTGGACCAAAGTCCTTCAACTAAAACATGGCAAGGTAATGATGCCAAAGCCATGTTTTAAAAGAAGCTCTGCAATCCTGGGTCCGAACAGGAGAGAGATTAGACTCATGGTTGGATTGCTGACAGGCCATGGGAATTTCAAAAAACACCTACATACAATGGGAATAACAGAAGAGGACCCTAAATGTAGGATCTGTGATGACGGTGATGAAACTACATCACATCTAATCTTCGAATGCATTGCATTGGAGAATAAAAGGCAAAAAATATTTGGGACAACCAGATCTGAAGAAATTGTGTCTAATAAAGAACTGGTAAAGGGACTCCTTGCTTGTTCAAGGGCATTGGTTGGCTTTACTAGATATACAGGGAGCGATACCGCACAATAAACTTAGTTTTGGTGCGGGCAGTGGCGGGTTGGACCAAGACTGTTTTGGCTTCCCTGGAAAAATCAATCAATCAGTCGAGGTCACCTTTTTTTTAGTTGTGTTACAGGAATGTCTAGCTTGTTCATTTTCTGACTGTTATGATTGTGAATTTATTTCCTAAGGTTGTAGCTGTTGAGATTATCTTTTCTTTCCAGTAAGCAGCTATATATAAAGAGGGAAGGGATCATCATCATCTGTAATTCTTTGAAGTAAGGCCTACATTATATATTGCTGTTTGTAATTCCACAGTTGCTCCTGATGGCCTTCTTCTGACAAATAAAAATATTTCTGGTATTTGGAGAATTACCCAACACAGAAGAATGGAATAATTTAAATGGTAATGAAAGAAGTCATAATAGGATTTAATTAGCATATTTTATAAAACACATGGGTGTAACTCTCTAAATAGATAGACAACATGATAGAGTTTTTGAGATATATGGTCTTCCAGATCCTTCAAAGTAAATTTTGTATCTAGATGTATGCCTAGGAGTGTGGTAGATGTTGACACAACATCAACACTGGACAATAATCTCCTGTTCCCCATAAATTCCATCTCTGCCTGTGCTATGTCATTTTTTTATGTCCTGGTAACTTTTTCTGCTTTTCATTATTTTACTTTGAAGGTAGCAGCATTCTTTTATTACATCTACATCTCGATAATCACATTTGATAAGTTTCTCACTACTTACATCTCCACTACTTCTCACTATTTTTTTCCTTTTGTGATTTACTATGCCTATACTTCCTACTCAATAGACTATTTATTCCATTCAAGAGATTCTGTAATTTCTCTTTTTTTCACTGAGGATTAGCTACAGTGCCATCAGTGAATGTTAAATTATATTGATATCCTTTCACCCTGATTTTTTATCCTATGCTTGAACTTAAATTTATGAACACTTACTAACACTGTATCCATCAGTACTGTTCTTGCAGCTGATTCCTTACTCTGTAATGTTGTATTGCACTACATCCAAAAAAGAGGAGATCTTTTTGTGCAAAGAGATACACAGAATAGATGGCACATCTGTTTGTTGTTCTGGTCTTCAGTCCGCAGACTAGTTTGATGCAGCTCTCTATGCTACCCTGTCCTGTGCAAATCTCTTCATCTGTGAATAAGAACAGGAACCTACATTAGGGTGACCAGATTTCAAAAATAAAAATACAGGACACATATGGGTACCGATGTGTGTGTCACTAAATGTCCACTGCCTTTACCTGTATCATTAACGCACACATAAACTCACCCCTCGCCCTTTCCACAAGCTAATGTCGTATTCATTGGTTCTCAAATTTATATTTGCTTTTCTCAAAGTCACTTATTTCCAAAAACTAATACCACAACATGAAAGGTATTTAATTGCTTAAAGAACATGAAACCAATGCGACAAGCTTCGGAAGTATGGGTTTTTATGATGGGACAGACTTCATATAAGGCAATCTCAATAACGAAAACATACCAAATCATATTATAATACACATATTAACCAAAGATATCTATTGACCACAGTAGAATGGCCAAGTGTCCTAACACACCTTGCTGCATAGTGTGTGGTTGCTCGCCATCAGAGGTTTGAGTCCTCTTTGGGGCATGGGTGTATGTGTTGTTCTTATATCAGTTTAAGTTAGTTTCAGTAGTCTGTAAGTCTAGGGAATGATGACCATAGCAGTTTGGTCCAATAGGTTAACAAAGATTTGAACATAGTAACAGGCATAACTAAAAGCAAAATAAATTGCATTACTAATTAAAGAAAATATAAAACACACTTACTTTAGTCAAGACTGTTAGTTTATTTGTTGTTTTTTAACCGGTTTCGATGAACTGTGTCATCATCTTCGGAGACAATTTTTTTATAACAATTTTCTTCTATTTTCACTTTGGGATTCATATAAAATAACAAGTTACTTGTAAAAATGAAATGTAACAAAAAGAACATTGTCAGACGATTAAAATTTGCATCACCAAAGGGCAATACAGATGACGATCCACTTTGATGATGCAAATTTTAATCGTTTGACAATGTTCTTTTTCTTATATTTCATTTTCACAAGTAACTCGTTTTATGTGAGTCCCAAAGTGAAAATTGGAGAAAATTATTATAAAAAATTGTTTCTGAAGATGATGATGTAGTTCATCAAAACTGGTTAAAAAACCAACAATTAAACTAGCAATCTTGACTGAAGTAAGTGTGTCTTATATAAATTTTGATCACTCTCCATAGGCACAATATGCCACTTAACTATACTAATTAAAGAAATACTTTATTAGTTTATATTTCTCACACACAATCAAGCCATAAAGACAGTTATGATTACTTACACACTTTATGTATTTCTCTGTGAATTATATTTTGCAGAAGAATTTGTGTCATTCTGGATGTCCGTACTTTCACCTAATGATTGCAAAATGAAGTATTGTGAAAATGAGTTCTTATTATATGAGGGGTGGGGATAATTTACCCTATTGACTGTAGTCAGAATTGCGTATGACAGGAAAGAAATAGAGTGAGACATTAAATATGTCTCTACATAATTGCCAATTACATTGAGACATTTGTCATACCATTTTATAAGCTTCAGAAAGCCACCCAGCAAAAAATTACGGTGCTGCATATGGAATAAGCATTGGACGGCTTGTTTGACATCAGTATTGCTTCCAAAGCATCTTCCGCTGAGAGTCTTCTTCAAAGCTTGAAGCAGATGGAAGTCATTTAGTGGGAGATCGGGACTGTATGGTAGGTGGTGTAGGCACTCCAACCAAGAACTGCAATATGGTTTTGCATTGCCATTGCTGAATGTGGTCTGATGTTGTTATCCAACAACAGAACACTAGATCCAAGAAGGTCAGGCCACTTTTCCCAAATCACCTCCTTCAATTTGACAGAGTGGCACAGCAACACGCAGCATTGATTGTTGCATCCTCCAGAAAGTCCAGCAACAAAACACCTTGGGCGCCCCAAAAAATGGTGGGTAGTACTTTACCTGCAGGCAAAGTGCTTTATAACTTTTTTTCTGACAGGTGATGACAGATGTTTCCACTCAATGGATGCAGCCTTCAATTTGGGTGTGTATTGGTGGACCCACGTTTAATCCCCTGTCACAATCCAAAAAAGAAAGTCATTGCCATTTTTTTTACACACAACTCTGCCCACAGTTGATAGGGGAAACTTATTTTCTAACTCCCCCTCGTAATTACTACCTTTACAGTTTGCACACTAAACATATTGTTTTCACACTCCGTAAAATATTTGTGATGGGCAACAGCATTTGTTCCAGATGTCTTCAGATCCAAAAAAAGTTGAAAATGAGAGACTAGTTTTTACCAACTCACTACACAGTTCTTGGTTAATAAATTTTCTCTTCATGTATATATTGAGGATGGTTCACTTTCTCAATAAGATGATCTTCACATTTTTCTTGCAAAATATTTTCTTCAAACTCAGGTAAAACTTTACTGAACAGACTTCCATTGAATGGGATATTTTGAGACTAGTTAAATGCATTCAGAACATGAAATGGGTAAGCCCATTTAATGATATAATCAATTAACGTCTCATGAAATAAATTAAAAATATTTTAATACTTATGTATTGGAGATAATAAATAATCTGTGTTTATCGTTATGCAAACCCACCTGCTTTGACACAAAAGTTACACATTCAGTGTCCCATTGTATTTTTCAATGCGGTGGAGATGTATACAGTAGACTACAAAACTGGTCAATTTTGTTACCACAACTGCTACTTGGCTTTCACATCACTGGCTTTGCCAGCTCACTACCACACTGTTGTCTCCTAACCTAACCTAAATGTCAGGCTGTGCTACAGATGTCTGTCACCACAAGTCACAGCCAAGATTTCAGGGTGGGTCCAATACCACACTTTAACCGCTTTGACCTATGACAACATCAACACGTCAGACAACCTGTATATGGGATAACATCTTAATATTCATGTATTATATATAATAAATAATCTGCAGTTAACCCTGTAAATTACATATTATAAAACAGAATGTACTATTGATCGCAGGTCTCGGCCCAAAAATTTGCGCCTTCAGCACTCACTTGCGGGGGGGAAAACACCTGTCTGTTAACTGATACCTTACCATCGAAGTGAAATTCAGATCAATTTTTAAGCACGAAATCTTAATCTATAATCTGAATCTTACGCAAAAATCATCAATGACACCATCAGAAATGACAAAATATCCAACCTATGTAACATCAACTACAAGAGAGCACCACCACTTACACAAACCACCTATAAATAAAACCATTTCAAAACTGCTGCGCATGTGATGACGTCATACAACATAACATGCCAACATCACAAGTCAAAGCCTACGGGTGGAATCGCCGTGTTATAAATGACATTCAGAATGTGTCCCACCAACCTATCCCTTCTTTTAGTCAGGATATGTGATAAACTCTTTTTCTTCTCAATTCTGTTGAGAACCTTTACATTAGCTACATGATATACCCATGTAATCTTTTTATTCGTCTGTAGCACCACATTTCAAAACCTTCTATCATCTTTTCGTCTGAACTTATCATACACATTTCACTCCCATACAACGCTACACTCCAGACAAATGCTTTCAGAAAGGATTTCCTAACATTTAATATTGAATGTCAAACAAATTCCTCTTCTTCAGAAAAGCTTTTCTTCCTATAGCCAATCTGAATTTTATATCTTCTTTTTTTTTTTTCTTTCCACCAAAAGTTATTTTGCTACCCAAATAACAAAATTCATCTTCAACTTTTATTGTCTCATTACCTAATCTAATTTCTTCAGCATTGCCTGAGTTTCTGATAATACATTCTATTACCCTTGTTTTACTCTTGTTAATATTGAAATTATACCCTCCTTTCACGGCACTGTCCATTCCATTCAGCACCACATTTCAAAACCTTCTATCATCTTTTCGTCTGAACTTATCATACACATTTCACTCCCATACAACGCTACACTCCAGACAAATGCTTTCAGAAAGGATTTCCTAACATTTAATATTGAATGTCAAACAAATTCCTCTTCTTCAGAAAAGCTTTTCTTCCTATAGCCAATCTGAATTTTATATCTTCTTTTTTTTTTTTCTTTCCACCAAAAGTTATTTTGCTACCCAAATAACAAAATTCATCTTCAACTTTTATTGTCTCATTACCTAATCTAATTTCTTCAGCATTGCCTGAGTTTCTGATAATACATTCTATTACCCTTGTTTTACTCTTGTTAATATTGAAATTATACCCTCCTTTCACGGCACTGTCCATTCCATTCAGCACCACATTTCAAAACCTTCTATCATCTTTTCGTCTGAACTTATCATACACATTTCACTCCCATACAACGCTACACTCCAGACAAATGCTTTCAGAAAGGATTTCCTAACATTTAATATTGAATGTCAAACAAATTCCTCTTCTTCAGAAAAGCTTTTCTTCCTATAGCCAATCTGAATTTTATATCTTCTTTTTTTTTTTCTTTCCACCAAAAGTTATTTTGCTACCCAAATAACAAAATTCATCTTCAACTTTTATTGTCTCATTACCTAATCTAATTTCTTCAGCATTGCCTGAGTTTCTGATAATACATTCTATTACCCTTGTTTTACTCTTGTTAATATTGAAATTATACCCTCCTTTCACGGCACTGTCCATTCCATTCAGTTGCTCTTCCCGGTCCTTTGCTGTCTCTGACAGAATAACTACGTCATTGGCAAACCACAAAGTTTTTATTTCTTCTCCAAATTTCGCCTTGCATTCTTTCCTTCACAGCTTATTCAATATAAAGATTCAACAACATCGTGGAAAGGCTACAACTCTGTCTTATGCCCTTCCCAACTCTTGTGCCCCTTTCATGCCCTTCAACTCAAATTATTATTATTATTATTATTATTAACTGCTGTCTGGTTTTTGTACAAATTAAATATAAATCTTCGCTTCCTATTTTTTTACCCCTGCTACCTTCAGAATTTGTGCATTTTAACCCTATATTCACACATTACATGTCTTATCTTTCTTAGTTTTGCATTACTGATTTAAATGATTTCTTTTTTATTTCCATTTAATTTTACAACTGGCATTATTCAGAGTTTCAGTTACAGTAATAAATTTTATAATTCATGTTGTTGTGTTGAGAGCAGTGACATGTCCAGAGAGGTGTTTATTTATTTATTTATTTCTCTCTTTAGAAATCAGTTTGAATCCCAGATACCAAGGGGGAGGGTGCGTAAAATAAATGACTGCACAGGGGTGTCGCATACCTTAAATACAACCCTGGTAATAACATTTGCTATTTTCTCATAATCTAAGTATGTGGCAAGGTAACATATAGTGTGATTTATGTCCCATTGTGTTGTTGTTGTTGTGGTCTTCAGTCCAGAGACTGGTTTGATGCAGCTCTCCACCCTACTCTATCCTGAGCAAGCCTTTTCATCTCCTCATAAGAACGACAACCCACATCCACTTGAATCTGCTTATTATACGCGTCTCTTGGTCTCCCTCTGCGATTTTTACCCCACACACTTCCCTCCAATGCTAAATTCACAATTCCTTGATGTCTAAGAATGTGTCCTACCAATCTATTCCTTCTTTTAGTCAAGGTATGCCAGAAATTTCTTTTCTCCCCAATTCGGTTCAGTACCTCCTCATTAGTTACGCGATCCACCCACCTAATCTTCAGCATTCTTCTGTAGCACCACATTTCAAAAGCCTCTATCCTCTTTCTGTCCACACTGCTTATCGTCCATGTTTCACTCCCATACAAGGCAACACTCCATACAAATGCCTTCAGAAAGGACTTCCTTAGACTTAAATCAATATTAGATGTTAACAAATTTCTCTTTTTCAAAAACACCTTTCTACCCATTGCCATTCTGCATTTTATATCCTCTGTACTGCGACCATCATCTGTTATTTTACTGCCCAAGTAACAAAACTCATCTACCTCCTTTATTGTTTCGTTACCTAACCTAATTCCTTCAGCATCACCTGATTTTCTTACACTGCACTCCATTACCCTAGTTTTACTCTTGTTAATGTTCATCTTATATGCACCTTTCAGCACACTATCCATTCCGTTCAATTGCTCTTGCAGGTCATTTGCTGTCTCTGACAGAATTACTATGTCGTCGGCAAAACGCAATGTTTTCAATTCTTCACCCTGAACTTTAATTCCTTCTCCAAATTTCTCCTTGCTTTCCTTTATAGCTTGTTCAATGTTCAAATTGAACAACATTGGGGAAAGGCTACAACCTTGTCTTACTCCCTTTCCAACCACTGCGTCCCTTTCATGCCCTTCAACTCTGACAACCGCTGTCTGGTTTTTGTACAAGTTGTAAATAACCTTACGCTCCCTATATTTTACTCCTGCTTGCTTCAGAACTTCAAAGAGTTTATTCCAATCAACATTGTCAAAAGCCTTCTCCAAATCTACAAAAGCAAGAAATGTAGGTTTCCCTTTTCTTAATCTATCTTCTAGGATAAGCCGTAAAGTGAGTATTGCCTCCCGTGTTCCTACATTTCTCCTGAACCCAAACTGATCTTCCCCGAGGTCGGCTTCTACCAGCTTTTCCATCCTTCTGTATATAATTCGTGTTAATATTTTGCAACCATGACTTATTAAACTGATGGTTCTGTAGTTTTCACACCTGTCTGCACCCGCTTTCTTTGGAATGGGGATTATTACATTTTTCTTAAAGTCTGAGGGTACTTCACCTGTCTCATACATCTTACACACAATGTGAAACAATTTTGTCATGGCTGGTTCTCCCAGAGACTTCAGTAGCTCTGAGGGAATATCATCTACTCCAGGGGCCTTGTTTCGACTTAGATCTTTCAGTGTTCTGTCAAATTCATCTCTCAGTATAATATCTCCTATTTCATCATCATCTACATCCTCTTCCCTTCCTACAATAGTGTCTCGAAGTTCATTTCCTTTGTAGAGCCCCTCTATATACTCTTTCCACCTTTCAGCTTTCCCTTCTTTGCTGAGAACTGGTTTTCCATCAGTGTCCTTGATATTCATAGAGCTGTTTTTCTTATCGCCAAATGTTTCTTTTATTTTCCGGTAGGCTGTATCTATTTTTCCCCTATTTATACATTCTTCTACATCCTTGCATTTGCCTTCTAGCCATTCCTGCTTAGCCATTTTGCACTTCCTGTCAATCTCATTTCTTAGTCGTCTGTACTCCATTTTGCCTGTTTCATTTACTGCATTTTTATATTTTCTCCTTTCATCGATTAGATTTAGTATCTCCTGTGATATCCAAGGATTTTTTGTAGGTCTTGCCTTCCTACCTATTTTGCCCTCTGCTGCCTTCACTATTTCATCTCTCAATTTTACCCATTCCTCCTCAACTGTTTTATTTTCCCCTGTTTCTGTCAATTGTTGCCTGAAGCTCCCTCTGAAATTCTTAAGAACTTCAGGTTCCTTCAATTTATCCAGGTCCCATCTCCTTATTTTCCTACCTTTCTGTAGTTTCTTCAGTTTCAGCCTACAGTTCATAACCAACAAGTTAGTCCCATTGTGTATGTATGTGTAAAACAATTTCCTTCAAAAAACTGTGGTTTCTCTCTCTCTCTCTCTCTCTCTCTCTCTCTCTCTCTCTCTCTCTCTCTCTCTCTCTCTCTCTCTCTCTCTTAAAGAGAACTATCTCATAAATAAACAAAGATGATTGCATGTTGTCTGCTCCTGTTATGGCTCTGGTGATTTTTTTTTCTGCGGCTTGATCACTCTGAGGAGGTTTGTTTTTTCAGCACCCAAAAATATTATACCATATTCCAGTCAACATTATCAAAAGTCTTCTCCAGATCTACAGACACTAAAAACATGGGTTGTATTTCCTTAACATATCTCCAACTTCAAGAAGAATATCGTAATTCCAATTCCAAAGAAAGCAAGTGCAGAAAAGTGTGAAAATTACAGAACTATCAGTTTAATAAGTCATGGTTGCAAAATACTAACACGAATTATTTACAGATGAATGGAAAGACTTGTGGAATCTGACCTCAGGGAAGATCAGTTTGGATTTAGGAAAAATGTAGGAACATGGGAGGCAATGTCAACTGGAATACACTCTTCCAAACTCTGAAGGTAGCAGGGGTAAAATATAGCGAGCGAAGAGCTATATTCAACCTATACAAAAACCAGACAGCGGTTATTAGAGTTGAAGGGCAAGAAAGGGATGCAGAGGTTGGGAAGGGAGTAAGACACAGTTGTAGCCTTTCCCCAATGTTGTTCAATCTGTACATTGAGCAAGCAGTGAAGGAATGGAAGGAGCAATTTGGAGAGGGAATTAAAGTTCAGGGAGAAGAAATAAAAAGTTTGTGGTTTACCAATGACACAGTAATTTTGTCAGATGCTGCAAAGGATCTGGAAGAGCAATTGAATGGAATGGACAGTGTCTTGGAAGGAAGATGTAAGATGAACATTAACAAGAGTAAAATGAAGGTAATTGAATGTAATGTCAGAAAATCAGGTGATGCTGAAAGAATTAGATTATGTAATGAGACAATAAAAGTAGTAGATGAATTTTGTTATTTGGGTAGCAAGATGACTTCTGATGGCTGAAGTAAAGAAGATATAAAATGCAGAATGGCTAGGGGGAGAAAAGCATTTCTAAAGAAGCGAAACTTGTTAACATCCAATATTAATTTAAATGTTAGGAAGTCCTTTCTGGAAGCATTTGTCTGAAGTGTAGCATTGTATGGCAGTGAAAAGTGGACAATCAGGAGTTCATACAAAAACATTGTAGAAGCTTTTGAAATGTGGTGCTACAGATGAATGATGAATTTTAGATGGGTAGATCACATGACTAACAAGGAGGTGCTTAACAGAATTGGGGAGAAAAGGAGTTTCTGGCATATCCTGAGTAAGAGAAGGGATAGATTGGTAGGACACGTTCTGAGACATCATGGAATTGTCAACTTAGTATTAGAAGGAAATATGTGGGAGTAAAAATCGTAGAGGGAGTCCGAGGGATGAATACAGTAAGCAGATTCAAAAGGATGTAGGTTGCAGAACATATTCTCAGATGAAGAGATTTGCACAGTACAGGGTAGCCTGGAGAGCTGCATCAAACCAGTCTGCAGACTGAAGACCACAACAACAACCTTCTTAGATAAGTGGTAATGTGAGTATTGCCTTCTGTTTTTCTACAATTCTCCTAGATACAAACTGATCTTCCCCAAGGCCAGTTCTACGAATTTTTCCATGCATCTGTAAAAAATTCAATATAGTATTTTGCAACTGTGGCTTATTAAACTGATAGTTCTGTGATTTTCACATTTTTCTGCACTTCCTTTCTTTGGAATTTGAATTATATTCTTCTTGTAGCCATAGTGTATTTTCCCTGTCTCATACATCTTGCATAGCAGGTGGAACAGTTTCTTCATGACTGGCTCTCCTAATGATATCAGCAGTTCAGACAGAATATCATCTACTCCAGGAGCCTTGTTTTGACTCAAATCTTTCAGTGCTCTGTCAAATTCTTCCCACAATTACATATCTCCTATCTCATTGTGCTCAACTTCTATTTCTAGAATACTGCCTTGAAGTTCATGTCCTTTGTACAGGCTCTCTATATATTCTGATTTCCCTTCTTTGCCCAGTACTAGTTTCCTGAATTTTACAGACATGCCAGGCCGCCAGAGACCAGAACCTCCGTTTTTCAAATTTTTCGGACAAAAATACGGTAGTAATACCCAAAATAAAGCCGTTTGTAATATAATTGTAATTGCAAATAAACTGTTCATCCGACGCGAAAATTCAATAAACGAATTTGTAGAGGAGAAAAGTCTCTGCAACTTTGCTTCCCTTATGTTTTTTTTCATATCTTGTATCATTTGAGGGATATTTGCAAAAATAACGGAGATTTGACACCCTCCATTGAATTAACAAAAACCAGCCTTTCGGAGATGTCACGTGACATTCCTCACCCAGAAATCTCTCTGGCATACGCCATCTTGCGTAGCATATTTGATGATTTTCTTATTGTAACTTACACATTGTCATTTGAAAGCAATGGCGCACTGAAGAATTAACAAAAACACATCGTCCTTCGTATGATAGATGATAACCTAGTGACTACAAATGACATATTAGCATCAGTTAACAACTGCCATCAATAGTATGAGATTAAAGGACTCATCTCTTGATTGATAGCCGTAGCTTAGTGGGCAAGGTGTTGGACTATGATGGTAAAGGTTAGTGGTTTGGAACCCGCTACTACCCTTTTGTTTTTTTCCCCTAGAACGGTTTCAGGCACTCTTATTAATTAATTTTTTATTATTTAGATTATTAATTTGGTCCAAAATGTTTGCAAAAACTTATAAAACTACAAATCTAAAGTGGGCCGTAAAACACGTCAGTGCGATTTTTTATTTTATTTATTTATTTATTTTCCATCTCTTCCCTTTCCTACTACCGGGTTCCAGTCCCCCATCGCAATCAATTTTTTGTCTCCCTTAACTGTCTTCTCATCATCGTCAGAGCTAGTTGCTACGTAAGCTTGTACTACTGTGGTTGGTATTGGCTTCAAGTCTATCATTGCTACAATAATGCATTCACTATGCTGTTCATAGTAACTTACCAGCATTCCTATTTCCTTACTCATTATCAGACCTACTCCTCCATTACCACCAATTGATTTTGTATTTATAACCCTGCACTCATCTGATCAGAAATCCTGTTCATCCTGACAACGAACTGCACTAATCCTCACCATATCTAACTTTAACCTATCCATTTCTCTTTTAAAATTTTCTAACTGGCCTAGCTGATTCCATGCTCCGATCCATAGAATCCTTGTTTTGTTTTTCTTTATGATGACATCCTGCTGGGTGGTCCCCGCCCAGAGATTCGAATGGGGAACTATTTCATCTGAGGAATACTTTACTCATCATATATTCATACAGTAGAGTTTTATGTCCTCTTCACAGATACCCCTCTGCTGTGGTTGCACCTATGTATGCTATCTGTATCATTGAGGCACACAAGCCCATCACCTTAGCAATGTCTGTGGTTCATGGGATGGAAATGGTACATCTATGTCAACAATAAAAGGACCACTTATGGTACATTTATGTTAACAATAAACATGTAGTCAACAATAACTGAGGACCATCTGTTTCTGTTAGCTAACATATTCACTTATTGCATAGAAAGCACTTCACAAAAAAGTCTTGCTCTAAAGCTGTTTGCATCTCCAACTTCTTAATTTATGTTGCTAGTGAAATATAAAGAATGATATTAATGTGATACATCCCTGAGTAACCCTCCTCATTGAAGGAGAGCAGGAATCCATGCAACCAGTTATTATCCCTATTTAATGGACATAATACTCCGATATAGGGGCATGAAGATGGCATAATGGAATGCCAAAACTTGCAGTAAAGGAATAAATGTTTCTGTTAAACATACAGCTGTTGGTATCCTACTTCCTACATAATCTTGACCAGCTGCAGTCCCAGTTCCACCATCAATGGTGGATTCAATTAGAATCAAAGTTTCAAGTAATTTTTTTAATGAAAGTTTTGGTCTCAGTTACATGGATGGGTGAAGATAAATTAATCAGTTTTTATTGTAATAAGTAATGAAACATTAGTAAAAAGAGAAAAATTATCAGTGTTTCAAGGCATACAACACAACATGCCACTGTCAGAGGTCAAAGCTGATGGATGGTAACCAGTGCTTCTGTTGACCCCTTTTCAAAATGTTCAAATGTTTGCTAAGCTTAAGGGACTTAACTGCAGGATCATCAGTCCCTAAACTTACAAACTACTAATGAAATACCTTATACTAAAGATGACACAAACATCCATGCCCGAGGGTGATTCGAACCCACAACCGTAGCAGCCATACAGACAGTGACTGGCGCGCCGCAGACCGCTCAGCCACTGCGACTGGCTGACCCCTTTTTAACACTTGAAATGCATCCAACCTTATCATCATAAATACAAGCAATAAATTCATATATATCTACAAAATTGATTTTTTTCTTGCAATGGTGCCAAGTTTTAGTTCTTGAATTCATCAGAGTTAGAATACATTTTTGTTATTAATCTGTGAGAAGTAATTGGCATGAAGGCATGCAGTTTATGAGTTCCTAACACTGTCTTCACAGTTGTGAAGCATTCCAACTGACTAAGTTCTTCATCCAAATGCTTTTGGGCTGTGAAATATTTATATGTACAACTTTTTATGTTCTCTACACACCAGTTATGAGACTGAAGAGGAGTCATAGGGTCACTGAAGAGTGTCATGTGCAGACAATCGCTTAACTGTTCCTGCTACACCATCAGATGGACTCTTTCCATGAGATGTTGCATGAAAATGCCATTCATCAATGACTCCAAAAACTTATGGTAGCAGTTATTAAAGTAGTTCTTTCCATTCATCAGAAAAATAATCAACATATTTTAAATTTTCTAACTTCCTGAATAGAAACAGCAGGTGATGACATGGAAAAAGATGTACAGCAGTGGCGTTGCTTGTTAAATATTCTGAAATTATTATTACTTAGCTCAGTAGTTCAAAGTACTGCTCATATCCTTGTAATGAATCTCAAAGGTTGTATTTTTACCTGAGAATTATTCCATTGGTATGATTAGATTTCTTATTGCAGAACAAATGAATAATATTCTGCTAAGTCACACAGTACACTGGAAACTTCATGTTGTTCTACATTGAATGAATCACACAGAGATTTTTTATTTTTCAATTAAAATATCAAGAAATTCCTCTACTGAATGAGTTTTGTTTCTAAGACTTGGCTGTCTGTATGTATCCATTGCTTATTACTAATTCAGTTCCAATAGTTCATAAATACTATTTTTAAATTTCTGTTCACCAGAACATTCTGCACAGTTACCAAAATGACATTTTTGTAGAGTAGGGGTTACATATTGAATGTAACAGGAAGTCCTTATATGAATTTGATTCAATTTCAGATCCTGAATTAAGTTCTTTTAAATTAGCACCTATTACCATCAATTTCCCATTCTCATGTACAGCTAAGACTACATGTTTTTGTTTTAACAAGTAAAATGTGGACACCCCTCTTTTAGTTTCTGGATGCTGCTGTTTAAAATACACATATAAAACTAAACTCTGTCCTTTGTGGGCCTGGAGGGTCCAACGGATATCGACTGGCTGCTGGGTCACCCTTAGCATGAAGGCATCACCTGATGTGGTATGGAGGGGATTTGGTCAGCTTCCCTCACTAGAGGTTGATGTGCTGGTTTTCCATGTTGGAGCCAGTACTTCTCAATCAAGTAGCTCCTCAATTTATCTCACAAGGGCTGAGTGAATCCCCCTTGACAACAGCACTCGGCAGACCCGGATGTTTACTCATCCAAGTGCTAGCCAAGCCCAACACTGCTTAACTTTGATGATCTAACTGTAATCTATGTATCCACTGTGGAAACAGCATTGGTCAAAATACACACATATTTGATGTAAATTGGATAAAAGCAATAATTTTAGTTTCTATACTCTCTTGTTGTCTTCCTTTACAGACACAAAATCCTTCTTAACAGGGTTGGGTTGGGTTGTTTGGTTGGGAACTAAACTGCTAAGTTTATCAGTCCTCCAGTGGGGAGGGGAAGGAGTGATGATAGGAAAGGATGGGAGGGGGGAAAGGAAATGCAGTCCAGGAAGTAGAGAAAGATGGAAGAATGCATTAGCTCAGGGCCCATTGCTCACCATGCACATACTCATGAAAGAATTCTTTCCAGGAACACATCAGTTCGGTCTGATACGTGCACCACCGTACAACCTGCACTCGACAATCAACATCACTGCCATAACACTGCCTGCCACGTCCCACTGCGCTGCATGCACACCGACAGATGACTCACACTCAACGCTACTGCACCGCCTCCTGCTGTGCCTGCCGTGTCACATGACGTCACGTTCGCACTGCCGTACGAACCGCTAATGACACACAGACTTCGTGACCAACGTCCCTTGGAATTCCACATACCTTATGTAGAAAAGATTTTTAAAAATTGCACCATTAATTGCTCAGGTGCTAGCAAGCCCCTCCATAAAAAATGCACCAAGGATGATTTCTTGTGCAGACATAGAATTTGTGTCATAAATACTGGATTTTCTAATGCCTTTTGACGAGGTCACAAAGGAAATCTCTGACAGTGAGTATATTACAGGAAGTCTTAAACACATGCAGCCAAAAGCTGCTTAGCAGCCTTAAAGACAGAAGTACTACAGAACCCTTTGCTGTGCAGTTTTACACTTTTAGATCCATGGTTTGAAAAAAATTTACATTGACCCCAGCATTGCCAGCGAAGCCCTTGCAAATTTCACCCAAGAAGTAGATAATTACTTGAAAGAAATTGACAAAGTTTCACCCTTAATACAAATGGACCAGGTCAGAACAGCAGCAAACCCTCTTTGGTTTTCACATGATTTGGAAGTAACAAAGGGTGGTCTAGTGGAGCCTGAAAATTTCTTTGCAAATGAAGGTTTACATTCAGCAGCTGTTACTGCAAAGAAGCAGTGATCCTTTCATATTTTTGGAGTAGAGTGAAAGGTGTATGCCAGGCTTGTCACCTGTAGCCTAAAAATATTTATCTTTGTAGGAAGTTCTGTGGCTTCTAAAAGATTGCTATTGTCACTGAATGATATAGACTCTGATGAAAGGAGTAGACTTACAGATCAACACATTATAGAACACGTGTTTATGAACAGATTGGACAATAAATATTAGCCAATGGATCAATTCATTCCTGAAATTTTAATTTTTACAGTGTAGTTGTTCCTGGTAAACTATGTATTTTGTTTACTATATAAACTGCTCATATAAATTTTTTGAAAGAGGTTTTACAATTTTGTCAGCAAAAAATCAATTGTACTAAAACTCCTGTTAAAAAGGAAATAAATATATTGGACTGAAAACAGTTTTTTTCCCAATCTATATAGTTAAGAAAGAAGAATGCTACAAGTTTTGTGCTTATTATTTGTCTGCCATTTCTATGAAATAATTCCAGATAAAGGATATTATGGTAACAGTAATAAATTATAACTTAAGAATTCATACATAGTTTATAATATAAATAGAAAAATTAAGTAATAAAAAAATTAAGATTGCAAAACATCTCATTTATTAAAATGACCAGTTATGGTGCATTTATTCAGCCATATTCAGACTGAGAGCACCATTTTGTTGGAGATGGCGCTCTTAATCTGATGATGACTGACTAAATGTGCCGAAAGTGGCCATTTTAATAAATGAGTTATCTTGACTGTTTTTACTATTTTATATTAAAGAACAGAGTGTTGTTAGATCCTCAACATGTTGCTTAAAACTACAAATGTCTGCCTAGGTGTGTTTACGTGTGGATATGTGTGAGTGTGTGTGTATTTGTTTACCTTCCTTTTCTCCCTTAAGGCAAGTCCTTCCACTCCTGGGATTGGAATGACTCCTTTTCCACTTCCTTAAAACCCGTAACCTTCCCTTTCTCCTCTTCTTCCTTCCTCATTTTCCTGAAGAAGCTGCCAGCGGTGGCGAAAGCTTGAATGATTTAATTTGTGTTTTTTGTTTCTTTTGGCGAGCCTGTGCTTTGGGTAAGTCAAACAATTTTTATCTTTATACATAAATCTATTATCATATTGTTATGCTAACAAGTTTTATTAATGTGATTCCTTGAAAGCAAGGGGCTTTTTTAATAACCAATGTGGTTTTAGGTAACATAGATCATGCAGTGCCTCGCGAGGTAGCTGTGCAGCCCGAGGTTCCATGTCACGGACTAAGCGGCCACTCCAGTTGCAGGTTCAAGTCCTCCTTCCTCCCTCGATCATGGGTATGTATGTTGTCCTTAGTGAAAGTTAGTTTAAGTTAGATTAAGTAGTTTGTAAGTCTAGGGATCAATGACCTAAGCAGTTAGGTCTCATAAGAACTCACACCCATTTGCGACATTCTTTGTTCATGTGGTACACAGCTTCTCTAGTTCAATTTGTGTAAATTTCACTGACAGCAATCATACTGTTAGTCGGAACTGTGACTTTATTTTTTGAAATACTTCTGCAGCACTGATTGAAGTTCATTTACTGACTGTAACATATATTGTATATAATGAGATTATTGAGGAGGTAAACATCAGCAACTCCATCCCTGGCCAGCTCTGGTGCCGCCTGTGGTCTCAACTGGATCACTCCTTCCTGCCAGACACAGTGCTGTGAGCTATCTGGCTACTCAAAGTGCCAGGCAAGCTACAAATACAGCTCTTAGCACTATCGATACAGCCACACGACTCTCTTCTGGCATTCGCTGACGGGGCGTACTAAGTAATGTGCCACCAACAGTTGATTTCTGTTTCACCAGTGCACAGAGTTCAACAACCTGACACGCCTCTTCCATCTCACTTTCCGGTGATCAGACATTCCAAACAGTGCGCCATTCAACAGACAGTGGAGCAACCTTTCAGCAACAGGCCGTTACTGTTGACCTCTTTGTCAACTCCACCTCCACACCTTCACAGCCAGGCACACCATCCACCACGCGTGCCCCAACTATTCCCAGCATGGGTAGATCCCCCCACCCACCTACCCGCTGTGCGGAAGTTCATGCTGATACAGAGAAGCAGGATTCACTACCTGTAGATTAGGGATGGCAGTTATCGCTGAAACAACTGGTTTTTGGTTATACCGGTTCGTTACCTCTCCAGTTTAACCGCACTGTAAAAACTGCTCAAGATAACTGGTTTATTTAAAATAACCAGTTTTCAGTTTTTTTATTGCTACTATTTCCAGTAGAGTTTGACCAAAACATAATTTGCGGCCAAAACAGTAACCGTAATCGAATTTTTGGATTGAAACTGAAACTTAAGAAATTTATTTAAAATTTAGGTACATTTAAATTATACGACAAATAACTAGTCTTTCCATATTTTGCAAGATCTCCTCCCAATACTACACCTTCTTGAGTGTGTATAAGGCTAGACAAGAGTCCGTAGAAGATGATATACGAAGCATACAGATTTACTGGCCTAGTAATTCCATCCGGCAGTTGCCCATATTGAGCCAACCACTCCTTAAGTTGAACTTATGAGCCAGCGCTTATGAATATCTCATTATATACAATATATGTTACAGTCAGTAAATGAACTTCAATCAGTGCTGCAGAAGTATTTCAAAAAATAAAGTCACAGTTCCGACTAACAGTATGATTGCTGTCAGTGAAATTTACACAAATTGAACTAGAGAAGCTGTGTACCACATGAACAAAGAATGTCGCAAATGGGTGTGAGTTCTTATGAGACCTAACTGCTTAGGTCATTGATCCCTAGACTTACAAACTACTTAATCTAACTTAAACTAACTTTCACTAAGGACAACATACATACCCATGATCGAGGGAGGAAGGAGGACTTGAACCTGCAACTGGAGTGGCCGCTTAGTCCGTGACATGGAGCCTCGGGCTGCACAGCTACCTCGCGAGGCACTGCATGATCTATGTTACCTAAAACCACATTGGTTATTAAAAAAGCCCCTTGCTTTCAAGGAATCACATTAATAAAACTTGTTAGCATAACAATATGATAATAGATTTATGTATAAAGATAAAAATTGTTTGACTTACCCAAAGCACAGGCTCGCCAAAAGAAACAAAAAACACAAATTAAATCATTCAAGCTTTCGCCACCGCTGGCAGCTTCTTCAGGAAAATGAGGAAGGAAGGAGAGGAGAAAGGGAAGGTTACGGGTTTTAAGGAAGTGGAAAAGGAGTCATTCCAATCCCAGGAGTGGAAGGACTTGCCTTAAGGGAGAAAAGGAAGGTAAACAAATACACACACACTCACACATATCCACACGTAAACACACCTAGGCAGACATTTGTAGTTTTAAGCAACATGTTGAGGATCTAACAACACTCTGTTCTTTAATATAAAATAGTAAAAACAGTCAAGATAACTCATTTATTAAAATGGCCACTTTCGGCACATTTAGTCAGTCATCATCAGATTAAGAGCGCCATCTCCAACAAAATGGTGCTCTCAGTCTGAATATGGCTGAATAAATGCACCATAACTGGTCATTTTAATAAATGAGATGTTTTGCAATCTTAATTTTTTTATTACTTAATTTTTCTATTTATATTATAAACTATGTATGAATTCTTAAGTTATAATTTATTACTGTTACCATAATATCCTTTATCTGGAATTATTTCATAGAAATGGCAGACAAATAATAAGCACAAAACTTGTAGCATTCTTCTTTCTTAACTATATAGATTGGGAAAAAAACTGTTTTCAGTCCAATATATTTATTTCCTTTTTAACAGGAGTTTTAGTACAATTGATTTTTTGCTGACAAAATTGTAAAACCTCTTTCAAAAAATTTATATGAGCAGTTTATATAGTAAACAAAATACATAGTTTACCAGGAACAACTACACTGTAAAAATTAAAATTTCAGGAATGAATTGATCCATTGGCTAATATTTATTGTCCAATCTGTTCATAAACACGTGTTCTATAATGTGTTGATCTGTAAGTCTACTCCTTTCATCAGAGTCTATATCATTCAGTGACAATAGCAATCTTTTAGAAGCCACAGAACTTCCTACAAAGATAAATATTTTTAGGCTACAGGTGACAAGCCTGGCATACACCTTTCACTCTACTCCAAAAATATGAAAGGATCACTGCTTCTTTGCAGTAACAGCTGCTGAATGTAAACCTTCATTTGCAAAGAAATTTTCAGGCTCCACTAGACCACCCTTTGTTACTTCCAAATCATGTGAAAACCAAAGAGGGTTTGCTGCTGTTCTGACCTGGTCCATTTGTATTAAGGGTGAAACTTTGTCAATTTCTTTCAAGTAATTATCTACTTCTTGGGTGAAATTTGCAAGGGCTTCGCTGGCAATGCTGGGGTCAATGTAAATTTTTTTTCAAACCATGGATCTAAAAGTGTAAAACTGCACAGCAAAGGGTTCTGTAGTACTTCTGTCTTTAAGGCTGCTAAGCAGCTTTTGGCTGCATGTGTTTAAGACTTCCTGTAATATACTCACTGTCAGAGATTTCCTTTGTGACCTCGTCAAAAGGCATTAGAAAATCCAGTATTTATGACAAAAATTCTATGTCTGCACAAGAAATCATCCTTGGTGCATTTTTTATGGAGGGGCTTGCTAGCACCTGAGCAATTAATGGTGCAATTTTTAAAAATCTTTTCTACATAAGGTATGTGGAATTCCAAGGGACGTTGGTCACGAAGTCTGTGTGTCATTAGCGGTTCGTACGGCAGTGCGAACGTGACGTCATGTGACACGGCAGGCACAGCAGGAGGCGGTGCAGTAGCGTTGAGTGTGAGTCATCTGTCGGTGTGCATGCAGCGCAGTGGGACGTGGCAGGCAGTGTTATGGCAGTGATGTTGATTGTCGAGTGCAGGTTGTACGGTGGTGCACGTATCAGACCGAACTGATGTGTTCCTGGAAAGAATTCTTTCATGAGTATGTGCATGGTGAGCAATGGGCCCTGAGCTAATGCATTCTTCCATCTTTCTCTACTTCCTGGACAGCATTTCCTTTCCCCCCTCCCATCCTTTCCTATCATCACTCCTTCCCCTCCCCACTGGAGGACTGATAAACTTAGCAGTTTAGTTCCCAACCAAACAACCCAACCCAACCCTGTTAAGAAGGATTTTGTGTCTGTAAAGGAAGACAACAAGAGAGTATAGAAACTAAAATTATTGCTTTTATTCAATTTACATCAAATATGTGTGTATTTTGACCAATGCTGTTTCCACAGTGGATACATAGATTACAGTTAGGTCATCAAAGTTAAGCAGTGTTGGGCTTGGCTAGCACTTGGATGAGTAAACATCCGGGTCTGCCGAGTGCTGTTGTCAAGGGGGATTCACTCAGCCCTTGTGAGATAAATTGAGGAGCTACTTGATTGAGAAGTACTGGCTCCAACATGGAAAACCAGCACATCAACCTCTAGTGCATACACCAACTATTTTTGACTTAGGTATGCTGAATACTTGAATGAGATCTTCTGTTTCTGCAGCAATATAGTTGCCAGTATGTCTCTCTCTAAGAAGGCGAACACCCAACATTACTGAGTGTGGCTTGCTATTGTTTTTGCAAGGAACTGTAACAATGAAGTATGATTAAGCCTCTCTTCATCATTCAGTTTAAATGCGACATGCTTAATTTACAATGGTAATAACAAATACTCACATTTAAAGTGTGCTGTAACCACCAAAAATGCCTTTGACAGATTGGTCAGAGTAAAACAGTACAGAGGTAGCGAAAAGTTCATCACATTAGCCAGCATCGATTTAACTATCTGGATAGCTGTCGTGTACTTATTGCTAACCATCTGAGTAACCTGGAAGACGTTCAGTATTGTTAGTGAAAGACAGTTCTATGCAAAATAAACAATTTCTGAGGAGACAATGAGACAAATTTCCTGTTCTACATCTATTCTTTTTCTATACTAATAAGAAAACTGTCTCTTGTGTCTTTAGTCTGCACACACATCTCCAAAATGGCTTGGTAAATTTGCCTAGGAATTTCACAGGTAACTTGAGAATAGCTTGGGGGGGGGGGGGGGGGGGTGCAACATGCAACAAATTCAATTTGCTCAGAACCGAAAAATAAATATAATAATACTTTTCCTTTAATTTTAACTTTTAAGTGGTGTAAATAAAATTGTAAGTACTTATAGTTTTTCTGCTGGGCAACTTATACATGGCCACTGCAACTTTGGTAAAATGAAGGAAAAAAAACCTCTTTCTCCACAAGTGTAGCAAGTTGTCTTTGCAAACCATAAAAACCAATGCATTGGTAAGCTCAGCATCACATTTACCACCCTCTACAAAGAAGCTTGTATATATCACACATTGCATACTCTTACTATCTTCAGATATTGTTGCTTGAAACATTTGGTTAAAGTCTGTCTATAATTTTTGTTCTCATTGTATTGATAAAATTATGTTCAAATGTTTGTAGAGCTTATGGGGCTTAACTACGGGGTCATCAGTCCCTAAACTTACAAACTACTTACGAACTAGCTTATACTAAAGACGGCACAAACATCCATGCCCAAGGGGGGGATTCGAACCCCTGCGACCGCAGCAGCTGTGCAGACCATGACTGGCACGCCTCAGACCGCTCGGCCACCGTGGATGGCTACAAAATTATGACTTACTCTGATAGCTAGAAGTGATCTGCCTTAATGATGGTGAAGGAGTAGGAGATCTGGATCGAAATGGAGGTGAGGCTGTAGTGGAAATCGGTGTCATCGTTTCAAAGAAAAAATGACAAAGGTGAAGGTGACAGGCATGGCAAAGGCGAGAGCGTACGGTCACAAGGTCCTACTTCCAGTTGTTATCAATTTTGCACCCTGAAGCAGCCACAAAATTAAGGACCATGGTCAGTTATTGATTATCAAAGTATCATGTGGTGAAATGTAAATAATGTGATGGTGTAGATTTCCTGTAAGTAACTTAACAGCAAAGTAGTTGGAAGGGTTTGGCATCCTCAACAAACATCATCATCATCAAAAATATCAGTTATCATAAGGCATGCCATGTGGAAGTTCATTCTCTGAAGAATTAATGCATGGATAAATTCTAGTGTCCAATTCAACCTACCAGCTTTGAATAATGACATCATACTTCATCCACAGTCATTAAGTGTAATGTTTTTGGGGCTCAGATATACATTGGTGCAATGAGATAAACTGTTTGAATTGGAGAATGCACAGATATACATTAATGTACATCTGTGGGAGAATTTAGGGAAGGAAGATTATGATATAACATCCCATCAACATTGTGTTCATTGGTGATAGGGCATATGTGATTGGATTGATTTTTGCTAAGGATGGGCAGGGAAACTGGCCATGCCCTTTAAAATAACAAACCCAGCATTCCCCCTCCCCCTCCCGAATGTTTTTTCCCCTTTGGTACAATTAAAAATTGGCAATAATTTGTGTAATGAATTTGAGAGTTAGACTGAAGACTTTGCCAACAAAGAGATGTACCAGGGTGACTGTAAGTTGTAATCGATGCTTTGTCTCGAGTGTCTTGTTGGTGGGCTTTATGAGGCCTAGGAAAGCATCGCGCCCAACTTTCATGACTGTAAATCTTGCCAGTTAAAAAAATATTGCTCATATAACCACCATCTAACCTTCAGTAACAATGAAGCATGTAACGAAGGCCATCGTGTCTTATGTTTACTACTGCTACCAACTTCAGTGATCTACTAACTTTATTACTACAGTAGGGCAGCAAACTTGTATGTGACACAGACAAATATATATTTTTAATGAGTGTGATTAAACAAGAACAAATGTATGTCACCACAACCTTATTACTTCCATGTATAATTTATACCACAGATGCTGATTATCTGTATGCACGCATGCCCAAAGTGGTAGCATTGTATAGAAGACCGATTAAATTCCCTCTCTTGTGACAGATATTAATCGTGTGAAAATAATTGTTAGTTTCAATGTTTTGAATGTAATTTCCACATTGGTATTTATTGAAATAAGTAGCTCTATAGGCTGTCAGTGCATTTTTATACTCATATTAATGTAATATGTGAATATTTATCTTCAATTTCGCGTCTCTATCTAATTTCTTCGCAAAACTTTAGGTTTTAAATTGACATTCTTAACCATAGTTTGCAGCTGACACCATGGTGGGGAATTTAGGCAAAATTAAGTGTAATAAAGATGCTGTGGTAACGCGCGGCGCGTGTGTTTAGACGGCGCGCCGCCCGTTACCAAAACTGGCCACTGTGCGGCGCTGGCGGCACTATCGTGCTGCAACCTGCCGGCCGGGCGGCGTTTGAGAGAGGCAGGGACAGCCGAGACCTCGCCTCAGTTGCGTACTGTGTGTGCTAGCGAACCTATCTATTGTGACTTTGATGTGACTGCTCAGTGTTAGCCGTGATACATTGTTTAACAGTGTTAGTAATCATAACACAATTGGCGACGAAGGTGGTTTTTGAATTGGCATGTGCTCCGTCGCGGAAGATGGTAGACAACGAAGGACTGACTCCAACGGACTTTCAGCTGCCCCCGTGGGGCCAGATTTTGCAGCAATCGTTACAGACTGTAGTTGAGTCCGTTCAGCGGTTAACGACTATTGTGTTGGGTCAGGCGGACCGTTTTGGCATTGGAGCGGTTTTGGCCCATAAGTATCCCAATGGGGCGTTCCGACCATTGCGTATGCCTCTAAGATGTTGATGGCAACTCAGCAACGGTACTCGCAAATTGAAAAGGAGGCATTAGCTATTGTCTATGCTTTGAAAAAATTTCATGTTTATTTGTATGGGGTCAAAATTCATCTTATTACTGACCATAAGCCCTTGGTGTCTTTCACCCTACAGCAGCGCTCCCCGACAAGGCAGCTCATAGGTTGCAATGTTGGGCCCTCTTTCTTTCCCATTATAATTATGAAATCCATTTCCGTCCCACGGCACAGCATGCTAACATGGACACGTTATCGCGCCTTCCGGCGGGGCCTGATCTCGACTTTGACTGAGAAGAACTTTTATGCTTTTATTTGGATGAGGAAGCTCAGGCTACTGTTGATGGTTTTCCTATTACAGCGCCAGTGTTGGCCAAGGCGGTGTCGTCAGATCCCGTGCTGCGGCGCGTCCTTCACTACATTCGAGTGGGCTGGCCTGACGTCCCTCCACGTCGGGCTTCAGATCCCCTCCGTAACTATTATTCCTTCCGTTTTCGCCTGTCTGAATGGGGCGGGGTTCTCCTTTTGGCTACAGATGGACAGGCTCCGCGGGTGCTGATTCCGGTGGATCTTCGTTCCAAAGTGCTTCAGATGCCTCTTGAAGGACACTGGTGAGTATCCCGCATGAAAACGTTGGCTCGCCGGCATGTGTTTTGGCCCGGCATCGATGGGGACATTACGAGGCTGGTGGCTAAGTGTTCGTTGTGTGCTTTACAGCAAGCAACGCCTCGGGCGTCTCTCTCTTCTTGGCTGCAGCCCCGACAGCCGTGGGAGCGGGTGCACATAGATTACGCGGGCCCCTTCCTGAACTCTTATTGGTTTTTTCTCGTAGATGCGTACTCCAACTTTCCATACATTTTTCGTTGCCATACCATGTCCTCTGCAGTAACTATTCACTGTCTAAGGTTTTTGCTTTGGAGGGGTTTCCACACACACTCGTTTCAGATAATGGCACTCCTTTCACTTCTTCTGTTTTTCGAGATTTTTGTGCTCGTCTGGGTATACGCCACATTACGGCCCCTCCGTTTCATCCTCAGTCTAATGGCGAAGTGGAAAGGTTTGTGCGTACGTTTAAAACTCAAATGCGCAAATATGTGGCCTCTTGCTCTGTGGATGATGCCATTATCCGGTTCTTGATGTCGTATTGGTTCACTCCGGTGGGGGAGCGCAGCCCGGCGGAACTGCTTCACGGCCAGCAACCTCGCACTCTTTCATTTGTTGTTGCCTCAGCCACCGAGTGTGCCCCCACGGCCATCAGGTCGGTATATTCCGGGGTCGCTAGTGTGGGCGCGTGGGTTTGGCCGGCATCCTCGTTGGCTGCCGGGTAAGGTGAAGTCGTGCCTCGGCCGTCGACTTTGAACTGTGGACACTGCTATGGGCACTCTTCGTCGACACTGGGATCAGTTGCGCCCGCGACTCCCGGAAGATTCACGGTCACCTCCTCCAGCCCCGCCTCCTCCAGGGCCTGTCTAGCCGGCCTGCTCAGTGCCAACATCTTTGGGGGGACCGACTTCTGCGCTGCATGCTGGGTCTGCCCGAGCTCCGTCGGCGGTAAGGCCGCCTTTCCCGGCTCAGGCACCAGTCCCAGCAGCCACATACCTGAGCAACGGGTCACCTCCTCCTTCGGCTCCCCTCACTGAGCATCCAGCACTGGACAGGGGGGAGGAAGCCACCGCTTCTGAGTCTATGGACATCCAGACTCCAGAAAGGACCATGACTCAACCTGTGAGTGAGGAAACTGCTCCTTTTTTATCTCCAATTCTGGGATTCGATGGTGCGCCCTCATCCCCGGTCATCGCGAGCAACATACACAGAGGTACCAGCCACTCCTGGCACAGACGAACAGGACATTATCAGCCCTATGGGGTAGTACCAGCCCGACACTGACAGCCAGAGATGGACGAGGCCTCACCCATGGACGTAGCCTGGGTGCGGTTGGCACCCCTGGACATTACACCGTAAAGGGGGAGGAATGTGGTAACGCGCGGCGCGTGTGTTTAGACGGCGCGCCGCCCGTTACCAGAACTGGCCGCTGTGCGGCGCTGGCGGCACTATCGTGCTGCAACCTGCCGGCCGCGCAGCGTTTGAGAGAGGCAGGGACAGCCGAGACATCGCCTCAGTTGCGTACTGTGTGTGCTAGCGAACCTATCTATTGTGACTTTGATGTGACTGCTCAGTGTTAGCCGAGATACATTGTTTAATAGTGTTAGTAGTCATAACAGATGCATACATTTTGTGAAATGGGCACTTGCAGGTTGTAGAGAATGTAGTAGTTTTGAAGTGCCAAAAACTGTATTTCTGACTTTTGCCGTGTCTTAATCAAGTCTAAATTATAAAATCTACTTTCATTCCAACTCTACATGGACAAGTACTTGAAGCCATCTAAATGTCTAATACAGTAGAGTGATAAGTATAAAGTAGAACACTTGTAGGTTTATCCTTGATTTTCAAATGTATGACATTACCCCGGAACCCAGGATACTGACGCCACTGTGTATAGTTTCACAATATATTTTTAACAATAAAACTTAACAAAATACATGGCTGAAAAAAAATATAATGAAGTAGTATTAGCTGGCAAAGCTGTGGTGTCATTCTGTACGAAAAAGACACACTTATAATAAGGTAAAAAAAAAAGAAAGGAAAAAAACTGGTTTCCCTTAAGGGCCACCATTCCCCTGTCTCCCCCTATATGTTATTTGTTTGAAGGCTTTCGATTTTTTACAATTGCTGACAACTTATTACTTGAGCCAGATGTGGTAGTGTGGAAAGTATTTCTAATTTACTAATCCCTACAGCGAAAACTTTTGTTCTGAAAATTGGGCTGATTCTGTATGTGTTTGTTCAAATAATTTATGGGAATATTGTTGGGTAACTTCTTCAACAACAGCCAGTATTTCAGGAGGCAAATGCCTGTCATTTTAAGGTATAACAGGAAAGACTGCTCTTCATGTCTACAATCTTTTTCAATAAGGCTTCATTCTTTTATCAACTACTCACAAAATTTTCCAAATCCATAGATAAAATTGTAAGTCTCTTATTGGGGGGAGGGGGGATGGGGGATGGGGGCAGCGTCACAGCTTTGGCCATGTGTCAACTGTGGCACCTCAATACAACTGTGGCTCTGAACCCCCCCTCCCTTACCCCTGAGAGGAAAGATTTATCTATGGCCCTGGTGTGTTACCATTGTACCACTTCACTTGGTATGGGAGAACTTCTGTTCTATGTGAGAATGCCATGCAGAATATTAAACGATCAAATGTAACATAAGAAACAACTATAATGACATATACACACGTTTAAATAATTACCAACAACATATATCAAAATGAAATTGAATTAAGGAATGGAAAAGATAGAGATATGGACATAAAATGTTTCTGGCATAAAATAATTTAATGTTACAAATATAAAAAATAGAAAATGGATGACTTACCCAAAGGACCTGCTCGTCGACACACAAATAAAATCACACACATACAAGCTTTAGCAACCGTTGGTCGCTTCTTCAGGAAAAGAGGAAGAAAGGAGAGGAGAAAGGGAAGGATATGGGTTTTAAGAAAGTGGAAAAGGAGTCTTTCCAATCCCAGGAGTGGAAGGACTTACCTTAGGGGAAAAAAGGAAGGTAAACAAATACACACACACACACTCACACATATCCAAACACACACACCAAGACAGACATTTGTAAAAAGCAAAGAAGTTGTTAATGTTACCTAAAATAACTAAACACTATGTTTAAATACATCTATTTGAGAGACTGTCAATGAATTTCAATATTATAAACTACAGGATATCAGTAATGTTCATCGGTACTATAGGGGAAGTTAGGTTTTTGGGAAGGGGTAAATTAAACTGAAACACATAGGAAATTGCAGAAATATTGAAAATAGTGAAAGATATTATATCCAACAAAGATAATGAAAATATTTAAAAAAGGGAAAAAATATTATAAATAATTAAATCAGTAACTAGAATTGACTTATATGGGTATGAAGAGCTGGTATTGATGACTAGATCAATTGTATTTAGTGATTCCAACCATTCCTGCATAAATAAAGAGCTGGTATCAAGAACATGAAGTTAGGCAAGAAAATTAATTCTCTGAAGAATTGATGCATGGATAAATTCTAGTGTCCAGTTCAACTTGCCAGCTTTGAATGACATCATACTTCATCCACAATCTTTATGTGTAATGTTTCTGGGGCACACCTTACATTTATGTCAAAATGCAGTTAAGTCATGGGTATAAGCATGTAATTAAAAATCTCTGTCTAGGTGTGTTTGTGTTTGGATATGTGTGAGTGTGTGTGTATTTGTTTACCTTCCTTTTTGTCCCCTAAGGTAAGTCCCTCCACTCCTGGGATTGGAATGACTCCTTTCCCACTTCCTTAAAACCCATATCCTTCCCTTTCTCCTCCCCTTTTTTCCTATTTTCCTGAAGAAGCTGCCAGTGGTGGCGAAAGCTTGTATGTGTGTTTGATTGTGATTTTTATTTTTATTTTTATGTCTATCGACGAGCCGGTCCTTTTGGGTAAGTCATCCATTTTCTATTTTTTATATTTGTTTATCCCACCATGATAGTTTCCTTCAATACTTTTAAATATATGATATTAACAGTGACTTGTAGTAACCACAAATATAATCAGTAACAGGAACTATGATGTAACATATGACATTTTGGTCAAGGCCAATGTGTGGGATCACACACTAGAATTGACCCTGATACATAAGTCCCTTTCAATTGTATGAACTGCTTTGTTTGTAAACAAGTAGCCCATCAATTTTCATTTATAGAATTTATCACAACATTTTTAGTATTTAGTCTACACTAATGAATATGTATCTAAACAAAAATCTGCAACATTCAGGTTAGAAACTTTCATTAGGACATAAACAAAATAATAATAGGTGTGCTGAAGTAAATCAGGGTAACATATATGATAGACTAAAGTTTAATAGGCGGTGGTTATTTTTCATGCTACACATAACAAAATATGTGTCAATGTCAGCAGAAATATCTGTACAATTTAAAAAGTTTTTAAAAGTGCTTGTCTGACATTCTGAAGTACCCTGTGTCCTTCAAGCCAAAACAAAATGTTCCATTTATAAAATGCACTATATCAATGCTCCATTTTATCAGACAGCATGACTCCTTTAGCAGCATGCTAGGATACTATGGTGCATGAATGTAATTACAGAACCTTACTTTTTAAAAGTGACATTTAAATGTAGCAACTATTGTTTATATTAAAAAGAATTAATCAAGGGTATTAATTTTTCATACATGACATGGATGTGAGATGTAATCTACCATGTCAAAATCATTCAATCAATTAAAATAGATAAAACTAGACGGTGAGAGCAATAATTCATCCATTTTACCTGCGCACCAGCCATTCATGTTTGTTTTCTCCATGAGAGGCTAGTGTTACTGCTGGACCTGTTAGAAAACACCCAATATGAAACAGATCTTAAAGTGTGCTGAAACAAACTACATGTCCTATTGGAAGACAGTAGGAAATATATCTGTTGAAAAAGAAATTCTGAATCATACAATAAAAAGAATAAGAAAAATAAGAATGATAGAATGCTAAATTTAAAAATAATTTATTTTTGTCTTATTGCTTCACAGAACACAGCAGAAACATTAAAAAAGGAAAATACTTCTATATGTTCTGTATTTGGAATACATTTGGAAGTGTTTCCCTTTTTTAATATTAAAAAACTGAGAATAACAGGTCACTTATTCTCATAAAATAGAGGAATTAATTGTAAAATTCAGAATAAATCAGATATTAAATAGAAAGCTCACTCAGTATTTCAAGTTGCTGATGTGTAATATCTATTCTGATGATGAAAAGTATCAGTTTTTCAAATGCTTTTCTTCTGTTTTTTGGCTAAGGAGCTCTATCTTTTCAAAATCTGATACTTCTTTTTGTCATCATTATATGTTTTGTCACTTGAATTTCATAGGTTTTTCTTCTCTGCTAAAGATGCATAAGTAAATATAATGGTTAGATACTCTGAAGTTTCTTAGTAAGTGTAACAAATTTTATAATGAATCCCTTAACAAAATTCAGCTGAACCATATCAACAAATATTTTCTTTATACCCTTCCTTCAATGTTATGCAATCAAAGCTTCTTGAAGATGTTCTATACACAGGTAAGTAATTCAAAATGATCTTAAATGCAAATTAAATTTGTTTTTGAGTGTGATTTTCTATTCTGTGCCTACCTGCTGCTCAGTGATCAGCATTACCATGATTTGCAACCAGTCCAATTATATGATTGATATTCATACCTGGACTTTCCAGTGTCAAATTATTTTTTTAAATATATATTTGCTATACAGAGACTCTATTTTTAATTTAATTCCTCATATATTTATTTATTAAAATTCTCTGCAAAGAGATGCTGAGTGAATCATGTACTGAAAGAAAACAAAGAGAAAACCAGTTTATGCTCTCACAAAAGTATTACAAATAGCTAAAGCCTGCACATCCAAAAGTGTGTTAAAAATACATCTCACAACAGTTTAGTTTCAGACACTAGTTATACAGAGTGGCAGTCACTTTCCGATAAGGCCTCTACTTGCTCTGCGGCCAGGACAACCCTATAAGGACCTATATCTCACTAATAGTGATCCTATGAACAGCTGCAAGTGAATGAAATGAGCCAATGTTTTATGGATATGGAAAGTTTTCAAAATTCATCCCAAAAAAGTCCCTTAATACATTCAATGGCAAGTGATCTGTTGAGTTACTTTTCCCTTTATGTGATCACTAAACCAATCATTTCTAAAGTCACCACTGCTGAAGGCACCCAAGACAATCTTGGCACTAATAGATGTAATCATGTTCATATGTTACAAAAGTTTCCAATTTGATTTAGTTATTAAAGCCACTCACCCAGTAAGCTGTCTGGTGGTATGATTTACAGAAGACAATACAGGAATTGAAAAAGTACTCAGATAAACGGACACAAGAAAATGTTTTCATCTGAATATCCCACACCAATATGACTTAATGTTCTGGTCATGGGTAGAGAAGGACATAACTGTCCACAATGAAGAAATATTGATGAGATGCAAGCATTTCAAAAATGTAAAAGTTCTGGATGTGAGCAACATTGGATGCAAATTCCACACCTGACATGGGCCACAACTTAACAGACTAGGGAAGAAATTTCTTGTTAAAAGCTTAACTGGCAGCATCAAAAATGACATCCAACACCAAATGCAGAAATTACTTTACAGTGTTACTCCAAAAACAGTCCATCAGCTGAACATCCACACTTCAGTTATCAACATCTCCCAGCAGGAATTTATTTATGCTCAAAACATTTAAATTTTCAGACATGGCAGTTTTATCAATGTTACAGTTATTACAAATATTTTACAATATATTACAATTGCAAATTTTTTACAGTGTAGGCTATTACACTTACAGTACTTTTTCTCATACAGGACTGTTCCTTACACAACTGTTTCTGTTAAAGGGGGCATTTTTGTATAAGCCACTGCTTTAGTTGCTTTTTAAAGGTATACCCTGTTGACATTTTAAGTTCGTTGGGCAATTAATTATCAAAATAGCGCAATTGACATAGGGGATTTTGCAGTTAAAGTTAATCTTCTGCTAACCTCGTGAATGTCTCTTTTGTTCCTTGTGATATGACTGTGTACTTCCATGTTCCTCTTTGTAACTTTGGTACCCTCTTTGACTAACATTACCATTTCCACCATATACATTGCATAAACTGCAGGAATATTAAATTTTGTGAAAAGATTTTTGCAGGATGTTCCTGGTTTTACTTTTGCAATTATCCTCGTGGGCCTCTTCTGCATTATGAAAACCCTTTTCATATTTGTGTTAGAAGTTTCACCCCACAGTGCTATTTCATATGACAAGAAAGGGTGTACTAATCCAAAATATACAGCCCATAGCGTTCCTGAATTAAGGTATGGTGACAATTTTCTTAATACATATAGACCAGATTGATTTTTTTTGCAGATATGTATGGTCTACGTGTTGCTTCCATGAAAGTCGTTTGTCTATGTGTAAGCCTAGAAATTTACTTTCTGGACAGATTTTTGACAGAGTAGCTTCATTTTCAATACTTCGCCTATTTGAACCAATAGGTAGAAAGTGAATAACATTGGTTTTATTCATGAAAAGTAAAGAAAATTTGACTTGCCAGGTGAAAAGGCACCGGTTTGTTGACACATGAATAAATAAAACACACACACACACACACACACACACACAGCTTTTGCAACCCCAGGTTTCCTTTTCCCTCTCCTTTCCTGCTGGGGTTGCACAAGCTCAGTTTGTGTGTGTGTGTGTGTGTGTGTGTGTGTGTGTGTGTGTGTGTGTGTGTGTGTGTTTGTTGTGTGAATGAACTGGCGCCTTTTCACCTGGTAAGTCAAATTTTCTTTACTTTTCATAAATATTTTTCCAAAAAAAGGAATGTTTCCCTCTATATTATTATTAGTATTATATGTAAAAAAAATATATGAAGTCTACTTACCAGGCGAAGGAGCACAGGCAGTGATAGTAACAAACACACACTCACATATACAAACACTAGCTTTCGCAGCCTAGCTGCTTCATCAGGCAGAAGGGAAGGAGAGGGAAAAGGAAATGATAAGGGTTTTAAGGGAGTGGGCAAGGAGTCATTCCAATCCCAGGACACAAAAGACTTACCTTGGGGGAAAAAAAGAGGGTAAACAAATGCACACACACACCCACACATTCACACAGACACAAGTACACCTAGGCAGTTGTCTTTTTTTCCCCCCAAGGTAAGTCTTTCCTGTCCCGGGATTGGAATGACACCTTGCCCACTCCCTTAAAACCCTTATCATTTCCTTTTTCCCCCCTCTCCTTCCCTTCTGCTCGACGAAGCAGCTAGGCTGCAAAAGCTAGCGTTTGTGTTTGTGTGTGTGTGTGTGTGTGTGTGTGTGTGTGTTTGTTTGTGTTTGTGTGTGTGTGTGTGTGTGTGTGTGTGTGTGTGTGTGTGTGTGTGTCTCGAGTTGGAGAGGCAACTTGAGCAGGAGGGAGGGGGGGGAGGCAGAGGCGTATCAGTAGGAGATGATGGAGAAACCGAAGAGGCCGGAAGAGAGGAATCTGCATCAAATGTTATGAGAGAAGGATTGCCCTCGACTGGAGGTGAAGGAGGGCTCGACAAGAGCAGGTTAAATGTGGTTTACTGACACAGTGGAGGGAGAGTTATTAATAAGCAAGGTAAAGGTGTTGGGGGAGCGCCTGAGTATCTGATGAGGGCCCGAGTAAGGAGGGCTCAGTGGAGGAGGGACTGTATCATCCCATAGCATGACGAACTCACAAGATTCCAGGCTCTTTGGAACAATGACCTGCAGAGGAGTGTGACTGGAGGGAGGTGGAGGACAGACCCTCATGCAATGCTGATGAACCCAGTCTACCAGGGTGAGGAGGTCCAACGAGTGAGGAATGGGAGAGGACACGAGTTCGCCAGGTAAAAGTAAGGATTGTCCATAGACAAATTTGGCAACAGTGCCATGGAGGTCCTCTTTGTAGGTCGCTCATAACCCGAGCAATTTTTGGAAAATCCCGTGCTGTAAGGGGCAAGGGATGAAGGGACAAAGCTTGCATGTGGAATCGTCACACCAAATTTTGCCCGTCAACCCAGAAAGAGGTACGAACAGGATGGAGAGTGGAGGAATGATCAGAAACTAGTTACGTAAACTTGTCATCAGCTGATTGTAGAATGGCTAGGTTAGAGAGGTTGATCAGGGAAGACATGGCATCGACTCGAGAGAGGAAGTTGGCTCAATGTTGTCATGTACCTGACATCAGTTTTGAATCGGGAGATGAAATCTAGGAATTGGAAGCATCTAGGAGGAGGATTGGCTGGTGGATTTTGTATTGCGGCAGCCAAAGGTTTGTGGTTGGTGAAGAGATGGAAAGGACAGCCCTTGATCTCGGAGTGGAAGTGATTGATGGCCTCGTAAATGGCAAAGAGTTCTCAGTCGAAGGCCAAATACTTCCTCTGAGCATGATTTAACTGGAGAGGAGAGATATTGCCATCTAGAGATTGGCTAAGAACAGCACCAATGGCAGTGTCGCATCGGTAGTGATAAAGATGTCCCCTCCGGGTGAGGGTGAGCAATAGTAATAGCATTCGATAAAAGGTCTTTGAGGGAAGAGAAAGCCTCAGACATTGTGGAGGTCCAAGAGATGAGTCAAGTGCCTGATGTATTCTTGCCTGCCAGCGCATCAGTAAGGGGGGCTTGAATATCAGCATCACAGGCAAGTGCTGATGATAATAATTAATAGTGCCTATGAACCACCTCAATTCTTTGAATGTGGAGGGGCCTGGTAATTCCTTGATGGCATTGACCTTTCTGGAGGGATGGAAAATGCCATCAGCTGAAAGAGTGTACCCCTGGAACTTAACTGAAGGTAGGTGCAGTTAATCCTTGCTGTGATACAACTCAATCCCTGCCTTGGCCAAAGTGTCACAGAGAATTTGTAAATGACGTTTGCTATCTTCAACAGAGTTGCTCGATAGTAAAATGTCATCTAAGTAAAAAAAAAAAAAAAAATTAGGGGAAGGAGAATCTTAGTGATAAAGCATTTCCAGGTTTGTGTGGCATTTTTAAGTCCAAGTGGCATGAAGCAGTAGTGGTATAAATATATCGGAGTCGTGATGGCAGTCTACTCAACATCCTCCAGAGCCATGGGTATCTGATGGTACACACATTTGCAGTCAACCACAGAAAAAATTTTAGCACCAGTGAGAGCAAGAGTGAAATTGGCTACAGTAGGAATAGGATATCTAACCATGATTGTCTTAGCATTGAGCTTATGGTAGTCCCCACACATTCTCAAAGAACCATCGCTTTTTTTTTACTAAGTGACTGGGGGAGGACCAACTGTTAGAAGCAGGTTCAATTATGCCTGCTGCTAGTAATTCTATGATCTGTGCTTCCACGGCCACAAATTTTGCAGCACAAAGGTGGCATGGTTTACTACATACAGGCGTTTCATCGGTGAGTCAGTCTGTGGACCATGCCATTAGTAACTACAGAAATGCACTGACAAAGGTGGGAGATAGTGGGGGGTGCGGTGTCCGGTGCATCAGATTCGGCGGACAATGTTGTGACAACCAGTGTGAGGATGGGAGGTGACAGTTGACTGTCCCAGCCAGCTGTGATATCCACTGGAGGCGCCACAAGTGTGCGAGTGCAAGATGGCTGCCGGGCTACTGTGGCGTGCAGGTTGGCAGGTGGAGTAGTTGATGTGGCGATCCCCATGGCAGGTGGTGGCTCCACCCGTGGCACAACACAAGATGGAAGCCAAGCCGAAGCAGCCAGGAGGTCAGCTGAGACAGTTATTACGGTGGTGGCCACCAAAGCGCCTGGGTGTGCTACCGTCACAGCAACAGAAGGCTGAGCTGTGGTAGGTGTGGCAGCAGGTGCATGAACATTTGAAACACTGCGCGAGTGTGAGCATACACTAGCATTTGAGTCTTTAGCTCGAACAAAAGCATTATTGTTGCCAGTGGAGAGGAACTTGGATTTTTGTTTGCTCATGGGCTGGCAATTGACAGGTTGTTTAGAGACGGGAAGTTAAAGTTTCAGTTATTAGGTCAGTAGGCTGAGAGTTGTGAATAGCGTGCGGAGCAGGTGCCAGAGGGCAGAGTGCATGTACAGTCTTGACAGGTGTGGTGGTTGGCCTGGCAACTGCGTTTTGTATGCAACATCAGCATAGGAGTGAGGAGCAAGGTTAGGCAGGTTGTCTGAAGCACATTCCTGCCTACACACAGGTGCGGGAACATCAGTATCAGAGGAAACACTGGTACTAACCTTGCAATCTGCCCACAGAGCAGAAAGACATAGTTTTTGTCCGCAGACAGCTGCAATTCAGCAGGGGCAAGATGGTGTACGATGCTTTCCCATTCACTCCTGAGGTCAAGCACTTGTTTATATTGATCAAACCACTTATGCAGCAGTGTGTCAAAGTCATCAGACAGTTTGGTATATTCACTAACAACAGTAGCACTCGTGGAAGCAGAATCGGAGCTCGACAAATCACATGAAAAATGTTTGTTTGAGGGATGGTGGAAAACAGAGTGGTGCACAACATCAGGTGACAGTTTATGATGTGTTAAAAAATCAATGCCCACAATAGATTCTGGAATGTGTGACACTAAAAAGTTCCACTTGAGAATGCAGTCAGGTGAGAGATGCACAGAGTGAGAGGTTGAACCTGCGCACCGAAGTTGTGTGGCGTTGACAGCTCACAGCAACGAGTGATGCGGATGGAGAGGGCCAGTTGTCATAGTAGTAGGTAGCAGGGAAACATCCACACTGGTATCGATGAGAAATCCGATGCTTGAAACACAGTCGCGCAAGTATAGGCGACCACCCTGAGACGAAGTATGGGGAACAGAATGCAGCGTCGGTAGGTGCCTGTTGTCGTCAGAGTGGGGAACGGCATCTACATACCCCTACAAGTTGCGTTTGGATGTGAGCATAGAAAGGCACTTCTGGGCAGCTGTACCAAAGCGACTGTGGAAGAAACAGTACAGGTAATGAGGCGGCTGTTCCAGAGGGAAGCAAGTGGGTGATGGAGGTCCATCTTCGGATTCTGTGGTGGAGGCCGGCTGCAGGCTGCAGTGTCTCAGTTGTGAGGTGGTGCAGAATGCCAGGTAGGTTGGCCAGCATGTAGAAGGGGCCCCAAGCGAAGGTGCGAGGATGTGCAGTTAGTACGGGAGCAGATGCATCGAGACAGGCTCCACATAAGTAGGCAGCGTGAACCCAATCAGCGATGCGGATGTGCTCACTCGGGGATTTTGAGGATGTTTTAGGCCAGATGCATCTGGATGGGTAAAGGCAGCTTGTTGGTCCAGACTGCCATCAGAGTTCAGTCTGGCATTGCTTGCTCACTGACTAGCAGCAGAAGACGTCTCCACAACTGGAAAGGCTTCCTATCACCGAGATGTTCCTCCTGCAGAATGTAGTGGATGATTTTGTTAGCAATGTGCGTGACACATTCCAGGATGGTCTGCTTCACCACAATGTAGCGACGAGTCATCATAGGTGATGTTACCAGATCACAGATTTGGTCGATGTGCTCGTGCATGTGTGTGATGAGACAGAGATAAAAGAATCATCCACAGAATGGTGGTTGAAGATTTGTTCTGCTAAGGCGAACCATGTAGTCAGAGCCGGAGGCAGCTTGGGCAGACGTCCTGGTGGCAGAGAAGGAGAAGATGGTGCCTGAGGTCCCGCATCTGGCACTGCAGTGTCAGGCTGATGTTGCAGTTGTTGATGAGGCACGACACAGAAGTCCACCATGGCAGAGGCACTGAATTTTGCCGATGAAATGGTCAGTTAAGTCAGAGACAGTGTAAGAGAGTCACACAATGTGCCAGCCACATGAGTGGACGCAGTAGGCCAAAGCAGGCATGGCAGTGGATTGTCGAGACGCCGAATGTGGCTGCACATTGAACACATTGTCCTGTCCAGACAAGTTCGTACATGAGAAATCACTAGACAGTGTGTGAGGGTTAAAAACAGTCATTGGGTGAATACTGCATAGGTGGTAGTCCAAAAGAGGAATGCACTGCACTGTCCGCAACCGAAGCCGCACGCACGAAAAAAAGTGCAGTAGAGCTTGAAACAAAGGTCCTGAATTAAACGCATAACTCAAAGAAGAGTCAGAAATGAGTCCACTAGCCAGTTCATTAGACACAGGCAGTGAAATATAGTTCTGCAACAGATTGCCACTGTTCAAATTATTTCCAGGTACGTAGGTTGCAGATGGATACACTGGTGCACATGGCAGAGCCATGGCAGGCTGCAAATACAAATTTAAAGTACAGTACACTGAACTATCTGCAGTTGGCACTGGTTGAGAATGTGAGCACACAACATAGTCCTACAAAACTTGAGTATTGTTCGTAATTTAAGCACAGGAATGCAAGTTCAGGGTCACAAAGCCGGAGCCATTGTGTGACACTGTGCATTTTTGTTCCAAGCTGAATTGAACAAGTCCGGATAAAATTGCTGAGCCGTGTGCTGAGGCATCAAAACAAATACACTCAACAAATCATGGAGCAGCGGTGAATTGAATGATGGTTGACAAACCATGGTGACGCCTGATGGAAGTCGGACCAGCGTGTTCATTGTGGTCGTAACCATCGGATCACATACTGCCATATTTCGCAAATTAATTCAGCGTGGGCAAGCAAAACATACTAAAACATGCACCGCAGCACAAGAAACTCAGTACGGGGTCAGCAATGTGGATTTTTCATGGGGTGTAAAGCCCCAGAAAATGCACTTTTATGGGTATCAACACTTGATTGAACAGACAATTCACAAGCTTAACACAGACTGAGTAAATGATTGTTTTGTTGTTCCTGTGTGCACCATGCCACAGCTAGAGGGATTTTATACACCCCAGGCACTGCTAGATGATGTCATGTGTCTTTCACCGATCATAAACATTCACTAATATTCTTAGTAGGTCTAAAGATGGTTTCCACTTGAAACCTGGCCAAAACTTTCCCAATACTGTCTGTAATTTTGTGGATGAATGGATGAATAACTTTTCCAGCAGACAGTTATTGTTGCGGCTTGTTTTCGGATACTTCTCTTCTTGGACGGAGAGCTCAATCTATCTCTTTATCAGTGTATCCATTTTTCTTGAAAGCTGTTCACAAATGTTTTAATTCTTCTCTCAGATAAATAGGCTCACAGATATTATTAGCTCAATCCACCAATGTTTTAATGACACCTCTCTTCTGGCTAGTATGATGGTTCGAATGGTTAAGAACTTCTTAACTTCTTTGCTTTCTACAGTATGTCTGCCTAGGTGTGCTTGCGTTTGTGTATATGTGTGGGTATTTGTTTACCCTCCTTTTTTCCCCCAAGGTAAGTCTTTCCTATCCCAGGATTGGAATGACTACTTACCCACTCCTTTAAACCCTCATCATTTCCTTTTCCCTCTCCTTCCCTTTTGCCTGATGAAGCAGCTAGGCTGTGAAAGCTAGCGTTTGTGTGTGTGTGTGTGTGTGTGTGTGTGTGTGTGTGTGTGTGTGTGTGTTCTATTTATTTGTGCTGCTGTCACACCTGTGCTCCTTCGCCTGGTGAGTAATCTTCTTCTATTATATATATACCCCTTGCTTTTTTTCCCCTAAGGTAAGTCCTTCCACTCCTGGGATTGGAATGGCTCCTTTTCCACTTCCTTAAAACCCATATCCTTCCCTTTCTCCTCCCCTTTTTTCCTCTTATCCTGAAGAAGCGACCAATGGTTGCAAAAGCTTGTATGTGTGTTTGTGTGTGATTTTATTTGTTTCTATTGACGAGCCGGTCCTTTAGGTAAGTCATCTGTTTTCTATTTTTTATATTTGTTTGTCCCAGCAGGAAAGTTTCCTTCTAATTTTCATTTCATCAATATATAAAAGGACCGGCTCGTCAATAGATACAAATGAAATCACAAACAAATACACATACAATCTTTCACAACCGTTGGTCGCTTCGTCAGGAAAAGAGGAAGAAAGGAGAGGAGAAAGGTAAGGATATGGGTTTTAAGGAAGTGGAAAAGGAGTCATTCCAATCCCAAGAGTGGAAGGACTTACCTTAGGGGGAAAAAAGGAAGGTAAACAAATACACACACACTCACACATATCCAAATGCAAACACACCTAGATGGACATTTGTAAAAAGCAGTTGGTGGGATACGGAGTTCTGAAAGGTTGGTGTCAGTGGGAAGTATCCACATAACCCGGACAGTATAACACTGTGCCAAGACGTGCTGGCCATGCACCAAGGCATGCTTAGCCACAGGGTGATCCTCATTACCAACAAACACTGTCATCTGTGTCCATTCATGTGAATGGGCAATTTGTTGCTGGTCATTCCCATATAGAATGCCTTACAGTGCAGGCATGTTAGTTGAAAGTAAAGGTAAAATATAGTAACAACCAGCTCTCATCAATATACCCAGATGAAGCCCACTGTAAGGTTTGCCGAAACACCGGTTATGAAAGTAATAGCCTTCTTACATCATGATGCGGTACAGCACCCAGAAATCTTTTCTGTCAACTTTGAACCTAATAATCATGTACATCCTCTTGATTTCATTAGTGCATTTAATGTATTGTCTGAAATTTGGATGATAAGAGAAAATATCTTTGGTTAGGGGTTTCTTGAAGGGTAATGCTTACAGTTGGGCAACTGAGGTATCAGATTCTTTTACTTCATGGTAAGAATTTAAGAAGTCATATATGAATGAATATTGGACTAAGGGAAAACAACAGAGAATTTTGAAAGAGTTTTTGAATGGGGAAACGTATGACTCTAGGAGAGGTACTGTTGAAATGTTTTGCCAGTATTGGATCAACAAAGTTAAATATTTAGACAAAATATTGAGCAGTGAAGATATTATTATGGGTCTGGAAGCAAAATTGCCTCGAGTTAGGGGCTGCTTGTACATGCCTCAAGAAGTAAGACGAGTGGCTTTTTGGATTATGTAGACAAAGTAGAAAGGTTAAACCGAATGTAGAGAATCATAGAGGGAACTTTGGTAATAATAATCACCAGGGGAGAGAATTTCAAGCAAATAGGATGAGCAGATCTGATAATGGTAGAAACAATGGTAATGACAGTAACAGATGGAATAAGAATGGTTAGAATTGGCATAGGAATGATAGGAGGAACTCAAGAGAGAGGACTGCAGGAAGAAGTAATGCTCCACAAGCCAATCAATTAAACTAAGGTATGCTCCATTTAAGGCTCACACTTGGACAAGAAAAAGATTAAAGCCATATGTTCTTAGTAATGTAAGGGTAGATCAAGCATTTGAAGATAGTAATAGTCATGTAAGTAGAAACTGTGATTAATCAAGCTTAAGTAATGAACATGCACCTAGAAATAGTCATGATAGAGTCATTATGATCAAATATTGAGGATAAAGGTAAGGTGATAAATAGCTGGTTTGAAGCAAGTCATAGTGATGAGAGTTTAGGAACAAGTAGTTGTGAGAGTAGTGACAAATCTAGTAAATGAGAGAGATGAGGTATATGAATTTATTTTTGTTGATGATATAGTTAGTAAGTCAATGGTGGAAAGAATAAGCGAGCAAGAAGAGGATGCAGAGTTAGAGCTGTAAAATAGTAGTGAAGTTGAAGCAGACCATAATGTGTGTCACTAACAGTAACTTCAAATGATTCATCTAAAATGTATGACTGCTTATCCAGGGAGAGAATTGATGAAGATATGTTGTATGAAGAAGAAGCAGTAGTAAGTACTGATAAGGTGTGGCATCCAATAGTGTCAACTAGAGTGCAAGGTGTATTTGTAAAATGCTGGACAGTGGTAGTGATCTGAATGGTATTTCTCAGGTTTTGTTTGAATAAATTAATGATACAGAAAGAACAGTGATAATGCATGTTTCTGGAATAAGGATTATTGGTGCTACTGGTAAGTTATCCAAGAGTCTGAAGCAGGAAGTCCTTGTAACAGTGCAGTTAGCTGGACAAATGTTAGTGTGTAATTTCTTAGTCATACCAGATCATAGTATTGACATGATTCTTGGAACAAATTTTTTGTGTAAATAGTGTATCAATATTAATTTTTCTAGTGGTAAGATTAGTTTAAAGTCTGATAACAAAATGTATGATGTATTACTTGAGGTGGAAGATGATAGAATTAAGCAAGATTTGGACTTGCCTTTGAGCTTTTTGCAATCAGAGATGGCTGAAAAAGAGAGAGTGTGGTCAGAAATAATGAAACAAGTTGACAAGGTTGAAAGAATCTCTATTTCAAACAAAAATGAATTAAAAGAAATGTTATTTAATAATAGTAATGTTTTCTCTGACAGACCAGGGTTCGTGAAAAATTCTGAGTGCAAGCTGAACTTTAAAGATCATAATCCATATTTAAAAAGCATATATTATTCTGTTTTCTACAAAAGAGGTAGTGAGACTGGAGTTTCAAGAGATGTTGGCATGGGGAATCATAGAAAGATCTACTAGTCACTATAATAATCACTTGGTTTGTGGTGTAGCTGTGTGAATTTTATGTGAACCTAATAATGTAAATGAAATTTTGCAAACATTTCATGGATGTATGTTTCTGACTTTTTTTGATGTAACCTGTGGCTATTGGAATAGTAATCTGGCAAAGGAGTCTAGACCATGTACAGCCTTTTTGCATGAAGGTAAGTCATATCAATATTGTGTGGTACTTTTTGGATTGAATATGTGTGTATTTTCATTAGGGCTACTGACAAAGTGTTAGGTGAAGTTCTGGTTAACGAAATAACTGTGTATGTAGAAGGTATCTTGGTGGTTAACTCTAACTGGTTCACACATTGTAAAACTTTGGATTCGATATTAAAGGCTGTATAGAAAGGAGGAATGAAATTGAAGCTAGATAAATTTCAGTTTATTGAAAATGAAATTTCATTCCTAGGTCACAGGATAAATGAGGTAGGTATTCAACCTGATCCAAATAAGTTAACTGCTGTTGATTTTCCTCCACCTAAGAATAACAGAGAGCTTAAAGCGATGTTCAGCTTGTTTGGATTCTACCACATGTTTGTGACATAAATCATTTAATCATCCTTATTTGGGAAATTTATTGAAAAAGAATGTAGTATGGAATTGGACAGAGGAATGTCAAGAAGCTTTTTAGAAATTGAAGACTGAATTGGTATCACCCTGATTTCGCACAAACTTTTTGTATGAGCACTGATGCTAATATTTGTAGTCTGGAGGTGGAGATTTTTCAGCTAATACCAACTGAAACAGGTATTGAACATAGGACAATTGCATTTGCCAGTCAAACATTGCACGAACTGGAAAAGAATTATTATATATCAGAATTGGAGCTTTAGCCATTATTTTTGGGTGTCAGAAATTTGAATTCTATTAGAATTATTATATATCAGAATTGGAGCTTTAGCCATTATTTTTGGGTGTCAGAAATTTGAATTCTATTTTATAGGGCATAAGGTAATCGTATACACAGATGACAAAGCTTTAAGTTACCTACATAAGTTTAAGTTGAGACATAACAGATTAATGAGGTGGGCCATGTATTTGCAACAATTTGATCTTGAGGTAAGGTATGTTAGTGGTAAGAATAATATTGCAGCGGCATGTCCACATTGATATATATACTAATGTATCTTTGGGTCAATATCTTTGGAGCCAGCTTATCTGAGCTCTGTAGGCCATGTAATTAGTCTTGGATCGTACTTGAAGCAATCAACAATAAAGTGCATTTCTAGTTCATACATGTGGTTTCTCTGGGGCTCAAACCCCTCTCGAACCCTGTACTGGTGACCCCAAGTTTCTTTTTTCATTCATTCGACTGCACAAGTGAAATCTGCAACTTTCATGCTGGTTTTTTCACCAAACATAATGACCTGCCACCAGCTAACAATCAAAGGCCACGATGACTTCGCTATTCCAGACTTCGCCTGAATGTCACTTCAAACTTCTACATGTTCCACAAGTGCCTAATATCCATGGTACAATGAGTACTTCATCTTTGACCTTGCCACAATAATTTTTGCAAGATTTTTTGCCACTCCGCTTCCTTCGAGTGCAGTCATGTATGACCTTGCTACGCCCAATGTGCTTCATAATGTTTTGCTTTTAGTTAGTGCCAATGAACAATTGAACATTCTACTTTGTGATTCTAATTTTCCAAATGTATATTTTTCAGACTTGCAAAATTTGAACAATGGCCTTCCAACCCCCGGTCACGTAATCGGTCAACAATGTGCTACACTGTCGCCACAATCGAACTTTATTCTCCCATCGGGACACAGTGACTTTACTGGTTGTGCAATTTCAAATTTTCCTATGAATTATTATTGCAGTTCGAATCAGTTTTGTCGCACTCCAAGCATGTGTTCTTTTTCAAGCACAATGAACTTTCCAGATGATGCCACTGCTGCAAGTTTCACACAACAATATTTTCCATGTGTGAACAGTGAAAGTGTTGTTGCTTCAAACTACCATCCGAGTGACTTTCTATTTTCCAATCCTGTGTCCAGAGAGGTGTTTATGTGCATCCATGTACTGCATCACATGACGCATCTGCTGTGCCACAACCACAACTGTCGGTCCCACACTCACACATGAATGTCATGTTCGGACACACATGACCACCCATTTATGTGGCACATTCTGGTGACTCTGCCACATCAGTCTACAGTGCCATCGCATCACACCATGTTTCTGATCTACTGCTCTCATATACTGTCCCATCAGGGACATCTGCCGTGCCACATGAACTTCATACCTCACCTCAACAAGTGTGTTGTGATTCCACTATCATTAAGGGTTCTTTTCCGACACCCTGTGAGTATTTTCGATTTGCAGACAGAATCTACAATGCTCACTCTTGTGATGATCATCAAAATCTACTTGTGCCTATGCTGTATTACACACCTCAGCGCCCTGCTGTCATTAGAGGTTGCTTCCGCAATGTAGATGACATACACAAGTCACCTAACTCATCTTGCCACCCACCTCCTGCTTGCGTTCCAGCCTCACCACCTTCTTCACCGGTGTTTGAGCTCCCCACCCTGCAGCGAGTTATTACAACTCATCAAGTAACTTCAATGGATAACAATTCCAGTTCAGCATTTGTGTTTCCCCTGCTAGTGTCATTAGTGACATCGCACCCACATGCAAGGTTCCCAGTGCTTGTGACAGTTCTGTTTCCCTGTGCCACTCCTACGCAAGTGCTTGTAAACAAAACCTGGTTGCTATGTTAACAGTTCTCTCAGATGTACTGCCAGCACTTCGTTCTGTGCTAGTGTCCAGCTCTCACATTTCTCTTTCACCTCCCACACAGCGGTCTTCTTCTGTTTTGTGCTCTGCCACCCTGTTGGTTGAGCACAAATCTGAAACTTCAATTTCTCTGACTCACATGCTACCGCCCAAACGTGTTCATCTTGCAAACTGCTCAAACACATCTCACATGCTGCCATCTTGTGCTCGCGCAACAGTGCCTCTATAACACACGCTGATGGCCAACCTGCCAACTACCTTGGCACTTCAGCTCTCCTCAGCTGCCAAGACAACTTCCGAGCCATCACCTATCGTTGCACTAAACTCGTGCACACCGCCTGCCAATGCAGCTACTGTTTGAGCACCTCGGCTTTCCTCGGTCATCACAAAAGCTCTTGAGCAGCCTTCTGCCGGTTTGGTCAGTGCCATGCCCCTTGACGCGTGTGACCCTGTGCAGCCTTATGTTGTCACACCAAAAATCACACACGCAAAGAAACAAACACTTGCCACCACACCCACTGGCAAGACAAGACAACATCTAACGGATTGTGACATTGAACCCTGGACCCCGCCCACCAACCTCACTGCCACACATTGTGCCTTCATCATCCCCAGCTCCCCTCGTCATACTCTGTACTGTGGGAGGGGGCTGTGTGGAGGTGTGTCCACATCGATATATATATACTAATATATCTTTGGGTCAATATCTTTGGAGCCTGCTTATCTGAGCGCCTTTGACCATGTAGTTAGTCTGGATCTGTACTTAAAGCTATCAACAATAAAGTGCATTTCTAGCTCATACCTGGGACTCAAACCCCTTTCGAACCCCATAATACCAATGCTGATGCTCTGTCTAGGATGCCAGTAGGAAGGAAAGATCATGACAGACATGGGGGACAAGATCAAATTACGTTATTATATTTGCAGGTAGTGAAAGATGAGAAGGTAATCAGGAAAATTTATAAACAGATGAGGAGAGAACAGAATGATGATCCAGATTTGAGGCTCATTAAGCAGTATTACCATTCAGATAATATGCCAAAAGCAAAGCAGTACTATATGATACACAATCGTGTGCTACTAAGGAGGAAATCTTTGGATAGTCAGGATTGGAAACTGTGTTTCCCTGACCAACATGTAGACAAATTTATAGGCTATCTTCAAGAGTGTTATGGTCATTATGGTACTAGGAAAATTGTTGCAAAGATTCATGAGACAGTGATTTTTAACAATCTGTGGAGAAAGTTTAAACAAAGAGTAGAGGAGTGTGATAAGTGTCAGAGTTTGAAAACAACAGGTGTGTCATGTAAAGGGTTAATGAGTCCTGTTCTTCCTAACGAAACTTGAAAGCTCATTGTTTTTGATTTGTTAGGTCTCTTACCAGCATCAACAGGGAGGTGTAAACATGTATTTGTGGTTTTGGATACCTTCTCCAAATTTGTAAAATTATATCCAATCAAAAAGGCTAACACTGAGACCATAGTGGAGAAGTTGACATCTAATTATTTTTGTAATGTGGGGGTGCCCAAGTCATTGTTATCAAATGTTGGTCCAAAGTTTGTTTCTGAAAGGTTTGCACATTGTATGGCTACACACAGCATCCAACATGTTAAGATATCCACATACTTTCCTCAGGGTAACATGAGTAAGATATTAATGAAGGAAATATGCAGACTTTCCAGGGCATACTGTAGAAAGAAACACACTGCATTGGCGAGCTACGTCAAAAATTTTGGAAAAATAAATAAATAAATAAATAAATAAAATAAAAAATGAATAATTTATCAAATGAATCAACTGGTTTTGTCCCTTGTGAGGTGATGTTTGGAGGTAAACTATCTAACATTATATGTGAGGAGATGGATTTTCTGGTACTGAGTGACCTGGCAGAATTAAAGATTAGGTTGGTCCAGGAGAAGATAAAGAAGAAAGTTCTAAGAAGAAAGGCAAGGCTGATAAAGGAGTGAAACCAACTAGTTTTAAGCTAAAACACATGGTATTTGTAAAATCAAAGGAGAAATCCAGTAAGATTTTTACGTGTATATTGTGGTCCATTTAAAGTTATCATAGTTGCACATATGACAATACCTATGAACTTGCCTACATTAAAACAGGTAGAGCGTTTGGTTTATAAATGTTATTGATCTGAAACAATATGTATTGCCCGTGAGGTGTTTGAAACTTTACCCACAGCGCCTTAAATTGTCCAGAAAATTAGGTAACATTGATTTTTGCCAATTGGATGAAAAAATAATAAATAAGGATTAAGTCACTAGTATGTAGGGTGTTCGTCATTCTTTGATGAATACATTACTTGGCGAGTAATGCCTTCCATCAGCTGGGTGATTGGGTGATCCTATTTTTCATTTCTTAGCTCTCTCCATTCTTCTTCCACTACTCTATGAGTAGTTTGTAAGTAAGTAAATTTTCTCCTACTATGTTTTTTAAGCATAATATAGTAATAACAGTTTACAGCTCACAACAAAGATATGGCAACAAGCTGCAACAGGCACATACAAACGACATACACATACAATACTTTCAGCTATCTGCCATGGCCTTCTTCAGAAAATGGAAAATTCACGCAATTCACCTCGGACTGCTGATAGCAGAAAGTGTTGTATATGTGTGTCTTTTGTATGTGCCCATCGCAGCTTGTCACCACATCCTTGCAATGAATTGTAAACTGTCCTTATTACTATATTATTAATTCCAGCCTGGACTTTCCATTACTAGATTTTGTTTAGTATAGTTAGATGTAATAGTATCATTGTAGGTTACCATAGTGTAGTGTGTATTATGTAATTGAGTGAAACCAGTACCATTCACCTATATTATGTATCTTCTATACAGCATATATAACAGCAACAAAAGATAACACCTGAATTTAGTACAATGAAAGTTAAGTTTGCTGTTTACTGAATTCAACCCGTTGTGTTATGCTTTATATTAGTGCAGTAGTGATCTTACAAGTGAGTTGTGAAAATAATAATCTGTAGCTATGCGAGGAATTTGTATCTGTGGCCATAAATTTAAAGCAGTATGATAATGGAAAGAGAAGTCCTGAAATTTCTGTGGTTCTGTCTGTGTTAAAGTAATGAAAGTAAAAGCTGGTGAGTTCCTGTGGTGTAGGGTACTGCAAATTTGTTGGGATCTAGGCACGATGTTCATATTTTCTTTGATGGTGTATTTAAACAAATACCGTATTCATGGAGTAATGAGATATTATGAATAATAAGGTAATGGAATATTATGAGGATGTAGATAAAATGTGAGATAAGATGAAGAATATTAATTGACGATGTATGATGGAGAGTATTGGTTTATGAGTTATAATGAAGCAAAGATGTGTAGGTAGGACCAATGGTTAGGGAGCCTGACTTTGCTATTACAGATTTTCTATAGATTCTATCTTACAGATAACTGGGTAATATTTGTGAGTTTGGAAGTGAGAAATTTTAGACAGATATACATGTATGACATTTTGGGTAGAAACAACAGGTTTTGTGTATGATGTTTTTGCAAATTTTCAGTATAACACTAGTTTGAGAATCTACCATATTTTTTATTCAATATTTTGATCATTTATTTGCTGCTTGGTATTTGTGATCTATAAGTACGAAGTGGGGTTCATATTTTTGGTTCATATGCTGTCTGTAGAAGTATGTTTGATTATCTTGGAACTGTGATGTGAGAGGATCAAATTTAGATTTTGATATTGGAGAAAACAAATATGATTTTCAAGTTTTTGCTTTCCATTTCATTTCTTGCTTCATTGTAGCCTATATAGATATTTTCGTGGTGCAAAGCAAGTTTCTGCTTTTTTTAATGATAGGATTTAAAATATTTTGTGTATGGGATTTTTAGAATTAATATATACTGGTTTATTCTTGCTTTGTAAAGTAATTTATTATGCTACGGAGTAGACATTTTTGTGCAGCTAGTGATAAGTTTTGTTAAGGTACTAATGTAAGGAATTTTGTATATTTTTCATTTACTGTGTTGGAGGCGAGCCACCTCCAAGAATAAGATGTGTATCTATATGTGACAAGCAGGAGTAGGACTGGGAGAGGAATGTTCCTCCCTTAAATAAATATTGTGTCTCATTTCAGTAATAGGCCACTGTGTTCAATTTGCAAGAACTAGTAAATAATGTAAATTTTCCATTCACTTGTTTTGTAAATATTTGTATATTTATGTTAATAACGATTGAATTTTATTGTGTATTGGGGTTTTGTGTAATTTGATGGCCAGCATAGAATAATTTGCTGGCTATTGGCCATTAGCCTTCTTCAGGAAAGAAACCATACACACAGTCACACATCTGTTGTCTCCGACTTCGCACTAAGATTCATAGAGCGGCAGCCAGAGATAACAGTTGTGTAAGTGTGAAGTGATTGTGGCAGTGCCACTACAAATGTCACACATACACTTATCTACAACTGATTTTCTTTGACAACTTCGTCTAAGGAAACTCCGCCACCATGATTTACTTCTACTTCAGTTTTGCTGTTGGTCATGTATGGACACAATAAATGCAGGTCTCGATGAAAGGAGTGTTATTTGCATATACCACCAAATAGACCACACAATGGTGACCCTGAGTTTTTGAATCCGTTTTTTCGACCTGTTTTATGTGTTACACGACTCCCACAATAAGAGTCATGTTGCTAAATATCCCATCCCAGATGCTGCTCAGTTACATGGCCATGCCACCACCTCTGGCTCAGCTTCACACTGAGTCACATCAGGCTGATGACATTTACAACCCACCAGGATTTCAGCCCAACATAAACAGTTCCACACTATACACTGCCTCAACCACTTCATCAGAAACTTTAGCCTCTTCAAGGAGCGCAAATGAGGATAGGAGTGTGGGCGTCGAGTCCAGTTTTCAGACACTGACGATTTTCCCGCATGCAGCCTGCCCACACCATTTTTTGGACAGTTATGTGTTACATTTAGGCCCAGCCAAGAGTGTATCGCAAACAGCCATGCCTCATGCCTCATGCAAGCACACTACCGACTGTGCTATCCCGACACGACTCACAATGCCGCCTCACAACTTTACTTCCGCCAGTACCTCGCCTCCTACTTTCCAAACTTCACAGAAGTTCTCCTGCGAAACTTGTAAGACTAGCACTCCTGGAAGAAAGGATATGGTGGAGACATGGCTTAGCCACAGCCTAAGGGATGTTTCCAGAATGAAACTTTCACTATAAAGCGGAGTGTAAGCTGATACGAAACTTCCTGGCATACATTTATTATTAGAAATACTACGAGAACTCTGCTCATATATACTCCACAGTTGATACTTTCCCTGAGGCAGTGATGGTCAAGAAAATCAATACATCTTTATATGTATATAAAAATCCCATGGCAAGATGTTTCTCAATAATGAACTTTGAAACTACTCAACTGATCTTAATGAAACTTTGCAGTGTTTGTTATTTGCTCCAACTTAAAAATATAGGATATTTCTTATCTTGATTGTTGTTGGTGTTGTTGTGGTCTTCAGTCCACAGACTGGTTTGATGCAGCTCTCCAAGTTACCCTGTCCTATGCAAGTCTCTTCATCTGAGAATACATTCGGCAACCTACATCCTTTTGATTCTGCTTACTGTATTCATCCCTTGGTCTCCCTCTACGATATTTACCCCACACAGTTCCTTCTAATGCTAATTTGACAATTATTTGATGTCTCAGAATGTGTCCCACCAATCTATACCTTCTATTAGTCAGGATATGCCAGAAACACCTTTTCTCCCGAATTTGGTTAAGCACCTCCTCGTTAGTTATGTGATCTACTCATCTAACAAGTTTCACTTCTTTAGAAATGCTTTTCTTCCCATAGCCATTCTTCATTTTATATCTTCTTTTCTTTGGCCATCAGAAGTTATCTTGCTACCCAAATAACAAAACACATATACTACTTTTATTGTCTCATTACCTTATCTAATTCCTTCAGTATTGCCAGATTTTCTGACATTACATTCCATTACCCTCATTTTACTCTTGTTAATGTTCATCCTATATCTTCCTTTCAATATACTGCCCATTCCATTCAATTGCTCTTCCAGATCCTTTGCAGCCTCTGATAAAATTACTATGTCATCGGCAAACCACAACATTTTTACTTCTTCTCCCTGGACTTTAATTCCCTCTCCAAATTTCTCCTTGCATTCCTTCACTGCTTGCTCAATGAACAGATTGAACAACATGGGGGAATGGCTACAATCCTGTCTTACTCCCTTCCCAACCTCTGCATCGCTTTCTTGCCCTTTGTCTCTAATAACCGTTGTCTGGTTTTGTATAGGTTGAATATAACTTTTCGCTCCCTATATTCTCCCCTTGGTTCCTTAAGAATTTGAAAGAGTCGATTCCATTTGACATTGTCAAAAACATGCTCCAAATCTACAAATGCTAAAAACATAGGTTTGCCTTTCCTTAGCCTATCTTCTAAGCTAAGTCGCAATGTGAGTATTGCCTTCCATGTTCCTACATTTCTCCTAAATGCAAACTGATCTTCCCTGAGGTTAGATTCCACAAGTCTTTCCATTCATTTGTAAATAATTTGTGTTAGTATTTTGCAACCATGACTTATTAAACTGATAGTTCTGTAATTTTCACATGTGTCTGCACTTGCTTTCTTTGGAATTGGAATTACAATATTCTTCTTGAAGTCCGAGGGTATTTCCTGTGTCTCATACATCTTGCATATCAGGTGGAACAATTTTTTCATGACTGGCTCTCCTAACGATATCAGTAGTTCAGACAGAATATCATCTACTCCAAGAGCCTTGTTTCGACTCAAATCCTTCAACACTCTGTCAAATTCTTCTTGCAATATTGTATCTCCTACCTCATCTTTCTCTACTTTGTCTTCTCTTTCTAGAATACTGCCTTCAAGTTTATTTCCTTTGTATAAGTCCTCTATATATTCATTCTACAGTTCAGGTTTCCCCTCTTTGCTTAGTACTGGATTTCCATCTGAGTTTTTGATATACATACAGCTGCTTTTGTTGTCTCCAAATATCTCTTTTATTTTCCTGTAGGTGGTATCTATCTTTCCCCTAGTTATGCATTCTTCTATGGTTCTGCATTTGTCCTTGAGCCACTCCTGCTTAGCCAATCTGCACTTCCTGTAAATCTCATTTTTCAGACGTTTGTACTCCCTTTTTCCTGTTTCACTTGCTGAATGTTTATATTTTCTCCTCTCATCAATTAAATTCAGTATATCCTGTGTTATCCAGGGATTTCTATTAGGTCTTGTCCTTCTTCCTATATGATCCTCTGCAGCCTTAATTACCCTATCTCTCAAAGCTACCCATTCTTCTTCTGTATTACTTCCTCCTGTTTCAGCCAATCCTTACCTAATGCTCCCTGTGAAATGCTCAACCACCTCTGGTTCCTTCAATTTGTCCAGGTTCCACCTCCTAACTTTTCTACCTTTCTGCAGTCTCTTAAGTTTTAATCTGCAGTTCATAACCAGTAAGTTATGGTCAGAGTCTATATCTGCCCCTAGATATGTATAACAGTTTAAAACCTGGTTTCTAAATCTATTCTTACCATTATAATACGAATATTATAGAGGAAAAATTCCTAACTGGAAAAATATACGTAAAAAATAGATGAAGTACACTTACCAGGCGAAAGGGCACAGGCAGTGATAGCAACTTGCTATCACTGCCTGTGCCCCTTCGCCTGGTAAGTGTACTTCATCTATTTTTTACATATACCTTACCATTATAAATTCAATCTGATACCTTCCAGTGTCTCTTGGTCTTTTCAATGTATACAGCCTTCTTTCATGATGATTAAACCAAGTGTTGGTGATCATTAAATTGTGCTCTGCACATAATTCTACCAAGCAATCTCCTCTTTCATTCCTTTTTCCCAGTCCACATTCACCTACTACATTTCCTTCCCTTCCCTTCCCTTTCCTACTACCAAGTTCCAGTCCCCCATCACAATCAAGTTTTTGTCTCCCTTAACTTTCTGGATGATTTATCTGCTCATACATTTCTTTGATATCCTCATCATCGGCCGAGCTAGTTGGCATATAAACTTGTACTACTGTGGTCGGTGTTGGTTTTGAGTCTTTATTTGCTACAATAATGTATTCACTATGCTGTTCATAGTAACTTACCCACATTCCTATTTTCTTATTCATTGTCAGACCTACTCCTGCGTTACCATCAACTGATTTTGTATTTATAACCCTGTACTCACTAGACCAGAAATCCTGTTCATCCTGCCACTGAACTTCACTAATACCCACCATATCTAACTTTAACCTACCCATTTCTCTTTTCAAATTTTCTAACTTACCTACACGATTAAGGGTTAGAACATTCCACACTCAGACTTTATTTATTTATTTATTATTTTTTCCCCTTAATGAGGATGTCCTCCTGAGTAGTCCCCATCCAGAGATCCAAATGGGGGCCTATTTTACCTCTGCCAAAGAAGACACCATCATCATATATTCATACAGTAGAGCTACATGTCCTTGGGAAATGTAACGACTGTAGTTTCCCCTTGCTTTCAGCTGTTTGCAGCAACTGCATGCCAAAGTCATGTTAGCTGATGTTACAGGACCAGCTCAATCAATCATACAGACTGTTTCCCCTGTAACTACTGAAAAGGCTGCTGCCCTTTTTCAGGAACCACATGTTTGTCTGGCCTCTCCACAGATAACCCTCCACTGTGGTTGTACCTATGGTACGGCTATCTGTATTGTTGAGGCACGTAAGCCACCCCAGCTCGGCAATGTCTGTGGTTCATGGGGTTCATTATCTTGATTAATAACCTAAATATTATTTCTATCCCAAATGAAATATTTTCATCTTGGTTGAATAACTATCCAATAATTTGTGCATTTCTTCATGTTCAAGGCAGGGCTAGCAGCAAGCAGTAGGGCTCTACCAACCAAGCAAAGCACACATATGATGCATTTCTTGCCTGCAGCACACACTGCTTACATCCCATGATCTTCACTTTCATGTCACTCATGCATGTTAAGAATATAGCCAACTGATTAAAAAAAAAAGCTACACTATGATTCACCTTTTTCAATGAATACACAAGACCAAAGACATTGGAAGTAGATTATTACTACTTGAAGAACCTAAGCTTCCACTGTCCAAAGTTTTGAGAATCCATTTCTTCATTATTACCATACTGTGTACATCGAAGTTGTGTTTGATGTAGAAAACGAATGAATAATTCGTGCCACCCAACACAGACTCAGATTTCACCAAACTGACACCCCTGTCAGTGCAGTCACTGTCAACCAAGTTGGATTAGGCATGTAGAGTATACAGGTATTTGAACTACCCTTCGATCTACCAGAGAAAGAGACTTTCCACTCCTATAGCACTGTACATGCTCAAACTGGCAAATGTTGAGTGCAATTCAGACATACCTCAATGGCATATGACAGATCACTACTGATCTATATCGCTATGTGCTGTCTTACCTGATGATCAGCAGGTGCTGCATTATAATAATTTACAACGGTGAGCCCTGAACCTGCTCTGGATGTTGAAAGAAGATCATCAATGATCTGAGTGTCTCTGACAGTCTATCACCCAAGTAACTGCCATTAATGTGACACCATCAACTATGACAACATTACTACTGGTCATCTGTGCAACTGTTCTCCCGTGCCCGTCGTCTAAATGACACCAGCCAGAACCTGATCTCATGTCACTTCATGTTCCCAACGAGAGCACCCAGGATGCTGCAACAGGCCATTGGCAGCACTGAAAACATTTTTGACTGACGACCTCTTACTGACAGTTGCCATGGATGACTTGACATGTCCGCAACTTGGCACTCCTACAGCGCCGCCACTGGCAACAGTACTGACTGATGACTCCTGATTGTTCCCACAGGCCTCTCCCCTGGACTGAGGAAATTCCCTTCCATGTTCTGATACAGAGGGCCGAATGTGAAACGAAAAAAATTCAAGAGGAGGCATCACTCAAGATCTGAATCAAATGGCTTACCTACTGCTGGAGATACAGATGATGACTTGGAGACCCTTCACATTGAAAGAAAAGAGGGAATGTAATATCAGTGGACGTGCCACAAACACCCAAACGTCCTAGCTCATACAAACAAATCAAGTCTGGCACAACAACTGACAGTTCACAAATGTTTGTTTCTCCAGCTACTACAGCAGAACACATGGCTGACACTATGGTGATGATCATGATGGCAAGGACTAACATCATGGACAAAGAGCAGAACCTCAAGCCAGCACCATATCTGACCCATGAAGCCATCTAGTTTTAGTTATATATTCTGCAAGTGATATAATTTTGGTTGAGTTAAATTAATTTTGTAGTTAGAAATTCTATAACAGTTACTGTTTCCCAACACCTGACTTTCATATTAAAGATTAATGATGATAAATGATTAGAGATAATAAATATTGTTCAAACAAGATAGAATGGCTGGCCAGTACTTACCTTTGTGCTGTACCGCCGATAATTCACGCTGTAATTCACGAGGTCGTAAATTACCTTTCCCTTCCATTCCCATCCTTTCTTCTTACCTTCTCTCCCACCTGATGAAGGAACTGTGTTCCGAAAGCTTGTCCTTTTAGTCCCCTTTTTTCTGTTTCTTCATTTGTGTTACTATCGGCGGTACAACTCAAAGGTAAGTACTGGCCAGCCATCCTATCTCGTTTGAACAATATTTTTCATATTAAAGATATATTTACATCACATAAAAAGACAAGTAAATGTTTGATATGAAAATAAGGTGATATGGATGAATGACATTGTAAAAAAGGTTTGCCTATGTCTGAAAATGCTAGTATGAGAAGTAACAGATAAGCAAAGGATTGGGGGGGGGGGGGGGGTCACTTGAAATTTTCACACCTTGGAGGAATACTTTCCATACAATTATTGAATGATATTGTTGAGATCAACCCATAAATTGGATCTTCCTAATTGTCTTAAAATGTGAGTTAGTGTTCTGGTCTGTAAAGATGTGATTTTTATGCAGTTTTCTAAAAACTCACACATAAATACATGACTGTTTCTCACTTTGCTCCTTAGATATATGACAAGCAGACAGTTTGATAAATGGTCTCACATTTGATCAGTCAGACAAAATAGGTACATGAATTCCTGAATTATGGAAGGAAAAAGTGTGAGAGGGTGAGCAGTTGCTTGGCAATAGTTTTAAAAATCAGAGAATTATCATATCCTGACAACCTGGCATCGGATGGATATAGAGCACTGGAATTGTAGGAGGGATATTTGTTAATAATACTCATACATGAGTACTTCAGATCTTCAGTCAAGAGTGGTAACTATAAGTTCATGTAATGTTTCCTTCTGTACTTGCTCCATTAGTCCTACTTTTATTGTTACAAGATTTCTTCAATCACTACTGGTCATTTCCTTTATGTTAAGTCATGGCTAACACTTTCTCCTGTGGCGACCTATCAAGTGATCGATTGACTGAAACCTAAGAAATAATGAAATATCTTTATATCGAGCTTTGGGAGCTCAGCCTGAGTTCCACCTACCATGTTGAGTTGAGTTCCTGTCTGTATGTGCTTGAGTGAAGTAATAAAGTGTTCTCCAAAATACATGTGGTAATTATTGGGGCTACAACCCCATATAATTCCATACTGGTGACCCAAAAGTCATGTACAATGTCGTTTTCTAGAAGTTGTGCTACAGGATTCATTTTTGTACATTTTACTGCAGTTAAATATGGAGTTTATTGTCTCAGCAGTAAAGACTACAATGATCAAGAATGTGCCACCTCTACCTGGATTTCAAGTCGCAGCAACTTTGTCGCCACGAATCCTGTGTGCACCTGCTTTGGGTGCTTCGATTTTGTATTCACAGAACAATTTTTTGCAGGACATGTTCAGTACATCATGTGCCTCTAGTGCCATTAGGAATTTCACAGATTTGGGCCTCGGCTCACCACTTGTGTTTTCTGCTTTTCATCAATGAACAGTGTTAATTAGACGCCACATCACATCTCGTGTGCACCTAATGCTCAGAAGAAGTACTCAGCCTTTGATTGAGAACTCCTAGCCATCTATGAGGCCATAGAACATTTCCATTTTTCCATAGACAGCTGCTCTTTCTACATCCTCACAGACCCTTAACGTCTCACTGCTGCCATTTCGAACCCTCCTGCTGTCCTCTCCTCTCATGGCGGTCCCGCTATTTCGACTACATCTCTCTATTCACCATTGACATCTGCTACATCAAAGGTGCGGACAACATCATGGCAACTTCCTTTCCTGCATTGATGCAGTTTCTTCTCTCTTGGACCTTTCCCAGCTCACCACTTTACAAGCGGTTGATGATTACACAATGCAAGAGATTCATCATCTTCTTCAAGTGTTATCCACACCACTTTTCCTGCAGTTGCTGGTGAGGTTTGATGCTACGAATCAACGGGCAAGATCCACCCCTACGTCCTACTACCTAAGTTGTGAGATCTTTGACAGGTTACTTTGACTCATCCTGTTGTCAGAGCTTCAACTAAATTGGTCACTGACCAATTCATCTGGCAAGATATCAAGAATGATTGCCAACCCTGGGCTTGCACTTGTGTTCCCTGCTGAAAAGCTAAGGTACACACTCATACCTCACCCCCCCCCCCCCTCCTTGGCTCATTCACCATCCAGCACAGGCGCTTTCAGCATGTGCACACTGATCTCATTGGTTTCCAGTACCTGGTCACTCCATCAACCGGACCTCTCGCTGAGTCGACGTGACGCCCATTCCCAACATCACAGCAGAAACAATGGCATGTGCCTTCGTACATGCATGGGTCTCTCACTTTGGCTGTCTCTCTGTTATTACCATGGACCAGGGCTGCCAATTTGAATCCTCACTATTCCAAAACCTTTGTCATCTCCTTGGGGTCAAACAAATACATACTACTACCTATCACCCCAAGGGAACAGAATGGTAGAGTGCTAGCACCAAACTCTGAAAGCAGCCCTGTGACACTTTCACTCTGGGTGGAGGCGGTGTCTCTGTTGCTTCTGGAATTCCACATGATCTACAAACCAGACCTCGATGGCACAGTGGCAGAGTTAGTTTATGGGCGAACTCTGTCGCTACCGGGACAGCTTGTAGAACCTTCCCCTCGCCCTCCCTCTTCAGCCACCCCTTCCTTTGTTGATCAGGTCTGTCTTCACTGCTCCAAACTTTACATTCCTTCCACAGCCAGTCATTCCCTTCCACCCCATCACAACCCTTCTGCACTTTCTAAATGCTCACACATTTTCCTCAGAGACGACACTGTCTGTCCCCCTCTTCAGCTGCTGTACTGAGGCCCTCACTGGTGCCCTCCTGAAGAGGGGGAACAATACCTTCATCATTCCTCTGAACAACATCCTCAAATGGTGTTACACACCATTTGAATCACATTTTATAAGTGTTTTGTAAGTAAAAGTAATACATTACGTTATTGTCTCGGGCGTTCAGTGGTAGATCCAGTAGTTTTAATAGCTCGACTGCTTGTTTTTTATTATGAAAGCATAGGGTTCTTACTTCTTAGAAGTCATAGGAATCTTGAAATGCGTACATGTTGTTGTTGTGAGTTTCTTCTTTATTATCAAATGATGGACATACACACAAAGAAATATACATCTTGAGATAGTTGACTGACTGAATACCAAAGTAAGACTGACTTTGTTTCACGTATTGACTTCATAACTACTAAATTAAGACTGACTATCAAGTAACTGTGTTTGCACCAATTCGCGCATATTAATACATTCCAATTTTCGAGAACATTTTATAACATGGCAATAGTTAAATACACTTTTAACAAATGTGTAGGTTTAGTACAGAATAATCTTTCATCAAATTAATATCGACAAAATTATTACAGTTATATTAAAGGCATTTCATGACAAAACAAAACCAATATTCTGAATATAAGTATTTTATGATAACAGCATTACAAAGTTTGTTTATGATTTTTATATTTCTGAATTTACGATAAAAGATTGTCTGAAAATGTTAGTGACGAAATTTGTGTTAAAATTACAATGTTGTGAAGTATTAATGTTACGTTTTTCTTTATAAACAGAATTATTTTATCAAAGTCCAATAATATACCTTATTATTGATGCAATTAAACAGTCTTGTAACGTATTATACTGTTTTATGAATAATTTTGTGACTATGCATAAAGAAAGGTTTAGTTATGTCAGGTATCGAACGATTCATTAATCCAAACAAACGGAATTTTATAGGGGATAGACATACAACCCCCACAACTGCTTCCATTAATCAACTCAAACTGGCCTTCAATGACTCACCCCCCTATTCTTCCTTCAGACGCTTCTCCCCTCCCCTCCCCTCCCCTCCCCCTTCGCTCCCACCTCACTCATCGACTATGCCATCCCCTTGCTCTCTCCACATTCTCCCTCGACCCCCTTCCAGGGTTTCTTGCTCTCTCCTCTGCCCACATCCCCCTTCCTCGAATTCGTCATTCCCGTTTCCCCTCACCTGGCAACTGAGGTTTCAATTTTATTCTGTGCGTCCTCTCCTGGAGTACTGTTGCCCCCTTGTGGGACCCTCACCAGGTGGGACTGACAGAAGAAATTGAGAAGGTTCAGAGAAGTGCAGCTCGTTTTGTTTTATCACGTTACGGGGGGGGAAAGCGTCATGGAAATGTTGCACGAATTGGGGTGGAAATCATTAAAAGAAAGACATTATTCATTGCGGCGTGAGCTGTTTGCGAAATTTCAATCACCGACTTTTACTTCTGAATGTGAAAATATTTTGCTAGCACCCACCTACTTAGGGAGACATGACGATCCCAATAAAATAAGAGAAATCAGATCAAAAACGGAACGATTTAGGTGTTCTTTCTTCCTGCGCACTATTAGAGAATGGAACAGTAGAGAAAAGTTATGAAAGTGGTTAATGAACCCTCTGCCAGGCACTTGAATGTGATTTGCAGAGTATCTATGTAGATGTAGATGTATGATCATCCTATGTCCTTCCTCCTCTGATTCCTCATTCCCTTCCTCCAATGATCAGCATCTCCTCAAACATATTCCGATTCCTGCCACTGTCCTATCCCATGATGTATGGTCCTTCTTTTTTACCATCATCTGAGCTCCTCATCATCACACCAGTGGGATCCAATGGCCTGTGGGGTCGTCCAACTTGCACCAACCATTGGCTTCATCACCTCAACAATTTTGTAGTGGGAGCGCCTTCATCCCATCAACCTACCTCCTGACTTGGTTGAGTTAACTGTAAGTTGACTATCATCACTGCCGTTGGCCAATGCCTTGGTTCCTCCTCCCCCACCTACCCACCTCAGTCATCATCTTCCGCCATCTTTTGAAACGCCCACACTGCAAATGCCCTCGGTTTCACTAAATCGCCAGGTGACGGTTCATGATGCCCGATGGATTTTGTAAGGATAGCATTGGACGGTATGCCTAAGCCAACCAAACAGTAGTGTATGGAACGCAGGTGCAACGTGCGACTGCATGAGTGCTGACTTCCCTGTGTATAGACGAACCCACTACAGTCTCCATTTCTTCCTGAACTGTCTCGGCAGCATTAACCTTGTGCTCGGTCGGCCACTACAGGGTCTATCATCTAAACAACCTGTGGCTTCGAAATCATTCTCGCTACAGCTGCATTTGTCAATGGACCTTTACCCATTTGAATCCCCTTCCTGTGGCGATAGGATTGTAACCCTGAACTAGCACATTCCCCATTCTGATAATAAAGCTTCACTAAAAGCACCTTTTCATGTAATGTCAACATGCTGCGACTACTGGTGCATCTGATTCTCTCTCTCATTACAGCTCCTATTATACACGATTTTCACGCGCAGTCATTGACATTTTGCTGTCTAGTGCCATCTGTCAAACATTATTTGAAGTTTTTTCTTTCTTTTTTGGTCTAATAAAACCCCATGTCATTCCAAGTATATGAGTCAATTTTTACCTCTCTATCTACATTATTCCGCGATTGATTAAGTTTTCAAATTTATACTGACTTTTGATCACCTGGTGTATATATTGTTTTCTTTTCAGATAGATCTATTGTAGTTGCTGCTCCTACTGGCTCTGGAAAAACAGTTATATTTGAACTAGGTATAATATGGCTACTAATGAAGATGAAAGAACAGGCAATTGATATAAACTTCAAGATAGTCTACAGTAAGTATGTTTCATGCAATTCACAACCACATTTTCCAAGAGATGATGAAGCAATGTATCCTTTAAGATCCTTTCCTGATGTATACTCTTTAGAAGATTTTTAACTATAATTTGAATTTCTTGTTCTAGTGGCTCCTATTAAGGCACTGTGTAGAGAAAGAGTTCAAGATTGGACTTCTAAGTTCTCCTACCTGGGTCTGAAATGTCAAGAGGTCACTGGTGATTCAGATGCCACAGATTTATTGCAGTTATTAGATTATCATGTATTATTTACAACACCAGAGAAATGGGATTCACTGACAAGGAAATGGAGAGACAATCACATGCTTGTAGAAATGGTCAAATTATTTTTAATAGATGAGGTAGATATTTAATTTTCAACTAACTAAACTGTAGGTAACTAGGAATATATCAATTAATCACATTTGTTATGTGGCTGAAATTCTCCAATATTGAACACTGAATTAAATTGGTTCTTGTCAATTACTTTTTCTGTAGATTTGACTAATGTATCACATAGTACATTGCTACAAAGTAACATACCTTTAAGCTTACATGCTGCTGTGTATGGGTACTTTGTGGGAACTGTAAGGGATATTATTGTTAATTTTTTGTTTTATAGTGATTAAATATTGCAAATATAGATGGAAGGTGTAGGTTTTTTTTTTCTTTAAGTAGGTGAATAAATGTTATTCAAATTATTGAATAACATGAAGAGGATAGATTACAACTCAAAGTAAAGGCAATTGGTAACCTGTAGACAGGCACATAGAAAAATCAACCACAGTTACATAATGTTTAAATTTTTTGGCACAATATTTGTTCAGGAAAAGGAACAAACACATAATCTCACAGGTACAACTCATTCACACATCACCACCACCTTAAGTTGCTGTGACTCAAGTGCAACTTCAGTAATAACTTAGGAAAGGAGAGCAGGATTGCAAAGGAGAAGGATTCAGGGCAAATTTGAGGATAGAAATATCTGCACTGCCTGACAGTGAGTGCAGGTACTAGATAGGTGGAAATGTGAGATGCAGTTTTGGAATTCAGTGAAGAAAGTAAGAAGGCAGGTAAAAGGGTAGGAGCAAAGAAGGGAAAACAAAGGCAACAATGGGCAGGGAGATATGAAGACTCGTATGGGAACAGTATGTTAACATGGGTTTTAGGTCAGAAGAGCTGATGGGGGAGGGAAGGATCCATAGAGTCCTGGATGTGAAGCCACTGAAACCAAGTGATGTTATGTTCAGCTGCATGTTGTGCTATGGTGTGGTCCATGCTGCTCCTGGCCTCAGTTTGATACTGACCATTCATCCTGATGGACAATTGGTTGGTAGTCATATCAATTTACAATGCTATGAGATGATTGCAGCATAGTAGATAATTCATACGGCTGCTTTCACAGCTGCACCAGCCTCCAGTTGGTACTGGAATAAAAAGTAGTGGGGGTGGGGTGTATTGAGCAGGTCTTGGATCATAGTCTCCCACAGGGATATGATTTCTGTGTGAAGACGTTGGGACTGCGAGTGGCATAGGGATGGACTATGATGTTGTGGAGGAGACATTAGGAGAGAATGGAATGTGATGGCATGTAGGTGTGGCTTAAAGGGTAGCTGGTTTTGCTATAATCTCCATGACAGATTGTTTTGCATTAAGTTTGACGCAATTCATGCTTTGGTAACAAGGCATGCAGCTGTTCAAAACCATGTAATATCCTGAGTTCCAACATCAGCCCATGATAAGTGTACTACACTGATCCAAGTAGGTAAGCCATTTACATTATGACACATAGTTAAAGAATTTGCACATTATCTGCAGGAGTAACAGAGAACTATGATGCATTTAGGGAATAATAACTGTTGTATATGGTCAGTGGGGAGTGGTTACTTGGCTGCTCAAGTGTTAGCAGCTCAGTTGTAACTGCTCAAACATACAAACAATTACAATTATGTTGTCAACGCCTGTGCAATCAAGTAACTGCCCAGCACCAGTCACATAGGCTGTAAATTCTGATGGTTCGGGCACATGTCAAATAGACATTTCTTGCTGCTTCAGCTGTGAATGGCATTGCAGGCAATGCATCACTGTAACAGTAGATTTGTCACATAGATAATGGCAAGCAGCTAATGGTAAAATAATTCATAACTGTCACTATAGCTCTGGACCACATACTGGGGAAGATGTGCAAATGGCAGGTCATAATGGTAGATGTATGCCAGGGCCGGCGCAAGGCACGTGTGAAATGTGCGGCCGCACGAGGCGGCACTTTCCGAGGGGCGGCAAATCTTGCGCCCCCTTTTTTTCTTTATTTTATTATTATTATTACTACATATATATTTTTAGGACAAACTCAACATGCATGCCCAAGAGGGCATTCGAAACCAAACCTTGGAGGGAGCAGCTTAGGAAGTTTCCTAAGATTGGACTTCTAAGTTCTCCTACCTGGGTCTGAAATGTCAAGAGGTCACTGGTGATTCAGATGCCACAGATTTATTGCAGTTATTAGATTATCATGTATTATTTACAACATGTAAATCTCGACTACCTGCCAGCCGCCACTGTTGAACAAGGAGACGGAGGAGGACTAATTTCTTCCTCGCCACTGTGGCAGCAAAAAATGTTCAAATGTTTGTGAAGCTTAAGGGACTTAACTGCGGGGCCATCTGTCTCTAAACTTACAAACTACTTATGAACTAGCTTATACTAAAGACGGCACAAACATGCATGCCCGAGGGGGAGTTCGTACCTCCGACAGCGGACGGCTGCGCGTAACGCAGCACGGCGCTCCAGCACGCGTGGCTAATCCACCGCGGCCTGTGGCAGCACTGCCGTGTTTACGCCGGAGGAGAGGAGAGGTTCAAATGTTGGTAATTCTATTGGACTGAACTGTGTGGTCATCAGTCCGTAGCTCACAAACTACTTAAACCTAGGTAAACTAACCTAAGGACAACACACACACCCATGCCCCAGGGAGGACTCGAACCTCCACGGTGAGCAACCGCGCGCTCCGCAGCGAGACGCTTTAGACCGCTCTGCTACTCCACCGCGGCGAGAGGAGAGGAGGAAGCAGTCTGGCATACACGCTGACACCAGTATTCTGAAGAGTGGAGCATTGTTATGCGCCGTGCATTTACTCACAACTAATTTTGCAGAAGACGAAATCTAATTTGGAAATTTGAATGGATTGTTCGTTACTGCGGTTACATGTTAAGCCTGAAGGGATAAAGACATTTGTAGTAAGCCTGGCATAAGTTGGGTTTTGAGTTTCAACGTATTTTTGGAAATTTTTGCTATCTGTTTCTGAGTGATAGTCGGACGTTTTGTTTTTAGCCATGAAACTCCTGTCTCCGCCTGAATGAACAACAATTAAACTGACCGGCACTTTTGTTTGACAATATTACTCGCACACTATTACTTTGCCAACATTTATTTACAGTATAATGCGTGTTCCATGTTTCATCTGAGCAAACTACTGGTCGCTTTGATTCCGATGAAAACCCGAGATAGTATGGTCTTTTAGCAACATGCCCTCTCGTCCGGCCGCAGCGGAGTAGCCGAGCGAATTGAGGCGCTATGCTCCGATGCGTGAGGTCATTCTCCGTCGGGGATTCGAATCCCCCCTCATGCATGGATGTTTGTGCTGTCTTAATAGAGGTACTTTATAAGCAGTTTGCAAGTTTAGGGACTGATGACCCCGCAATTAAGTCCCATAAACTTAACAAACATTTGAACATTTGAACCTCTCGTCCGCTCAAAACAATGGAGGTGTTTATGATGCACTGGTTCAGATATCAGAAGAAGAAAAAAAGTTCAAATGTTTGTATAGCTTATGGGACTTAACTGCGGGGTCACCTGTCCCTAAACTTACAAACTACTTACGAACTAGCTAATACTAAAGACAACACAAACACCCATGTCCGAGGAAGGACTCGAACCTCCGATGCGGGAGGTCACACGATCCGCAACGTGGTGCTCCAGACCGCTCAGCTACTCCCACGCGGCATCTCAGAAGAATTCGATGGCATGACCGCTCACGAAGCAACGTAACTTGCGAATCAAATAAAAAAATTACCCTTTTCTTACTTCTCTAGTAATCTGGTAGACGTTCTGCTTCACATCAGTGTAGACAGTAAGACCTTCCAGATAACTGACATAAAATATTTATAAGGCTGTGGAAATCCATGAAAAAACTAAAGCATGTTTTGAGACCTGCAGAACAGAAGAAAAGTTTGTGTCTTTCTTAATGGATTCCAAAGAATTGGCTACAGATAGAGCTAGAAGATCTAACGTTACCAAGGATAAGTGTTTCCTGGCGACGAAGTAAGAAGCCAATACACTTTATCTGCGAAGAAAGGCATGAGACAACAGATGACCCAACAAAATGTTACAAGATTGAATTCTACTATTATGTTTTAGATATAGCAACCGCATCTTTGGGTAAGAGATGCAATCAACTGAAATCTCATTGCGTTTATTTTGATTTTCTCTACGACATTGGCGAGCTGAAGAAAGGACCTTCTGACAGCCTGGATACAAAATGTAGAAACCTCGCAGCGATTTTGCTAGATCATGAGTCAAGCGACATTGATGCACTGGAGTTGAGGGAAGAACTAAAAGTGCTATCAACTTTGTTGAAACCTAGAACAGGTTAAAAAGAGACTGTGAAGTTTATAGGAAGACATAATTTTTGCCCTAATGTTAACATTGCTCTGAGAATTCTCCTAACACTCCCAGTGACAGAGGCGAGTGGAAAGAGGAGTTTCTAAAAACTGAAATTGATAAAGACATACATCCAATCAACTATGAGCCAAACTCGTTTGAATGATCTTGCAACAATATCGGTTGAATATGAGCTTGCAAAAGACATAAATTACACAGATCGTGTGAAATAGTTTGCACAAGTAAAAGACAGGAAGGTTCGAATCGTCTAGCATTTTTTTTTAATTTTTGTATTATGATCAGTATCTTGGTTATTTACTGTGTTGTTTCTTATTTTGTTCAACATTGAATTGTTATTGTAAGTATTATTGTTAAGTTGTAAATATATTTTGTTTTCCGTTGAATACATTATCTGTTCACAACCACTGAAAAATGTTTATTTACATTAACCTAAGTTCATGCCACACGGGATTAGCTGAGCGGTCTAAGCCGTTACAGTTATGGACTGTGCGGCTGGTCCCGGCGGAGGTTCGAGTCCTTCCTCGGGCATGAGTGTGTGTTTTTGTCCTTAGGATAATTTAGGTTAAGTAGTGTGTAAGCAGTTATTATAAATATTTATGAGGGTTTAAATATTATTGAAAGGTGTAGTCATATTTATGCTTGATTTGAGATAACTGATTGTAAATTTAATAGTTATATGTTGTAACAATTACAACAATGCTGGACACTGTTGAGAAGTGTACATAAAGGTGGCCCTAAGAGTCGTAAAGAGCACAGTTCTGAATTAGATTTTGCAATTCCCATCAGAATGTTGATATTTCATTGTTAATAGTGATTATTGCACTCTTAATAATTTCAATGCAATAGTGTAATTACACTTTAATTGAGTTAAGCTGCTAGTTTTCAAGATAATCCAGATATTGTGAATCCAGATGTTGAGTTACAAGCTAATCTTCTCTCAAAGTGATCAGAAATTGTTGCTCTGGACACCTACAATGACAACCTCAAATGGTGCATCATTGAGGTTGAGAAGGAGGTACTGGATGGACATGCTACTCACACTAAAAAAACCTTGCAGTAACTATGTCAGACATACCATCAAATGGGGTGATTTCGGATGATATAGTTTATAGTGTCGTTCCCATTGCATAGCAACAAATTAGCGCTAATTTCCACCTCCATGCACTGCTTATTTTATGCACAAGACTGTAATGCCTGGGTCTCATGCTCCTGCATTTGGATCAATTGTTTACCAACGCAATAATCAGTCGGATAGTATCAATGTCGAAAGTTCACGCTGCGTTACGGAGCGGAAACTCTTTTGTTGTGACTGGTGCAAAAGTTACAGAGATGCCAACTTAGCCATTTTATGGCTAGATCTGACCAATTTGGAAGTGGCGTCTAGCCACTGTTTTTGAAAAAAAGCAACTGCTGGCATTCCTAGCCATTTTTGTGGTATTATATAGCCATTTCTAGCCATTTTTATTATTCGATAATTTTCACAACAAAAATGCAAAACTGTTATGTTTTTATTATGAATAGAAATGTATTTATTGATTTACTATTATTAACGTTCCTCAAAAGTACGACAAATGAAACACCACTGTATCGTAACTGGAAGTTTCGAGACAATGAAACAGTTTCGCATATCGATTCATTGTTTTGAAATATACAAACAATGACCAACACTATGTAGTGCTTGGAAACAGTGTTGCCAACTCGGAAAATAAAAACGCACTAAATCCTTCTCTAAAAAGCACCCGAAAAGCACTAGAACTACAGTGACAAACTTACATATTGGACCCTCCTACATTTTTAACAGTTGAAGCACGGTGTATTAATGTATTGCACACCAAAATAATCACTGAAGCGAATGTTGCTGACGGCAAATTCTATCGGTACTCAGAATGGCCTACAATCACAAAGCTTGGTGCACATATCATTATTAATGACAACAGTAGCCAAAGAGGAGCTCGAGAATTGCAGCAGTCGAGACAAAACAATTTAATATAGTATTTCTAACCAAGAACGTAAAGATCATTGCTCCTCGTTTCGTTCGCAACAATTTATGCTCTCAACAGAATTATAACGAAAACGCAAGTGCCATTGCTGCTAGTTTCAATTGCATCAATTTAAATGGTGATACTCTTATGTTTCCGCCTAAGCACAACTTCAGAAAAGCAGTACTCTGTAGGAAACAGAAAAGTATTTTTATAGCTCATCATTTATACCGTTTGATTTCCAAATTTGACCTTTCTTCCACCGGAGGCGTAGCAAACGTTAGGATTTTGATAGACTACTTTCAACCAATTAACATTATACGTATGCTCCAAACATATGATCTCATTCAAGTAGTTAACATATGGTCCGTATTTTCGAGAATATCGTTAATAATTACTTAAACACAAGAAGTAAGTGCAAAAACAGATTATATATGAGTCATGAAAACGGCAAGGTATACCTTAAACACACCCTATGGTCGGCAGGGGGGGGGGAGGACCTAATACAACACAATAACCCATGGTTGGAAACATATCGAATATTATCACATACAGTTATGTAAACTTTGTATATTGTACTCATCTTAAAAATCGTCGTCTTCGTCAGAATCTGCCAGTAAAACTGCACTGACTTTCGATGATGATGGTTCTTGACGAGTGTATCTCTGCAAGCTTACAATTTTCTCAACTATATCCTTGGGTAAATCATAGTTGGCAACATTTCCCTGCAGTCGTAAGTCCAAATCTTATTGCCAAAAATGGGTTTTCTCCACTAGCATCTCTGTATGAAACAACTTCACTCCAAAATTTTATTGTGTCTGTTACATCAGTCCATTTTGTGTGGTGTAAATTTTTCCACTGATTATCTATTAAAGTAATAATACTGGGATCGTGATGAAAGAGCATTGCGAGGTCGATAACTGGACGTTTTACTGGTTTTAGACTCTCATCTGGAGAAAAGAGTGACATGTCACGAAGAACTTTAATGTTGTTGGGAAGTATTTTCCACAATTCTTTTATAAGTCCTAGAAGGAACTGAACACATCTTTGTCGCAACTGTGTAACTTCATTAACAGAAAGTTTACTTGACGAAAGTTTTGTTTCGCATTCAAATCCAAGATAGGGGTGTGGGCGCAAGTGATACTCAACTTTGGAATTCACCACATCTAACTGGAATCCAGGAATCGTAATTTTTTAACACAATGACTTGATGAGAAGAACTAGGTCACTCATTAGCTTTGTGGAAGCCTGACTTTTTTATTCAAATTTCTCATTCACCCTCTCTACTTCCTGTAGAAGAGGCTTAAGAAAAATGATACAGGTAGTTGGATTCGTCATTATACATGAAAAACAAAAGGTCAGCTGTGTAACAGCTATCTCTCAATCTTGAGATTGCAAAATAAGTTTTAAGCTCCAACCACTAATGTAATATTCGGGTTACTGCACTTGTAATGGACAACCATCTCGTCTGACTCATCTGAACTAACTTCAATGGCACTGCGGTGGAGTAGCCGAGCTGCCTAAAGCACCTCGCTGCGGAGCGCACGGTTGCTCGCCGTGGAGGTTCGAGTGCTTCCTGGGGCATGGATGTGTGTGTTTGTCCGTAGGTTAGTTTACCCAGGTTTAAGTAGTTTGTAAGCTACAGACTGATGACCACGTAGTTTGGTCCGATAGATTTACAGACATTTGAAATTTTTAACTTCAATGGCAAATCAACATCATTTATTGTAGCAAATAGTTCCTTATATGTAATTTGCCTTAAAGCGGAATGTGAGAACCAGTTGTACGTTTCCTTAACTAAGAATTCTAAATTCCTTGGCAGAAACTCACTAGCAGCATGTGAAACCGCAAGTTGCAAAGAATGCCATACGCACCTAATTAATTGACGAAGATGCGGAATTTCAGTTTAGTGTAAACCCCATTATTAATACCTACCATGACAGATGCATTATATGTACCTATAGCAAGAAGCTTGTTTAAATGCAATCTTCTTTTTGAAAGACAGCTTTTAAGAGAATCAATAATGCCATCTGCAGAGCATTCATCTAATTGCAGAACTTCTAGATAAGTATTCACGAATATATTTTTTGAAGTAGAATAGTATCGAATCACAATTCCTAGTAATTTTGTTGCTGAAATGTCATTTGTTTCATCCAAAATAAGGCTATATCCTTGATCTCTTATATCACTTCTTAACAATTGTTCAAAATGTGGTGCTAACACGTTACAGGCAATTGCAGTGCACTTCGTACGATGGAGTTTAAAGATCTGCTGCTCCAATACTGTCAGAAAAGCAGGATTTACACACATCACAAAAGTGGTCTACGGTCAGAAATGAACAATGTTCTGCAATAAAAAGAACCAACTGCCCTTTCACCAACTTCGATTCTTGTCTGACTGGTTTGAATGGTAAAGCACGTTGCCGGCTACTACTGAATGGTTCTGCTGCTTTCATGTGGTTCTTTGTTTTACTATACCTCTCAGTGTCCCCAACCTGGCAAGTAACTCCACTTTGCAATATTTGCAATGACATTTAGTATCGCTTCCCTCCAACCTCATAAGCCATTGTTTACATCTCTCGTCATTCAGCCACTGACTTCGAAATCGCTGGGAATATTGCAGTTTCACCATGATTGCTAGCTTACTTGTAGTATACACTCAATTAAATATGTGTATTTTCTTATGCGAAAATGTCCACTTCGCTGCACAAACGCTAACAAACACTGTCCCACTGTCCACTGTCCACCACATTGAAATATCAACTGAACATTAGCAGAGCAGGCCTCAGCAACCCCGAAAATCGGAGAATCCCAGTCCGGACTCCGAGTTGGAGGAGGGGGGCAGGGCTACGTCATCAACGGACCATTTTGCACCACATGAATGCCAGTAATCTAAATTATTATAACTTTATAAGCAATATGCGTGGCGGGAATTGAAGACTGGTTTCTATAATTGCTGATTAGCCATTGTTTTCAGTTGTTTTGAGTATCAGTTGAAATTATCTACTTGATAATACTGTATATATTATTTTCATCAACACCAGATAATTTGTGAAAAAGCACCAGATTTTCGCCAAGGCGCTAATTACTTAAATGTGGCACTAAACTGCACGTAAAAAGCACCATATCTGGAGCCAAATACACCAGATTGGCAACACTACTTGGAAACGCTGTACAAGTTACAACAGTGTGGTGTAAAGTGGCTCTTTTTTAACGTGTGTTAACATTGAGTGTTGGAGCAGCATTGCCAGGTGTGGCGATTTTTTGCATTCTTGGCTATCTTTTGTTTAGAATAGTAGCCATTTTAGCTTTTTGGCGACTGGCGATTGAATGTGGCGAGTAAAAGAATTAGTTGGCGACTTATTGGCTATTTTCCTTTACTTCAAATAAAACGAATGTAAAGCAATCCCTCCTGAGAGATGGTGTCAATGATACTGATTAAACATCGATAGAATGCTGGAGGAATGTAATTAGCCTACAGAAAGTAGCACAAATGTCCGCAGGTAACTTTGATATATGGAACAGTGACACAGGGGTGAGGAAGAACCTGAACTGGCAGACTCTTTAAGAGAGACGTAAACTACCTCAAGGAGACCTACTTACAAAGGTTCAAGAACAGGCATTAGACGATGGCTCTAGAAAGATAACCACTATGTATGGCTCCCGGTGAACTCAGGAGAACAGAATTACAATAAGTAACTAGCTAAAAATACGGCATTTCCCAGGTATTTATTTTTCCCTCAACCCATCTCTTCCTCGCCCATCTGTCTACTTCATTTCCACCTCACCCTCTCAGTGAAACAAAGTTCATTGCAAGGTACCCTTTGCCATGAACCATACAGTGGTTTGCAGATTATAAGAACCCGCTCCAAGAAAATATACGATCATGAGTTTTCATGGCAATTGGCGAAACAGAGTCAAAGCCTGTTGTAAGGTACCCTCTGCCATGCACCACATGAAACATTATGTAGACATTTGTTGCCCCAAGTGAAGTAATTTGGAAGCAGTTGTTGTATTATTGGATATTTGTAAGACAATGAACGGAATCCGTTCCTGTTCCGGAAACCAATGATTGCATTGGCTCTGGTGGAGGAACCAATGACACTAATTTCATTTCTCTACTTTCGCAACACAGTCCAGCAGCGTTATTTTTGTGTCTGAATGCCTTACAGTACGGTCAAACCGAGTTTATAGATCCGATAACAACGTATTGGTAGGAGCAAAACTATGGATTTTGTCAATTCCGTAAGTAAACTGCACGCCGCCGTGCACCGAACGAAGTTTTACGTAGACAGTCACCTTCCTCTTGATTTGAAGGTCAAGTGTGCAAAAGTTCATACAGATTGGAATAAAACTATAGATTTGTATGCAATAGAAACGCAAGGACACATTGGAAAACGTACTTTCAGTTTTTCTCAAATTTTCCGTTTTTACGGTAGTTGTTATGGTCTTCAGTCCGGAGACTGGTTTGATGCAGCTCTCCACCCTACTCTATCCTGAGCAAGCCTTTTCATCTCCTCATAAGAACGGCAACCCACATCCACTTGAATCTGCTTACTATACGCGTCTCTTGGCCTCCCTCTGCGATTTTTACCCCACACGCTTCCCTCCAATGCTAAATTTACGATTCCTCGATGTCTAAGAATGTGTCCTACCAAGCGATCCCTTCTTTTAGTTAGGGTATGCCAAAAATTCCTTTTCTCGCCAATTCTGTTCAGTACCTCTTCATTAGTTATGTGATCTACCCACCTAATCTTCAGCATTCTTCTGTAGCACCACATTTCAAAAGCCTCTATTCTCTTCCTGTCCGCACTGCTTATCGTCCATGTTTCACTCCCATACAAGGCAACACTCCACACAAATGCCTTCCGAAAAGACTTCCTTACACTTAAATTAATATTCGATGTTAGCAAATTTCTCTTTTTCAAAAATGCTTTTCTTCCCATTGCCATTCTGCATTTTATATCCTCTGTACTGCGACCATCGCATGTTATTTTACTACCTAAGTAACAAAACTCATCTACCTCCTTCATTGTTTCGTTACCTAATCTAATTCCTTCAGCATCGCCTGATTTTCTAAGACCGCATTCCATTATTTTTGTTTTGCTCTTGTTAATGTTCATTTTATACGCTCTCTGAAACACACTGTCCATTCCATTCAACTGCTCTTCCAGGTCCTTTGCTGTCTCTGACAGGATTACAATTTCATCAGCAAAACACAATGTTTTTATTTCTTCCCCCTGAACTTTAATCCCTATTCCAAATTTTTCCTTGCTTTCCTTCACCGCCTGTTCGATGTACAAATTGAATAACATTGGAGAAAGGCTACAACCCTGTCTTACTCCTTTCCCAACTGATGCTTCCCTTTCATGCCCTTCGAGTCTAATAACTGCGGTCTGGCTTTTGTACAAGTTGTAGATAACTCTCCTTTCCCTGTATTTTACCCCTGCTGACTTCAGAATTTGAAAGAGTGTAGTCCAGTCAACATTGTCAAACGCTTTCTCCAGATCTACAAAGGCTAAAAATGTAGATTTGCCTTTCCTTAACCTATCTTCTAAGATAAGACGTAAGGTAAGTATTGCCTCCCGGGTTCCTACGTTCCTCCTGAATCCAAACTGATCTTCCCCTAGGTCAGCTTCTACCAGCTTTTCCATTCTCCTGTAGATAATTCGTGTTAATATTTTGCAACCATGACTTATCAAACTGATGGTTCTGTAATTTTCACACCTGTCTGCACCTGCACCTGATTTCTTTGGAATGGGGATTATTACATTTTTCTTAAAGTCTGAGGGCATTTCGCCTGTCTCATATATCCTACACACCAGTTCAAATAGTCTTGTCATGGCTGGCTCTCCCAGAGACTTTAGTAGCTCTGAGGGTATATCATCTACTCCTGGGGCCTTGTTCCGGCCTAGGTCTTTCAAGGCTCTGTCAAATTCATCTCTGAGTATAGTATCTCCTATTTCATCTTGATCTACTTCCTCTTCTCTTCCTACAACATCGTCTCTAAGTTCATTTCCTTTGTAGAGCTGCTCTATGTACTCTTTCCACCTTTCAGCCTTTCCTTCTTTGCTGAGAACTGGTTTCCCATCTGAGTTCTTGATATTTGTAGAATTGCTTTTCTTGTCCCCAAATGTCTCTCTGATTTTCCTGTAGGCGGTATCTACTTTTCCCCTTATTATACATTCTTCTACAGATTTGCATTTGACTTCTAGCCACTCCTGCTTAGCCATTTTGCACTTCCTATCAATCTCATTTCTTAGTCGTCTGTACTCCATTTTGCCTGTTTCATTTACTGCATTTTTATATTTTCTCCTTTCATCAATTAAATTTAGTATCTCTTGTGTTATCCAAGGATTTTTTGCAGGTCTTGCCTTTCTACCTATTTTGTCCTCTGCTGCCTTCACTATTTCATCTCTCAATGCTACCCATTCCTCTTCTACTGTTTTATTTCCCCCTGTTTCTGTCAATTGTTGCCTAAATCTCCCTCTGAAATTCACCAGAACTTAACGTTCCTTCAATTTATCTAGGTCCCATCTCCTTATTTTCCTACCTTTCTGCAGTTTTTTCAGTTTCAGCCTACAGTTCATGACTAACAAGTTATGGTCAGAGTCTATATCTGCCCCTGGGTATGTCTTGCAGTTTATAACCTGATTCCGGAATCTATATTTTACCATTATAAAATCTGATACCTTCCAGTGTCTCCTGGTCTCTTCCAAGTACACAACCTTCTTTTGTGATTCTTAAACCACGTGTTTGTTATGATTAAATTATGTTCCGTGCAAAATTCTACCAGGCGACTTCCTCTTTCGTTCCTTCTGCCCAATCCATATTCACCTACTATTTTTCCTTCTCTTCCTTTTCCTACTACCGAATTCCAGTCTCCCATCACAATTAAGTTTTCCTCTCCCTTAACGGTCTGAATAATTTCCTTTAGCTCCTCATATATTTCTTCTATATCCTCATCATCGGCAGAGCTAGTTGGCATATAAACCTGTACTACTGTTGTCGGTGTTGGCTTCGTATCTATCTTGACAATGATAATGCGATCACTGTGCTGCTCATAGTAGTTTACCCGCATTCCTATTTTCTTATTCATTATCAGTCCTACTCCTGTGATACCCCCAACTGATTTTGTATTTATAATCCTGTACTCCCCTGACCAGAAATCCTGTTCATCCTGCCACCGAACTTCACTAATCCCCACTATATCCAACTTCAACCTATCCATTTCTCTTTTTAAATTTTCTAATTTTCCTACCCGATTAAGGGATCTAACATTCCACGCTCCGATCCGTAGAATGCCAGTGTTGTCTTTCCTGATGATAACATCCTCCTGAGTAGTCCCCACCCGGAGATCCGAATGGGGGACTATTTTACCTCCGGAATATTTTACCCAAGAGGATGCCATCATCATATGTTCATACAGTAGAGCTGCATGTCCTCGGGAAAAGTAACGGCTGTAGTTTCCCCTTGCTTTCAGCCGTTCGCAGTAGCTGTGTGGCAAAGCCACATTGGCTGATGTTACAAGGCCAGCTCAGTCAATCATCCAGACTGTTGCCCCTGTAACTATTAAAAGGCTGCTGCCCCTCTTCAGGAACCACACGTTTGTCTGGCCTCTCCACAGATACCCCTCCGTTGTGGTTGCACCTACGGTACGGCTATCTGCATCGTTGAGGCACGCAAGCCACCCCACCTCGGCAATGTCTGTGGTTCATGGGGGTGGATTTCCTAAAAAATTTATTTAATACAAACCTTGTCCTAAGAATTACAAACAGAACTAAAAAAAGATCTGCCAAATCGGTCGATTCGTTTTCATGTTACGGCGTGACCAAGGGGAATAGGGATTAATTTTTATATAGAGAAATTACAGCATACACAGAGGCATTTGAATGTTTATATTTCCCGCACTCCATACGTGAACAAAACGACAGAAAATCCTAATAACAGCTACAGCGGGATAAACCCTCTGCCCCTCTCTTTACGTGGTTTGCAGATTAGATGTAGAACACAAGACAATTTCCCTGTCGTTCTCAAGGTTAATGTTGCATTGTTTCATGACGCAACAAAACATGACTATTAGCAAAACAATGGTACTCCCTTATTATCTGCTCTGGCCTTGCATTCTCTTGTTGTACGGCAACAATCAACACCAGTTCTTGCTTTCGTTGCCTATTCTTACTGAGATGACCGAACAGTAAAACAGTTGTACGTGCTCATGTAGAGAAGGATTTGTGCAGCGTGGCTTATGAATAGTGCACCTTGGAATTAATGGAACAATGAGCAGAGGACTGGGCGAAAGGTACGTAGTCCCTGTGTACTTTATTAATTGTACAATGAGGTGCTTGCTCACATTATTATAGATATACGAAACGATTATACTTATAATCATTAAAGTGGACTATAATAAATGTTGTTGTACCGTAGGCTGGCTCACTGACAGTTCAAAAGATGTCAATAGCTTCGAAGAAGCCTACTGCAAAGTTTGTAGGAAATATCTACGCGCCCACAAGACGGATCTGCAGACGCACGCAACCGGGAAATCACATGTCTCAAAAATGAAAACTCGGTACCCCGAAAAGGAGCAGCAGAGATTAAATAATTTTGTACAAGTCGCTAATGATGCCGGGAAGGAGAAAGAGTTATTAGTAGCTGTTCATGTAGCAATGCACTCATCAATAAGAAACGTTGATCATCTAGGAACCTTAATAAATAAGATGACTAAAGAGAACACCGTCAGAATTCACAGAACCAAATGCTGTGCTCTCATCAAACATGTTATTGCACCGTGTTTACTTGATGCTTTATTGCGTGATATTGGTGATGAACCCTACTCGTTAATTATTGACGAGAGCACCGATGTAGGGGACACAAAATATCTATGTATTTGTGTAAGATATTACAGTAAGATAAAAGGGACTATAACTGTAGACTTTCTTGGGTTACTAGAGGTTGAGAAAGCATCGGCAGTGATTTTGTATGAAGCACTTAAATTGTATCTGCAAAAGTTATCAATGGATGTAAAAAAACTGGTAGGAATGGGAACGGATGGTGCTAGCAATTTATGTGGGGTACGGAATTCAGTTTTTGCTCTGTTCAAAAAAGATAATGATAAAATCCAGTTAATTCGGTGCATTTGTCATTCAGTTCACATTGCTGCCTCACAGGCTTCTGAAGTACTTCCTGCAAACTTAGATTTCATGTGCAGGGAAATTTAAAACTGGTTTCATTCCAGCCCATTACGGAGAATAGAATACGAAAGGTTATTTAAGATTCTCAATAATGATGAGAAAACATTTCACACTTTTGTGCAGCTAAGCACAACAAGGTGGTTATGTAGGTTTAATGCAATAAAAATATTAGAACACTATGAAGAACTAAAAGTGCATTTTCATACTGTGGTACAGAAAGAAAAATGTTTTGTCGCAAGAACACTGAATGAGATGTTGCAAGATGACGTCAACTATGTATATTTACTAGTTTTGAAACCCATTCTTTTTGAGATAAATAAAGTCAATCTGATTTTTCAGCACACAAACGTCGAAATTAGCCATGCCTATGATGACGTTAAAATGTTGATCATGTTACTAGCTAGAATGGTTTTCAAACCTGTTTTTGTGTAAAATGGATTGCAAGAAATTATTGATTCCGTTGATAACGATCTGGAATACCTAGACAATAAAGACATTGACCTAGGTTCAGAATGTTATCGATTATTGTCAAAACTTAAGATCGAAGAGAGTAAGTTGCATCAACTTCAAATCAGAATAAAGCAATATATTAGGATGTTAATTTACCAACTCCTAAAAAGGTTGCCTACCAACCTGAATCATTTTAAGAAACTGCAGTATTTCAGTCCTAAGATATGTCTGTCACAAGCATCAAAAGTAAATTTCAAAGATTTACCATTCATAGATATTTATATAACAAACGATGCGGATATAATTGAGAATCAATATAACTCCATTGATCAAGTAAACTGGGTTGAGTTTTACGGACGTGACGTCTTGACAAGTTCGTACAAATTTTGGCCAACAGTTTTACAGCATAAAAATGCCTGGAGGCGTTCGAATTTTTAAAGAGTTAGGTGCATTTGTATTACTGCTGATGTCACTACCTATTTCTAATGCTGTCGTGGAGAGAGTGTTCAGCATTATGAATGCAACGAAAACAAAAGTCAGAAATAGAATGAAAACAGAAATGCTTAGTGCATTATTGCGAATTAAAGTCCATCTCACCTTGAACTCGAAGTGTTGTAATGATTTTATGTGTACCCAAGAAATGCTTGAAAGATTCAATAACTCAATTTATTTAACAGCTGTAAACAGCAATATTGAAGAGACTGAAAGTGACTGTTTGGTAATCGAAGCTATGCATGACAACATCCCTTGTGTAAGTTTGGTACAATGATTCTTGAACATTTTATGTTATTACTTGTTATAAGGTCTGAAATTAATAAATATGATATTTAAACGCAACTGTGTTTAAATTTAGTATCCAATGTATCTTCCAGTCTCACTACTACATTTACAATATGACTATTTTGACTAGACTCATTGATCAGTTGGTGGTATGTCTGGGTTCAGTTCCTGGCTGGAATCAGATTTTTCCCTGAAGAACGATGTTCCTCGTACTGTCCAATCTGGTGTCTGTGAATGTGAGCATGCCAGAGTTTGTGTTACATGTTACATAATAACCAGCTATCTCACTGAACTTACTTCAAGATCACTATTGTCGAAATGTTGAGTCACGTGACACATTACAATTACCATAGCACGAGAAGGTTAACTGATTACAAAAGGCGAATTTTAACTGTTTTTACTGATGAAAAGATACAATATATTAACATTTTATTGATAAAAAGACGGCGATTTTCTGGGATTTTATTGAGAAGAAGAAGGCGATATTTTGGCTATTTTTTTGTTTAAAATTTGGCGACAGAGCAATAGAAAAACCTGGCAACCCTGGTTGGAAGAATACCGTGTGCTGTGCCAGTGTTTTGTGACTGTGGTAGTTAATTATCTAGCCATGCCGAAACCGCAATATACACAAACTTACAGGAGGGAATGGGAAATTTTTGTCTGACTTCAAGAAATGGATACAGCCAGTTTCAACAGACAAAACTAAAGCATTTTGCAGGTTTTGAAAAACAGAAATAAGGGCAAAATTGTATTATTTAAAGCATCATTTAAATTCCAAAAAACACATTGCAGCATGTGCTCCATTTAGCAGCAGGTGTCAAACAAAAATCTTAAACGAGTTGAGGAAATCACTAGTAGTAAAAAGGCAGAAGCAAGATTAGCTTTATACATTGCAACAAATTCCGCAATAATGAATACTGATCATTTGTCACAACAACGCATTTTCTTTGAGTGACGATAAACCAGCTGATCTTAGTCTGCATCGGACAAAATGTAAGGGAATAATTATGAATATACTTGCACCCCACTTCACTGATCTGTTAGTGAGAGATATAGGCGAACACAAATTCAGTCTTATTATAGATGAATCGACAGATATTTCAGTGTCCAAATTATTAGCAGTTGCGGTGCGATATTAAAGCACACAAATGAACGAAATCGTGCCCACAGTTTTAGGCATTGTTGAACTAGAAAATGTGATGCTGCAAGTATAGTTTCAGGAATAAAACAACTTTTGCTGAGTCTGAAATTTGATCCTAAAAAAGTGCAGGGGCTCGGAACAGACAATGCCAGCGTGATGTTCAGTATTAACAATCGAGTATACGTTATGATGAAAAAGAATTTGAAAACAATTCTATTATTCTAATGCCTTGCGTCTGTCACTCACTGCAGCTCGCACTTTCTCGTGCTACAAAAGAACTCTGCCCAGAAATGTTGAATTTCTTATTCGTGAAACTCACAAATGGTTTTCGTGTTCTTCTCAGCGCCGCTTAGAATATAGGCACATATACAACACAATTAATTGTAGGAAAGGGGAACGTGATCCTCGAAATATTCCAGAAATTTGCAATACTCGCTGGATTTCCATTGAACCCACTGTTAACAGAATTTTAGAACAACACACAGAACTAACATTACACTTTGAACTTGCCTATCACAAAGCACACTACCTTACTGCAGAAATTTTATACAATATGTATAAGGATCCAGCCAATAAGGTATACTTATGCTACATTCAGAATATCCTGAATGAACTACAAAAAACCAATAAAGTTTTTGAATCGGAGAATGTGGATCCTACCAAGTTGTTAGGCAGTTTGGCCAATTTAGTTCGGTCCATAACCAGCAGAATAATAAATCCCACTGCTATAATTGATCCTCTCAAGAGCAGCATTGATAGTTATATTGACCCATCCCCATATTTCAGCCACATAGTCGAAAATGAACTAAAACTCTCCAATATGTCCGATGATGCAAAGAAAACTTTACGTGACAGATGTGTCAGTTTCACAAAAAAGCTGGTTCATGAGCTTCAGAATAGGCTTCCAGATAACTCTGAAGTACTCCAACAAATATCGTTACTAAGTGTGAAAGAAACATTGAAAACAGTGAAACAGCCTATTATTGGTTTGGTATTAGTAATGGGTTTTGAGCAAAACGCCAACAAAATTGAAAACCAGTGGCGAAACGTTAATCACATAAAATGGACGAATCAGACATCGACTTCTACATTCTGGCAAGAGGTTAGTCAGTACAGTGATGCAGGAGGAGAAAATCCTTTTGCGGAGTTAGTCTCACTCGCATTTACATTGTTAACTTTACCATACTCCAGTGCGGTACAGTAGTCGAGAGAATTTTTAGCCAAGTGAACTTGGTGAAATACAAACTCAGAAACAGACTTAAAACGAATACACTCTCTGCTATTCTGAGTGTAGGATATTGATTGAGACGCAAACATAAGTGTTGTTTTTCATATGAAAGCCCAGAAGAAATACTGAAGCTTGTTGGTACGAATGCTACATACATGAGGGAGACCAGTGAAACCTGCAGCAGCAGTAGCAAAGAAAATGAGGATGGGGACGATGATATTTATTTTTGCTAGGTGAGTGTTTTTCTCATTTTAATTTTTATGCATAAAACATACAAATTATAATTTAGCCATTTCTGGCCAATTTTGTTGGACTGTTGGACTATTTTCTCTGACTGATCGTTGGCAACACTGTACTAAAGCAGAGTTACTAAACGACTAAACGTAGCTTTTAGAAACTAATTCACCAAAGAAGACGAAACCAATATTCCAGATTTCGAATTAAAAACAGAAGTTAGAATTACTGACGTAGAAGTAGATATCATTGGAGTAGTGAAGCAACTGAAATCACTTAACAAGAACAAGTCTTCTGGTCTGGACTGTATACCCATAGATTTCTATCTGATTATGCTGAAGCGATAGCTCCTTACTTAACAGCCATATACAACCGCTCTCTCAAAGAAGGGTCTGTACCAAAAGATTGGAAAGTTGTACAGGTCACACTTATATTCAAGAAAGGCAGGAGGAGTAACCCACTAAACTACAGGCCTATTACAATGACGTCAATTTACAGCAGGGTTTTGGAACATATCCTGTATTCAAATATTATGAATTATCTCGAACAGAATGATCTATTGACCCAAGGTCAACACGGATTTAGAAAATTTCGTTCATGCGAAACACAACTAGCTCTTTAAAGGCCAATTCACACTGTCCGTCACGTCCTGTCACCGTCCGACAGGACATCCCGCAATTCAACTTTCTCGAGAAGAATGTTTTGACGGAACAGCCGTTTGCTGACATCGGAAGTTAACCTATTTTCGTCACGCGAATTGCATATTGCTGTCGACGATTGCACTGTTTATATGCAAATGTGTCTTATTCATCTTTGTTTTGTCGTTATACTTCGTTTTATAGGTAAATCTCAAATGTTTCTTGACGACTTAAATATTTTATGTCAATTGAGTGTCCCCCCTAAAATCGAGTTCGGATATCTGATACCAAAAAATGGTTTATGTTATGTAACATTGTAATAGAAAAGACTGAAGCAAACTGTTTGTTTGAATAAGATTGTAATTTGAATACGCATATTTCATTAAATAACATTTTAAATGAAAATGTCAGTCCTAATAAAAGATAAATATTCAGTTGTTTACGATGGTATTAACAATGTGAGTGGGCAAATCGTAATGGATAAAGTAAACAGGCGCCATTTATACTCCTATAAGTATTGTTTGATGTTTTCTTATGATTGTATTTCCCTTGAAAATAGATGTCGATGTTTTGAAATGTTGTTTCAGTTCCCAGTAAGTTGGCGAAAAACATACGCTGTAACGTTTTCTTTCGCTGTCAATAACATTTAGCATTGTTGTTCTCTCAATTCCAGTATTAAACGACTTTCTACATTCAACATCGCATACTGAGATGGGCGAATTGACGTGACGGACAGTTTGAAAACAACTTGACGTGATGGTGCCGTGACGTGACGTTGGTGATTCACACGTAGTGTTGAGTACTATCGATAAGGTTTCGCAAATCGATTCGGTATTTCTTGATTTCCAGAAGGCTTTTGACACTGTACCTCGCAACGGCTTTTAATCAAATTCTATGGTTATGGTATATCGTCCCAAATTTGCGACTGGATAGGGAATTTTCTGTCAGAGAGGACAATGTTTGTAGTAATCGATGGTACAGCATGGACTAAAACAGAGGTGATATCGGGCATTCCACAGGGTTGTGTCATTGGTCCTCGGCTGTACCTTATTTACATAAACGCAGTGGCGTAGCTATCATAGGGCTAGGCGGGGCAGTGCCCCGGGGCCCCCGAGGTCAAGGGGCCCCTCGGCATCCATGAGCAAAGTTCGGTAAGTTACAATAGAGCGTCATTTTTTAAATTTTTATTTATTTATTTATTTTTTACCTTCCCACCCTACCGTCCATCAATTTCCTCTCGCGTCAAACTAAGCTGCCCACAGTAGTCGCACTGGGCCACAGGGTGACGGAACATTGCTTAAATAGTGGGGCCTGCTGACAGGTCAGACGTGCACCCTGGCACCTGCTGAATTACTAGCAGTGTGTGACAATACTGTTCGTGGTTTGATTAGCGGCAGGGGGGCCATATTTTCGTGATTGAGTAAAACTTCATTGTTCATTTTTACTAGCTTCTGCCTGCGAGTTCATTCACCGAGTATGGAGCAACTTTGAAAACTATTCCTTGGTAGTTTTATCTGTATGTCCTACCCAGGTCCAACTCTATCCCTCTCCAACATTTCATCCAAATCCACCTAGTAGTTTCTGCTTGAAAGCATAATTAACTTCCCCAGTTATAATTATATTAGAGAGTACGATTAAATATTATCTGCTGCGTGACACACATCTACTTAAGAGTAGGTTTGCCTTATTATGTCGTCCAGTAAGCGGAAAGGACGTGATGAAGTAGTATTGCATCTGTATAGTTCATAGGCGCCGATTACGGTTATGCTCGGTCGCTCAAGCATACCCCAAAATTTGAATGGGTATGCTCGGCATACCCCACTGAAAATTTTGGTATTATTTTTTATTTTCGTTATATTTCTTGATTGTAATTAAATTCGATTCTCTCATTCAATTGATGGGCGGCTGGCTTTTGTAATACACCGCTGTAAAAAGATTATCTAAAACAAACAGGTAATTGGATTCGTAGGCATTAAAATTCATGTTGACATGTGACTGAAGTGATCATTTTCTAAATAGTCCGAATGTTAATGGAATGCTACTTATAAGTTCAATATCGTAAACTGAAGGCGGTAACCTTTAATTGTTGTATTGAATAACTAGAAATGAAGTGGGTTTGTACGATACGATGAAAATGAGTATACTACTAATATAACGTTTATGTATTCTCTTAGAAGTCAATTGTCTTAAAGGAATCGTGTTAGTGTTAAGTCATGACATTTTTCATCCTGTTTACTGAATTGATGTGTGATGTAACAAATGGGTTGTGAACCTATTGGTATCGACAGACATGGTATGACAGCAGAAGTGGTTATGGACTATTTTCGTAATACTGAATAGAAAATAAATCTGCAGAAGAAAGAAGGCAGGAAGACCATTCGAGGTTTGTTTTTGTGCTAATGAACACAGTATTCACAATACAGACACATCATTATCTGATATGCATGTTTAAGAAGACGAAAACTCTGAAAATTACTTCAGTAGTTACTACAACGGAAAAAAACAGGTTCAAATGGTCGCAAAAGCCACCCAGTAGTTCTGAAACGTGAAATTGAAATTAATGGCTGTTAATTTCTTTCTTGTATGTTAAAAAATTACTTTTCTCCTTTCAGAGATTAAAATGGTCCTAAATTAACACCATATGAAGCAAAAAAAAAAAAAAAAAAAAAAAAAAAAAAAAAAAAAAAAAAAAGAAATAGTTCTAAAATAAAACAAAATTAGTACTTTACATTTGTACCTGCAATAGGAAAAAAAATAACAAAGATTTTTTAAAAAAAAAAAAAAAAGAAATTCCTGTCGGGGGGGGGGGGGGGGCTGCAGGCCGGGAACCACATTTCCCTTTTGGGAATGCCACTGAACACACCCCAAGATTTTCAAAAGTCGGCACCTGTGGTATAGTTTTAGTTTAGAGAGGGCCCCAACGTCATTTTTGCCCCGGGGCCCTTGGTGTAGTAGCTACGCCACTGCATAAACGATTTGGGAGAAAATCTATAATCTAAGAAGGTTGTTTGCAGATGACGCCGTCATTTACCGTTTAGTAAAATCATCTGAAGATCAAAATGAATTGCAGAACGATCTGAATAAGATATCACTATGGTGGAAAAATTGGCAATTGACTCTAAATAATGATAAGTGTGAAGTCGTCCACATGAGTACGAAAAGAAATCCGTTAAACTTTGTTTACAAGATAAATCATTCAAAACTGAAGGCCGTAAACTCCACAAAATACCTAGGAATTACAATTACTTCAGACTTAAACTGGAAAGAACACGTAGATAATTGTAAAGTTGAACCAAAGACTGCGTTTTATTGTTAGGACCCTTGTAAGGTGGAACAAAACTACTAAAGAAACTGCATACACTACGCTTGTCCATCACTTTTTGGAGAATTGCTGCCCAGTGTGGGATCCTTATTAGGTGGGTTTGACAGAGGACATTGAAAGTTTCGAAAGAAGGGCAGCTTGTTTTGTATTGTCACGATACAGGGGAGACAGCTTTACAGAAATGATACAGGATCTAGGATGGGAACCATTACAACAACGGCACTTATCACTGTGGCGTGGGCTACTTACGAAACTCCAAATGTGAAAATATATTTTTGTCTCCTGCTTACATAGTTAGAAATGATCAACAGAAAAAATACAAGAAATCAGAGCTCGAACGGAGAGATTCAAGTGTTCTTTTTTCCTGCGTGCTATTCGAGAATGAAATGGGAGATAAATAGTATAAAGATGATTCTGCCACACACTTAAATGTGATTTGCAGAGTAACCCATGTAGATGTAAATGGGCCACATCAAGTGCTGATATCTGCACCTGCTACAGATGACTTCTGTATTACTCTCTGGTTCCCGGTGTTGAAACTGACATTTTTTGCTATGTGACTGTCCTCAGGTGCTTGATTTATTGTCGCATTCAGTACAGTCCATCCACTCTGCATTATCTGTGCTGGCATATTCACTCTGTCATCATGTGCAGAGTCATTCTTCCTGAAATTTGGATGCTCCTTTGTGTCTTTAGGAGATTGAGTGCTAGGTTCCAGGTGGAACTAAGTTGCTAACCCAAGACTTGGTTGATAAGATACTCTTTCAGAGATATCAAGAAGGTGCTGAGCTCTGTTTCTGCACCAGAGAAGTCACCAGAAGTACAAGAAGAAATAAAGACGGTTGCTTTCTTGCTGTATGCTGAACCAAATTCAGCAGAATACTGCAAGTATAATGTCAACAGCATAATTTGTCCATCATCCAAGATTATGCTCTCTTACGGAGAGTAAAGGATGATCTGGGCCCTATGGCAACTGAAAATTCACCATATAGGCTACCATGTCAGTGTGGTACACCACATACTGGTCAAACTACCAAGACCGTCGACATGAGGTGAAAGGAGCCCCAGCGGCAGCAAACATTGTTTGGAATTAAACCATTCTATGATTTACAATGTTTTCAAGATTCTGACACAAACACCCTGATACCAGGATAGTATTACTAAATAATCAATTGAAATAATAGTCATGCAGAATCTTCTCAACCATGACACAGGTTATCAACTTAGTTCTGCCTGGAACCCAGAACTTGAGTTCCTAAAGTCACAAAGATGACAATATCCAAATTTTGGAAGAAATGACTCTGCATATGCTGACAGAGTGGTTATCCCAGCACAAATAATGCAGAGTTCCCAGACTGTGCTGAATGAGATGATAAGTTGAGCACTTGAGTACAGTCACTTAGAAAAAGAATGTTAGTTTCAACACCAGGAACCAGAGACTAATACGGAAGCTGTCAGTAGTGGATGTGGACGTCAAACAGAGCACTTGACATGGCCGGCTACGGCAACAGATAAGAACTGTCCACAAAGAAGCTTAAATGATGACTGTCAGAAGACTGAATGCTCAGTACAACTTAGAGGTGGAACAGAACATCACATGATAAAATTATTGACTTACTAAAGCCCAAAAGTATGTGCACAGCAGTCAGAACAGCCGTATTTAGTAATTACTAAGGTTGCAACTACTGGCCGGCGTGGACGTCAAATAGAGCTCATCAAGCAACACAGACCAATGACAACAACTAGGCATGACACAAAGACATAAATACTGAACCCGTTCCACACTGAAATCAACCTCAGCAAGGACCTGATGAAGATTGCAAGTAACAGGATCTAAATATCGTGATAGTATGACACGGATTATCAGCAGAAAACCTGATTCCCAGAGATATAACTGTGGCATTAATGTTTTTAGTAATGGTATAAAGGACTGGTCTTTTCAGCTCAATGTCTTTCTAAGTAGGTAAGTGGTCTCCAAAGTGATCAGTTTTGAATGGATAAAACAGTCAATGATTTAAGAAATTTCTAGCATATTCTCACCATTATCTTGCATAAAAGGACATTTACTTTGAGAAGTAACTTCTAGTTAAAAAAAAAAAAAAAAAACTTAAAAAAAAACTGGTAACTAAAACAATGAAAATTTCCAAGGATTCTAAAAGATTCCTGGATATTTCCCAGATTCCTCCAGGCTGAAAAAATTCCTACATTTTTTCTGGATCCCCCCGTTATCTTGGAGCATATACACCCTGGCCAATGCCAATAATGTTTTGAAATGGAGTGTTTTTGGAGTCTATTTTACATTCAACTTTTGATATTCCATACCCAGAACATTAACATGCATTATGCTAAAAATACAAAATTATTTATTCTTTTCAAAATGGAGGGGAGTGTATTCAGCTATGTTCTGGATATTAATAAATCTAACTTTTGGACATTAAATCCAGCTGCAAATTAGTGACCTGTCCTACCTATTTTGGACACATCCACATTGAGGCATCCATAGTCAACTTTTGATGCTTCAGGACTGACCTAATTCTGGCTTGTGGGCTCTTGCACATTACTTATTACTACATTTGGATTGATAAATGTCCTGTTTCATAATCAGCCAATTTAAGTAAATTTGCCAATTTATATGCCATCTGAACATGGAGAAATTTTATATTTTAATAGCCAAATGTTAGATTAGTTCTGCACAGACTGTAATAAAACAGCTGCTTGACATATTCCCCACCCCCAGAAGAGGCTATAATTAATTTCTATATTGTAAATACAGTGGATACACTAGTAAAGTCTGATTAGAAATTTGTTGATGTAAACACTGGCCTTTGTAATGAAGCATGTTGGGATTTATTCCTGTCCGCTTGCATTACAGAGCCTCCTGATACCACTGTTGCATAAAAATAGATACGAATGTAATTAGTCTATTATCATTTTCTTTTCCAAAACTTTTGTTATTCTATTTTCTAATGTTACTAGCTGGAGCTATTTTCTATTATTTGGTGTCACATAAGTTTGTTTAATTAGCAAATATTAATTAGTTTATGCCAAAGGTATATTGTAAAAGTTCAGATAGTATGCTAATTATTATTTCTGTAAAATTAATTAAATTCTTTTCTCATAATGTAAAAGTAGGTATTACTGTGTTTCACAAGTAATGTTAGTAAAGTTTTGCAGTTAATTACAAAAGAATTAATCCAGGTACTCATATGTACTCAAATGAGTATCAGATAAATTACTGCCCATATTACAATCAGTATTATACAAGCTGAGTGAAGCAATTAGTTGTGCTTGCCAACCAGCAAGTTGTACCTCCTGCAGCAAGAAATAAAAAGATGTCAACAGTAAACAGAATGCTTTGTGCTAGGCGAATTGTGCCTCCTTCCCAATTTTTAATGATTTTTTTATGTACAGGCCTGAAGAAGAAAAAGGCACCACTTTAAATAGAGCCAACTTTTGCCTACCACATGCTTCAAGACTTACTCCATCAGAGCCCCAGTCAAGAATTAACAGCACACAAAATATCTAAGATAGGGTAATCAATTTTCCATCAAAATGTAGGGAGCCTCCCTAGAAAAAAGACGAACTGATTATCAACATTAATGAGAAAGACTCTATAAATAATGCTCAAGTATTGTGCTTTGCTGACAAGGGAACCTCCCCATCGCACCCCTCTCAGATTTAGTTATACGTTGACACAGTGGATAGGCTGTGAAAAATTGAACACAGATCAATCGAGAAAACTGGAAGAAGTTGTGTGGAACTATGAAACAATAAGCAAAATGTAAAAACTGAACGATCCATGTGAAATATAAGCATCATCGAGGACAATGTGAGCATAGGAGTGCTGTGGTCTTGTGGCTAGCATGAGAAGCTCTGGAATGACAGTTCCTCGGTTAAAGCCTTCCCTTGAATGAAAATTTTTATTTTTTTTATTTTTGCAAAATTATGATCTCTCCATCCATTCATTGATGTCTCTATTCAATGTCATCAGTTTAGTCTCTGTTTTTTTCACTGCACCACTAAACCGTGCAATTAGCAGATGAAAGGAAGTGCCTCTCCAATGGGAACCTAAAACATTTGATTGCAAGGTGATAGGTCAACTGATTCCTCCACAGAAAAGCATGTCTGATGTATTCGATACAACACTGATGATGGCATGTGTTTAATATGACAGGTATACTCTCTCCGCCGTGCACTGTAGTTGACTGACGTTGTGTGTTTAGATGTTTGTTTAGGCATAGCGTTCTCATACTACAGTGCAGTTACCTTGCATCAGACGGATGGACAGACAGACAGATAACAATTTTCTGAAAATGAAAAAAATTAAAATTTTTGCCTATGGAAAGGCAGGAACCAAAGACCTCTCACTCTGCATCTCCTCACGCTAGCTGTGAGACCATAGTGCTCCTGTACTAACGACCTGTTCGACACTGCTTATCTTTCATATGGAGTGCTCAGTTTTTATATTTTGCTTATTTTTTTCATACTTCCATACAACTTCTTCCTGTTTTCTCTATTGATCTTTGTTCAGTTTTTCACAGCTTCTCCACTGAGCCAACTTATAACTAAATCTGAGGGGGGTGCGATGGGGAGGTCCTCTTGTGAACATCATTTAACTAATAATTGTACTATGCCATCTTTACCTAGCTACAACTTGGCAGCTTATTTCTCTATAGTAAACAAATAAATGGATGGAGTAGCAATATATGTTAAGGAAAGCTTAGATTACAAAGCTGTAGACATCACTAAATACTGTGTGGAATAACATCATGTGCTACTGAAATAAATTCTAATCCCAAACTAGTAACAGTCCTGGCTGTTTACAGGGCTCCTTCAGGAAATGTAAGAACTTTTCTGCATCTCATGGACCAGATTCTGTCAGTTTTACACACCAAAATGAAGGATATTGTACTCTAAGTGACTTAAATGTTGACTGTCTGGCTAAAAATAACAATAGAAGTAACTTGCAAAATGTGATGTCCACTTACAATCTGAAATCAGTAGTCACCTTACCCACTAAAATCACATCACATTTCTAAAGTATGATAGACAATATTTTTGTAGATGTAAGTCGATACCAGAACATTAGTATCGTTCAGGTTATATAAATGGCCTCACAGACCATGATGGTCAAACCATTACTCATCATAATGTTAAACCTCATAATAAACTATCTTCCATATGGAAATCCATAAGAATAATGAACAAAGAGGCAAAATAATCTTTCAAATGTAAGTTACAGAAAAGGGATTGGTCCCTTGTTTTCAATATTGATAATGCTAATCACAAATTTAACTATTTCATAAACGATTTTTCGGGGCTTTTTGAAGAATGTTTTCCAAAGAAATGGGTCAGAAATACTCTTTCCAATTATGTAAGTAAGCTTTGGGTTACAGAAGGTATTAAACAGTTATGTTAAATGAACAGAGAAATTTATGCTAAAATCAGAACAACTGATGATATTGAAAACTGGAATCATTACAGACTTTACTGCAAAATTCTAAAGAAAGTAATACATAAATCAAAAACTCTTTACTATAAGAAGAAAACAGATAATTCTAATAATAAAATGAAAATAATTTGGAACATTATAAAAAGTGAAACGACAATGGAAAAATATGCCACAGATGACCAAAGAATCAGATATGAAGGTAACATAATTGAAAATCCGAAAACGGTAGCTACAATTTTTAACAAACACTTCCAGTGAGTTACTCAGCAAATTGGCTGCATGCCCTCAGTTGAGGAAGCCATGGGTTTATGTCTAGCTGCTTACTTCAACATAATACCAGAAATGTACTTAAAGCCAGTCACTGTAAGGGAAATTAAAAAGGTAATTAGGGATCTAAAATGTAAGAATTCTGCAGGGGTAGATAATATATCTAATAATCTATTGAAATATTCTTCTCCATGGATAAAGGAAATTCTGTATCATATTTTTGATGCTTCACTCCAACATGGCATTGTTCCTGAAAGACTCAAACATGCAATCATGAAGCCCTTATACAAGAAGGGCAATAAAACAGAGCTCACAAACTATTGTCCAATTTCATTACTAACAGGTTTCTCTAAAATACTAGAAAAATTAACATATATTAGAATTACAGGACATTTCACAAGCTACAGAGTTATTAGCAAGAGACAAATTGGCTTACTAAAGGACTGTTCAACTGAAGAAGCAGTGTATGCACTTGCAAAGGAGGTCCTTGAATCACTAAATAAAAAAATAAAAAATGACAGGGGCTGGTGTCTTCCGTGACCTGCCAAAGGTCTTTGACTGCATAGATCACCAAATTCTCATGTGCCAAATTAGTTGGTATAAGGGTCACTGCAGGTAATTGGCTATAATCCTACCTTCAGGACCGATGTCAAAAAGTAGTTTTAAAAAGCTCAGAGAACTTAATGGGTATCTCTCCTCAATCTCAATGGACTCCTATTAGCTGTGGACTGCCACAAGGTGTAGTCTATCAAACACGACATGCTCTCATAATGCTCTCGTGATGCTCTCTGCAGTTCTACAAGATGCCCAAATGAAGTAGTTTTTTATATATTTAGGGAGGTTTTATTGGGACTGTTACTGTCCTGGGCTTTTTATTTCGCAGGTGAAGGCCCAGACAGAAACTTTACTAAGGGCATGGAATGTGCAGAGGCAAACAAACCACTGTGCATAATAAAAACTCTGTGAACCTGCACAGAAGTGTTTGCAATGGAAAAGAAACAAAGTAACTGTGATTGATAGTGTGTTGTTTTATAATAAATTAGTTACCATTGTAAAGTTGACCTGAGCATAGTGAGGTTACAAGACTGTATATGTGTTCTGGTTGTAATATTGTAAATCAGAACTGTAAGTCGGTTTAATCATTGTAAAAAGGGAAAAATAAACTCAAGATGTTGTTTACATTGAAAGGAAAATTCTTCTCATTTCACGAGTGAGAAAGTGTGGTGTGCTCAAATCTTTCTCTTCTAATTATGATTTTTATGGAGAAGATGCCCAGCCAAATTTAAACTGGAAGGAACTTATTTAGAGGTACTGAGTAGCAGGACCTCTAACTAGAAAATCTCATCAACTTAGGGGAGTGAATATCAAATAACTAAACAATAAACTTTAAATATGTGATAGTATTCCTAAAAAGGTGGAATTACACGGTCCCATTGCATATTTTGGTGACCGTGACAGGACTTGGAAGAGGAAAGAGAGAAAAAACATAATTGTGAGTCCTAAAGATCCGGAAGAAAGTGATGAAATTTTTTATGGAAGAAGTTTGACATTTATTCTGTGGAACAATAAGTTACCTTGACATCGTCAATAAACAATAATCGTCCGAAGACAATTTCAAATAAATTCTGATGTGAACTCGGTAATGGGTTCAATTACAAAACATTAATACGCTGCTCAAGAAGTTGCTGCCTATAAAAACCCAAAATCAGTCTACATCTTTGCACGATTGTGGCTGTGATTCCTGATGCAGATCTGGCATCTGGTACATGATTACACTGGACGGCGCCAGGCGACTACGCGGACGCAGCTGCCTGTACGTCATCTCACCGCTACATCGAGATCGGTGCAGATGATGTTTCACTCTGTCGGTAAGCGTATAAGTGTCAATTTATTCTATTAGTGTTTTTGAAAGTTGTTGAGAGTGGTACTATTAGTGTATGCCCTTAACACGAAATACAGTAAGAAAAATGGCGCAGTTGCAAGAGTTGTTCAGTAAATTCAGTGACGAGTTAAGAAACTCTTTATCAAACGATGGAAAACAGTTAGAATCGAAGTTAAAAGACATTGCAGAATCATTATCAAATGATGTAAAACAGTTAGAATCAAAGTTAAAAGACAATGCAAAATCATTATAAAACGATATGAAACAGTTAAATCGAAGTTATCTGAGAAAATGGACAATAATTCTAAGGAAATAGCTGATCAAGTCTATTATCAAAATGTGAGGCTAGATACTTTAAATAACCAATTGGTTGCTCATGTTCAGGAATGTAAGGAGAGGTATAGTAATCTGGAACAGGAATTTGAGGGTTTAAAATGATTGTTGGTTTCTAAAGAGAAGGTAGAATCTGTTTCCAAGAGGATAGTACATGCGCAATTGGAATTAGTCAAGGAATCTATAGTAGATGACATTATGAACAGAGTTTTAGAAAGGGAGGATGAAATTTTGAATGATTTGCAATCTTTAAATCAGGATTTGCTTATCACCTATACATGGGATAGGAAGCTGGGAACAAAGAATAGAGGTTCTAAATAAGAAATTTATGGGTGAACCTTTACTAAAGCATTTTACGTGGACACCCTCTAATAATTTAAGTATGGCAGAGGTACAAAAGAAGGTGCAGTCTTCTTTGGAAAAGTCTGCACATAATAGGCTACATCGACACAATGCAACAGCAGTTATACCAAATTGGAATATCAGAGACCTAGTATTAATTCACAATTTTCAGCTTAGTTCAGGTCCAAAAAAGCAAATAAGCAAATTTTTTCATAAGTGGTGTGGTCCATTTAGAATTAGCAAAATAACATATCCAAAAACTGTGTATTTACAGGGCCTGGACACGGGAGCAGACAAAGGTTTGTACAACCTGAACGCAATAAAACCTTACTGTCCACCCTCAGGCTGATTAGCACTCTTTGCTAATTCGGTGGAGTGACGACCACCAGGAAGCCAGTTATTTGTCCTTTTTCTTCTCTTTTCGATTTCTAAAAGGACAAATCCTTCACTCTTTCACTATGCTTTCAAACTTTTCTATTGTTATTCTTTCTTTCTTTCTTTCTCTCTTTCTTTTATATATATAACACAATGATGAGAATGATTTTATTTTTATTGGCTTTTTGCAATAATGACGACATGATTTGCTATTGACAATTTTCAATAGTTATCAATGACCAGATGAAATGTGTCCTGAATGTAGTTATACTTACTACTACTAGATGGCATCAATATCTATGTCTATGTATATCTGTTAAAATATAAGATTAATTTTATTTATGGCCTAGATCGTTATATGTATATCCCGAATATAACATAAATAGTTGATATTTTTCAATCTTGAATTGAAAATAGTCAAACAGATGCCAACTTATAAGCATATTGGCATGTTGGTAAGCATTGAATTTCTAATGTGACATTATTACGTCAAAATAAGAATGAGAAAATGGAAGAAGGAACTTTTTCCTAGACCAGGTACTACGAGATTTTATTTTGGTTACTATTGCAAGACTTGCATTTGTGTAAATGTGTGGGTGTGTGTGTATTTGTTTACCCTTCTTTTTTCACCCCGAAGTAACTCTTTTCTGTCCCGGGATTGGAATGACTCCTTACCCACTTCCTTAAAACCCTCATCATTTCCTTTTCCCTCTCCTTCCCTTCTGCCTGACAAAGCAGCTAGGCTGCGAAAGCTAGCGTTTGTGTGTGTGTGTGTGTGTCTGTGTGTTTATTTGTTACTATCACTGCCTAGAGAGAGAGAGAGAGAGAGAGAGAGAGAGAAATTTGACTTGTGGCAATTAACCAATAGAAAGAACAGAATTGACTAAATTCCTTGGAGTGCATATTGATAGTAAAATGAAATGGACATACCACATCCAACAGACTCTGAAAAAACTGAGCTCAGCTACATATGCAATTAGAGTAATCTCCTACTTTGGAGACTTGCCACTATAAAGTCTACCTACTGTGGGTATTTTCACTCCATTATGTCCTATGAAATTATCATCTGTGGAAATTTAGTTTCAGCAAAAGAAAAAGAAAAAAGGAATAAGAATTATGTGTAGAGCACATCCTTGAACTTCATGCCGTAACCTTTTTTAGAAAGCCACAAATAATGAGCACTATATCTCAATACATTTATTCACTTATGTGTTTTGTAATAAAGCATCCTGATAAGTATGCCTTGAATAGAAACTGTTGCAACCATAACACAAGAGGGAAGGAAAATTTTCATTATGATCTTAAGAAATTGACACTGGTTCAAAGAGGTGTCAAATGGCCTGGCTCCAAAATTTTTAACTCTTTCCCAGGGCAGATAAAATCTGTAAGACACAATCAATATCTAATTAAAAATAATTAAAAGAAATATTTGCTAAATATGTCCATCTACTCCTTAGAAGAGTTCTATGAATTAAAAGGGAAATGTGTATTGAAATAGAACTATGAATTTTTTGTAATCAAAGAAGTGTATTTTAATTTTTCTAACTTAAAAGATATGAAATTTGTAGTACTGCTGCTCATTAGTGTAAGTAAACATAGATATTTCCTATTACTTATACATTATCTGTTATGTTATTTAAATGTTAGTGATAAAATTACAATTATGTAAAATCTTTTTTATATGAAGAAGATTCTTTTTTATGTGTGTTGTCCTGTATGTTTGACTTCTTCTACATCTCATGTGACCTGCTCACGAACAGAGATCAGTGGAACATAAATAAATAAATTAGATAAAAAATAATGAAAATGAGTAATAAAGGCTGTAGACATCAGTTATGATAGTAATTAAATTATACAAGAGTAGACAAAAACTATAAGATTCAGAGTTTGTTATGTATATATTGTATACATGATAGGAACTTTATCATCATATTGCACAGTTTCCAGCCACAGGCTGGGTCTGATTGTAACACAAGCCGTGCCACTTCGTCCTGTCTTCCCACCATCTCTCTGGTTTCACTCTGGCCTAGTTCTCTCCTCTCTTCTTGACACAATCCTCCACTCCTTTTAGCCATCTATGCCTTGGTCTTCCTCTTGGTCGTTTCTTCTGTATCTGTGTTTCGTGTATCCTCTTGGGGATCCTCGTCTCCCCCGTTCTCTTTAAATAGCCATAGCACTGCAGTCTTGATATCTCAGTTCTATCCTGTAACGGCTGCTATCTCACTTTTTCTCTGATCTTCTCATTCCTCATCTTGTCTCTACTTGTTACCCCTATTCTGCTTCGTAGAAATTTCATTTTCCCTTCTTGTATTTCGATCCTATCTCCTTTCTTTCTAACCCAAGTTTCAGATGCATATGTCAGTATCAGAACATAACAATTTTGGTATAGCACTCCTTTACTTCTTTGTGGTACATCCTTACTCCACACTAAACTCCTAACACTTCTCAGAAATACTTCTGCCATCTGACACGTTCTATAATCTCCTTGTCATTTCTCCCATTTTCCTCCATTTCACTTCCCAGGTACTTGAAGCTTTCTACCTGCTTCAGCTGTTCGCCTCTAAGTGTTATTCTGCTCACTGGTCTATCCTTTGTCCTACTGGTTACCATGAACTCACATTTAAGGATGTTGAACTTCAGTCTGTATTCTCCCACTGTTTCTTCCCAAGCATCTAGCTGCTCCATGATTTCCTCCTCCTTGTTGCCCCATTTCTTTCATATTTCCTTCCTCGAGTTTCCCTGCTACCTTTGTCATTGTGTCATCCATAACCACAATGAAGAGAAGGGGATGACAATGCACTTCCCTGTTTCAGCCCACACACTTGTTTGAACCATTCTGCTCTTCCCTCTCCCACTTTCACACAACTCATACTTCTACAATACATCTCCTTCACTCTGATTACAGTCTCTTTTTCCACTCTCCTAATTTAAAGTGCTTCCCAAACCTTTTTTCTTACAAACTCTATCATATGCCTTTTCTATGTCTAGAAAGGTCGTGAACAGGTCCTCCCCATATTCATAATGGTGTTCTTGAAGTTGCCTTACTGCAAATATGAGGTCCACTATCGATCTTCCAGGTCAAAATCCAAACTGTTCTTCTCTCATTTCCCTCTCGACTTTGGCTCGAATTCTACTTTCCAATATCTTCTCATATACTTTTGCATAGTGTGACACATCTGTAATTTCTGCACTCCTTTCTATTTCCTTTCTTGAATGTTGGGACTATAAATCCTTTCTTCCAATCTTATTTTCCTTTCATATCACCCTCGTCACTTGATACAGCCACTGTTTCCCAACTTCCCCTGCTGCCTTCACTATTTCCACATTCACTTCATCCACCCCTGGTGCCTTTCCTCCTTTCATCTTGTTTATTGCCACTTCCACTTCTCTCCAAGTCAGGTCCTTCTCCATTCCTGTACTGCACTGCACTTTCCGTCTTCTACTGTGCTGCCCTCCTCATGTCCATTTGCATTTAGCAAATCCTAAAAATACTCTTTCCATATAGTACTTATTTCCTCTGCTGTCCTCCTCCATCATCTCTTTCCACTTCACCATCCACTTCTTCTTTTCTTCTATGATCACCTTTGCTACTTCTTTCTTCTTTTGCTTGTAATCTTCTCTTGCAAGATCATTTATTTCCTGGAACCACACTTTGAATGCCTTGTTCTTCCTTCTCACTGCTTCTTTTATTCCATCATTCTACCAAGGTGGCTCCTTACATTACTTCCTGTTTCTTGTTCTTCTGCATACAGCTACTGCTGCAGATTCGACCATTGCGCTTTTGAACTGCATCCATTCCTCTTCTTCTATTTTTGGATTATCTGTTGGAAAATTTTTCCTTATTTTCTTCTGGAATTCCTCCTCGACTTCATTTTCCTTCAGATTCCATAATTTGATTCTTCTTTCCTGGTACTCTGATCTCTTACATTCGTTCCCTACCCTCAGGTTCATAACCAGTAGCCGGTGGTCGCCATCTAAGTCCACTGATAGTATTACCTTTAAATTGTGACACTACTCTTTGTTTCCCAGTCATACAACATGTAGTCCACCAAAGATCTTTTTGTTAAATCACTGATGTACCAAGTTATTTTTTTGGTTCTCTTTCTTCTTAAACCAACAACAGGGTACAGCAGGAATTTTATATGTTCCATAATTGATGCACAACTAATACAAAAGCTCGAGTCATATTAGTTATATTACAAACACAACTGGATGCTTATGTTTTACAGCTCTGATATTCATAATAATATTTTTAGGGAACAACTCACTGTAAAGACAAATGTTGAACTGACGACAGACACAAATAAATGACACACAGACACACACACAATTCTAAATTTCTGGCTGTGGCCTTCCTCAGAAATAGAACACTCATTCACATAATCACTCAGTGATTGTGTAGATGAGTATTCTATTTCTGAGGAAGGCCATGGCCAAAAATTAAGAATTGTGTGTGTGTTTGTGTGTCTATAGGCGGCTCAACGTTCATGTTTACTGTGAGTTGTTCCCTATCTAAATATTATTATTAACATTCCTTACTGGACCTTCCATTGTTGTTTAAAAAAAAAAAAAAAAAAAAGGGTAAAGCAGTCAACAATCCGAAGATTGGTGTGAACACCACAGTGTTTTACTAGGCATGGTCCTGTTTGGAGGTGGTATGCCGTTGCCTTCCTCCGACCTTCGAACTGACTTACCCAGCCAGTTATAGGGGAACCTACGGTTTAACGTGGGTTCCGAACCACGATGCTACTCGGTATTTTTCACATGAGAAATACCGCCAGAGGTGAAAGAAGTGGAAAGTGACAGATAAAAATCCTAGGACCTGGCGGGGATCGAACCCGGGACCTTTGGATCTGTAGTCTGGCACTCTACAACTGTGCAAACGAGGCGCATTGTTGTTACAGCTCTGATATTCCTTGTGCAACAAGTTGGTGGACGACTTCTTTATTCCAGAGTATACAGTAAAGTGAGACTACACACATTAGTATTTACTTAAGATTTTCTGTCACAATCCAGTTATCCATTATGAATTATTCAACTAGTAATAATGTTTCAATGTGGTGGAGGAGCAGGAGCTGGGATATTATGTGTAAGACTACATAGTGTGCTAATGCAAGTAACATTTCACGTACAAAAATTTTATTCTGCTTTGTGTACATGAGTGGCGGGTGGACATGGATCAGTGTGGCCAGGGATGGCATGGATAAATACCAGGACCCGTATCAATGACAACAACAAAATAGATGAGAACATTTATTTTACTTCATTCTAATTTTCTGCCACTAGCCTCTAAGTCAGTTATGTAAAGATTTGATATATATGTTGCAATGTAACAACATGAGCAGTCCTCTAGTGAAGCCCAGGATACCATATCTCTACTTTACAGACCAATTTCAGCCATATTACTTTTGTTCCTATTCATTTTGTCCTTTCTGTTCCATTTCTGTAATTACATGGCATTTATGGCATGGCTTCATGTATAAAGACTGCAATGTATAAAACTAAATTATTTTGAAGCAATAATATCATAAAATTGTGTATTTAATCAACTAGTGTAAAGTAGAAACTTCTAGTAGTACAATTGTAACTCATTGTTTGACAATAAGTAATTATGTCAATCACTGTCTATCAATCACAAACTGTAATCAACTCGCCTTTAAAACAAACCAAGCATATTATTACAAATCTGTTAAGTTCAATTCTATACTGTAATTTACATTGAATGTGTTATCTACTGTAATTAAAACACCTAAGAATGTGCCATATTTTATTAATTTTTGATGTCTTAAAAGTGCTTAGCAACATGATTATTAACTGTGAAGCTTTCTGTATGAAATGTCTTTTCTGTTGCTGTAATTATCCAGTCGAAAGCATCTGTATTTGCAATGTTCTAATTATTGATATACAATGTAATTATTATGGTTATTGTGTGTGATTATTGTAAATGTATTTAAAGGACTCATCCACACGCCAAAAGTTAGTTTTGACTTGTTGATTGGCCTGGAATCTATGTCAGTGTGTATAGCAGTCATTGTTAAATGAAAGTGACAGTAACTTTACAAAATCTATTTCATTTCACACCCCTTCATAAACTGATATAATTGCTAAGATTTTAATTTTTGCTGTTAGATATGACAATCTAATTACAACTACTACAGAAAAGGAATTGTCACAGTGTGACAAAATTTTAGTAGGAAAATTATTTGTGTTGTGTATATCTCAGTGTTCTGTAAAAATGAGTAGTGGAAGTAACATTCATAAAGTTGGTATTATAATGTGTTTGGGTCGTCACCTCCATGCATCGGTGCTGAACGTAAATTTCTCTATTCATCATCATGAAGATTCCCCTCAAAAGCATTTTTTTGCCTCTACGGGGATCCCATGAACAGCAAAATCCATTAGACAATCTGTTTAGCAAATCAACGGATTTCTTGTCGGAACAAAACAAAAAGATGGATGAAAATTTCAAAAAAATGTCAGTCAAAACTTTCAAACACTACACAATAAAGTCAGTTCTATTAAAGACGAAATTGTCAAAATAAACAAAAAATTAGAAGCTACAAACAATTGAGTAGACAATATAGATTTCAAAGTAGATTGTTTGGAGAAATCAACTGTTGTTGTTGTAGTCTTCAGTCTGGAGACTGGTCTGATGCAGCTCTCCACAAAACCCTATCCTGAGCAAGCCTCTTCAACTCCACATAAGAATGGCAACCTGCTTACTGCTTACTGTATCTGTCTCTTGGTCTTCCTTTGCGATTTTTACCCCAAACACTTCCCTCCAATGCTAAATTCATGATTCGTTGATGTCTAAGAATGTGTCCTACCAATCGATCCCTTCTTTTAGTCAAGGTATGCTAGAAATTCCTTTTCTCCCCAATTCTGTTCAGTACCTCCTCATTAGTTATGCGATCCACCCACTTAGTCTTCAACATTCTTCTGTAGCACTGCATTTCAAAAGCCTCTATCCTCTTCCTGTCCACACCGTTTATCATCCATGTTTCACTCCCATACAAAGTATATGATGTTAACAAATTTCTCTTTTTCAAGAACGCTTTTCTACCCATTGTCATTCTGCATTTTATATCCTCTGTACTGCGACCATCATTTGTTATTTTAGTGCACAAGTAACAAGACTCATCTACCTCCTTTATTGTTTCATTACCTAACCTAATTCCTTCAGCATCAGCTGATTTTCTTAGACTGCTCTCCATTACCCTTGTTTTGGCCTTGTTAATATTCAGCTTATATGCACCTTTCAGCACACTGTCCATTCCTTTCAACTGCTCTTCCAGGTCCTTTGCTGTCTCTGACAGAATTACTATGTCATCGGCAAAACACAATGTTTTTAATTCTTCACCCTGAACTTTAATTCCTTCTCCAAATTTCTCCTTGCTTTCCTTTATAGCTTGCTCAATGTGCAAATTGAACGGCATTGAAGAAAAGCTACAACCCTGTCTTACTCCCTTCCCAACCACTGCATCCTTTTCATGCCCTTTAACTCTGTACAACCGCTGTCTGGTTTTTGTACAAGTTGTAAATAACCTTGAGCTCCCTATATTTTACTGCTGCTTGCTTCAGAACTTGAAATAGTTTTCGTGAAAAGTTTTCTCCAAATCTATAAAAGCTAGATATGTAGGTTTGCCTCTTCTTAATCTATCTTCTACGATAAGCCATAAAGTGAGTATTGCCTCCCGTGTTCCTACATTTCTCCTGAACCCAACTGATCTTCCCCGAGGTCAGCTTCTACCAGCTTTTCCATCCTTCTGTAAATAATTTGTGTTAATATTTTACAACCATGACTTATTAAACTGATGGTTCTGTAGTTTTCACACCTGTCTGCGCCTGCTTTCTTTGGAATGAGGATTATTACATTTTCCTTAAAGTCTGAGGGTACTTTGCCTGTTTCATACATCTTACATACCAGGTGAAACAGTTGTGTCATGGCTGGTTCTCCCAGAGACTTCAGTAGCTCTGAGGGCATGTGATCTACTCCAGGGGCCTTGTTTTGACTTAGGTCTTAGAGTACTCTGTCAAATTCATCTCTCATTACAGTATCTCCTATTTCATCCTCATCTACTTCTTCTCCCCTTCCTAAGATATTGCTTCTAAGTTCATTTCCTTTGTAGAGCCTCTCTATATATTCTTTCCACCTTTCAGCTTTCTCTTCTTTGCTGAGAACTGGTTTTCCATCTGTGTCCTCGATATTCATAGAGCTGTTTTTCTTATCTCCAAATATCTTTTTTTTATTTTCCTGTAGGCTGTATCTATTTTTCCCCTATTTATGCATTCTTCTTCATCCTTGCATTTGCCTTTTAGCCACTCCTGCTTAGCCATATTGCACTTCCTGTCAATTTCATTTTTTAGTCATCTGAATTCAATTGTGCCTGTTTCTTTTACAGCACTTTTATATTTTCTCCTTTCATCAATTAAATTTAGTATGTCCTGCGATATCCAAGGACTTTTTTTAGGTCTTGCTTTCCTACCTATTTTGTCCTCTGCTGCCTTCACTATTTCATCTCTCAATGCTACCCATTCCTCCTCTACTGTTTTATTTTCCCCCATGTCTGTCAATTGTTGCCTAAAGCTCCCTCTGAAATTCTTAAGAACTTCAGTTCCTTCAATTTATCCAGGTTCCATCTCCTTATTTTCCTAACTTTCTGCAGTTTTTTCAGTTTCAGCCTACAATTCATGAACAATAAGTTATGGTCAGAGTTTATATCTCACCCTGGGTGTGACTTACAGTTTAAAACCTGGTTCCGAAATCTATGTCTTATCATTATAAAATCTATCTGGTATCTCCAGGTGTCTCCTGGTCTCTTCCACATATACAACCTTCTTTTGTGATTCTTAAACCAAGTGTTTGTTATGACTAAATTATGTTCTGCGCAAAATTCTACCAGGCGGCTTCCTCTTTCATTCCTTTTGCCCAGACCATATTCCCCTACTATCTTCCCTTCCCTTCCTTGTCCTACTACCAAATTCCAGTCTCCCATAACAATTAAGTTTTCCTCTCTCTTAATTGTCTGAATAATTTCCTTTAGTTCCTCATATATTTCAATTACCTTAAAATAAAATCAGTTAATGACCAATTTAATATTGTTGAAGATCAAATAAAGAACACTGAAGATGTAGTCATAAGTGAATTGGTTAAGGGAAAATTTGAAATCAAAACTATGCAGGAATACTTTGTAGCTGAAATCAATCATATTGAAGAACACTTTAAATTAAATGTGGAATTGGTTTCAGATCAATTTTCTTGTGTTGATAAAAAGATTGAAAATGTTGAACAAAATTTCCACAAAGTCAACAATGAAATTGTAAATTTGAAAAACAATATTTTCACCAACACATTTAGTACTGGAAATTTGTTGTCAACTAATTGTAACAGTGTTAATTCAAAATTTATTCCAGGAGATTTGAAGTTACACCCTGTTGATTTCCTTTGCCAGTGCAAGGACAGTTTTGCACCGGATGTGCCAAAGTCACTCAAAATTAAAATAGCTAAATGTTATCTCGATGGCGAGGTTCTGTCATGGGCAAATCAGAACGTAAATAATATGTCATTCAGTGAAATTGAAAAAATTATTTTTGAATTGATTCTGGTCCAAAAGTAAACAAGATAGAATGAAATCAGAGTTTTTAAATGGTAGCAAATTTCATGCAGGTGACTTGAGTATGCACGAATTTTGTGAGAAACAACTTAGAACACTTATACATTTGGACAAACAACTCTACAAGCTCATCCAAAATCACACACTCTTGAGTGGTACAGAAAATTACTACAGGGACCAATTTGTCACTCAGATCTGGCTGACGATCAGTGTGAAAGTGAAATCGAGAAGAGCGATTTTGCCAAAGATCCCATTTTAATGGCAATTTGAAATTAGATACACATCTTCAAATATAAAGTAAAATTTGAAGTTGCTTGGGAAATTTCCACACATTATATTAACTTCAAAAATACAAAAAGTTTTATTACTATTTAAATGTCGGGCCCGGTGGTCATGGGGTAAAGCACTTGACTGGAAACCGAAGGGTCATGGGTTTGAAACCCGGTCGAACCCCGGATATTTTCATTCTGCACTTTAAACCATCCTACACCTCTCAACGATGTGAGGAGTCACCAGAAATGACACAGGGGTTAAGCTGTAGGTCCCCTTTCACCAGTTGGATAACTGGGGTAGGCCAGGGACAAGCAAGTCACCGAAGTGGCGTCCAATTGAAAGACCTGCACCAGGCCAAAGAGCCACATGAAATTATTATTATTATTATTATTATTACTCAAATTACTGTAAATGTAACATTTCATTTTGTATATAAAATTAAAAAGACTATTATGATTATTGTAGTTCTTCATTTTTCCAATATGTAATGGATTTCAAAATTTAATATTTTCCACTTTATGTTGATATTCCTATAATTTCCCAGATAATACACCTGTAAAAGATTCTTGTCAGCAGTAAGCGAATCTCTGTGAATCAAAAACGGACATCTGAAAGCATGTTCACATCAAAATCGAACACCTACATGATTTGGTTTCAGAGACGGACATCTGTATTTTCAAACACAATTTGAAGGTGCTTGAGAAATCAAATTGATATTAGCCACTTACAGGTATAAATCCTCGAGTATTAAAGTTGATAATGCTCAAATCAGATTGACAATATATTTGTTCTATGTTTCGCAATAAAAAATGATGTTTATCTCAGTTTTTGGCAAACAACAGATGTTCATCTTTGATAATAGGCTACTCAAATCACTGCACGTATTATACTGACTGAGTGAAGCAATTAGTTGTAATTGATGAAAATGAGTAATGAACGATATAAACATTATCAGTTATGATACTAATTAAATTATATCAGAGTAGACAAAAACTGCAAAATTCAGAGTTTGTTATGTATTTATTGTGTGGTGTCCACATATTGATATTACACACGGGAGCCAAAAGTAAACTCTTTGGTCGAGGTATGCAATCGCTTCCTCAGCAGCAAGACAGTCAGTGTTGCTTGAGAAGTTAAAAGTGTCTCACCTCTATTGTTATAGGATGTAAATAAAGTGACTTTCTGCCAATATTTCCGGTGTTATACAATAGTAGTGTTGGTAGAAATGCATGGTGACAAAGCGCGCAACTTCAGGCCACCAGTGGCATCACTCTCGGCACAGGGGATTAAACGGCGCCCCCCCTCCCCCCCCCTGTGCAACTTCTCACAGGCGCCGCATGACTGCTCCGCCTTCGTTCTGTTCGGACACTACTTCCGGCGGACTCTACATTACTGACATGTCTCCACAAACCCGTTTCCTGGTGGAAATTGGCACTGAGGCCAGCATTATTCCTCGCAACCTCGCGCCGTTTAATATCGAACCCGGCCCAGGTCAGTTAGGAGCTGTTGTGAACTAGCCATATGACTTTACGACATTACTGAACTCCAACTACAGTTCATACAGGATGCTATATTTCCTTGAACTTTCTATGTCGCAGAGATTGTCACACCTGTGCTAGGAATTGACTTCCTGAAGTATTACCAATTTTCGTTGGACCTTCAGACGGCGTCCATTCATCATACCCCTTCTCAACAATGTTTATGCGGACAATTTGCACCTGCAAAGTCCCAGTATAGTGTACAAGATGACGTTTTAGCAACTGTTTCCGAGTGCGCTCACCTCTCAGTGAAACTGGCTAATGTTATTATGGACATCGCTCGCGTAGACACCGAGTGCGACATTTTACGACGCGACAATGATGTCATGTGCCACCAACTCAACGTTATCTCCAGCGCTGTGGAGAGCTATCGCGTGAACACTTCCACACCTGCGGCAGCCTCAGAGTGTATCGCCACACCGCCCGCCTCTGCCACCGACGCTCCTGAGGCCACACAGATTAGTGATTCGCATCCTGCAGTGCAACCACTAGTATCGAGTGTGACAAACAGTACCCTCCACAGACTTAATACGACCACCACAAGGCAAGACGCTTATCGGCACATATACTGCAGGCCACGAAACTTATAGTGCAGGAGCTTCTAGACAGTGGAATATTGCGTCCTAACAGCAACTGGTCATCCCCCATTCATTTGGCAAAAAAGAAAGACGGAACCTACCGACTATGTGGTGATTACCGCAAGCTTAACGCCAGAACAATAATTGACAATTACCCGATACCCCACATTCAAGATTTTGCACAGCAGCTTCCCGGCGCTAACATTTTCTCAGTAGTCGACTCCCACAAGGCATACCATCAGATTCCGATGGCACCGGACGACATACAAAAATTGGCTATCATTACTCCTTTTGGACTTTTTGAATACTGTTTCATGCCTTTGAGCCTAAAGAACGAAGCGCAGATGTTGCAGCGATTCATTGATTCCCTCCTCTTCTAGTTCCCTTTTTGTTATGCTTACCTCGATGATATTTTAATTTTTTTTTGTCCTCCCAGCAAGAGCTTAAGGAACATTGGCATGCATACTTAAGGCATTGCAAGAGAATGGCATCCATATTAACAATGACAAGTCCCAACTGTGCAAAGAAACTGTCATTTTCCTTGGACACGAGGTTTCAGAGGAAGGCACGCGCCCCACCTCAGATCGCGTTTCACTCATATTACAACTTCCACTTCCAGAGACATAAAGAGCTGCGCCATTACCTGGGAATGATTAGTTTTTTCAGGCGCCTCATTCCGCATGCGGCTCCACTACAACCACCATTAATTGATGCACTAGCAGGCAGCAACACGTCAGGCGAGTGCAAGGTCCCTTGGACAGACGATATGACTACCGCATTCGAACAATTAAAGACAGCACTTGCTCGCACAGTCACTTTGGCACATCCTATTCCGGATGCTAAAATTTCAATTACCACGGACACTAGCGGCGCTGTGCTACAACAACACGTTGGCGACCATACTCAGCCGTTACGTTTCTTCTAAAAAAAATTAACGCTCTCCAATGTAAATGGTCCGCGTTTGACAGGGAACTCTATGCTATTTACGCTGCCATCAAATATTTTAGAGAGGACATTGAGGGCCACTGTCTATACCGATCATTATTAGAGCTCCACAAATAACAACACCATTATGGCATTAAAGGGTGCCCTTTTGTTGTATTCTAACATACTGACCACAAAAACATTTTATACCGATTAAAAATAGTTTCTTTACATCTGCAAAAATAAATATTATTTACTAATATGTTTTAGACACACAATGTTTTGTGTGTGTAATTACTCATGTTAACAAAAATCAGTGTCTGATAATGGTTTTGGACCGAAACCAATTACCCAAATAAAGACTAATTTGAACCACAATTTAAGGTGTTCAATTATGTCTTTTCTAACAAGTTCAGTTATCCTTGAATAATAAAAAATATTTTTTAAACCATATTTGTGTAAATTGTTTAGGAAATCATCAGCTATTTACGCTGCCATCAAATATTTTAGAGAGGACATTGAGGGCCACTGTCTATACCGATCATTATTAGAGCTCCACAAATAACAGCACCATTATGGCATTAAAGGGTGCCCTTTTGTTGTATTCTAACATACTGACCACAAAAACATTTTATACCGATTAAAAATAGTTTCTTTACATCTGCAAAAATAAATATTATTTACTAATATGTTTTAGACACACAATGTTTTGTGTGTGTAATTACTCATGTTAACAAAAATCAGTGTCTGATAATGGTTTTGGACCGAAACCAATTACCCAAATAAAGACTAATTTGAACCACAATTTAAGGTGTTCAATTATGTCTTTTCTAACAAGTTCAGTTATCCTTGAATAATAAAAAATATTTTTTAAACCATATTTGTGTAAATTGTTTAGGAAATCATCCCTATTATTTAAGGATTAAGGCACGTTTAGAAAGACTCTTATAATTGATGTTTGGTTTTTATACAAGTTGTATATAATTTTTCCATGCCTACATTTTACCCCTGCTATCTTCAGAATTTGATAGTGTATTCCAGTCAACATAAAAAAATCTTTCTCCAAATCTACAAATGCTAAAAACATATGTTGGCCTTTCCTTAACCTATCTTCTAAGATAACTGGATATTGCCTCAAATGTTACAACATTTCTGTTACATCGAAACTGATCTTCCAAGAGGTCAGATTCTACTGGTTTTTCCATTCACATGTAAATAATTCATTCTATTGTATTTTTTATGTGGTGAGTCTATGATTTATGAAAGCTGTTGAATAGTGTGAACAAAACATGGAAATGCAGCTCTGTCTATCATGCTGATAGATCCATCCAGCAATGCTACACTAACACAAACGTTGACCGTCAATGAAAATTTCAAGTTACTAATTATTATTTATCCATGAAGGATCTCAGGAACTATGTTAGAGATCGTTGGTGAATAATGAAATCACTCGCAAATTGTGGTTGTGTTATTGTAGCTTGTTGTGCCATTCCCCACCACTAATAATTATGTTAATGTTATCTAAAAATATATATTTTAAATTTTAGGTCCATGTGCTGAGTGAAGAAAGAAGAGGTCCCATCATAGAAGCAGTGATCAGCCGTATGAAAACAATAGAAGAAACATTTAATTATAAGAAGCATGAAATCAGTTACAAACGACACTCAGTTCCTGTTCGTTTCATAGCAGTATCAGCTACACTCCCTAATATTGAAGACATTGCTATGTGGCTTGGGCAGTTTGAAACACCTGCAAAATATTTCAAAATAGGTGAAGAACATCGCCCAGTGAAATTACATAAAATTGTGCTAGGCTATAACTGTCCTCGTAATATGTCCCAGTTTCGATTTGATATGTCACTAAGCTACAAGTTAAAGCCACTTCTACTCCAGTACTCAGATGGTAAGCCTACACTCATTTTTTGTAGCACAAGGAAAGGAGTCATTCAGACAACAGACACACTTTGTCAGCAGTTAACATTTCATTTAAATGCTAATCAAAGAGGGCATATACTGGATGCAGTTTCAAATATAAGAGAAAATAAATTAAAAGACTGTGTCAACTGTGGAGTTGGCTTCCATCATGCTGGCATGGATATTAATGATCGTTATGTCATAGAAACACTATTTAGAAGTGGATACCTTCCTGTACTAGTGGCTACATCAACATTAGCACTTGGTGTAAATTTACCCGCCCATCTAGTGATTGTCAAGTCAACACAGCATTATATGGGAGGAATGTATACAAATTATTCAGACAGCCAAGTATTGCAAATGATTGGCCGTGCTGGAAGACCACAGTATGATACAGAAGCAACAGCAATAATAATGACAAAAGAAAATGAAAAAGAGCAGTACGAAAAACTTATTGAAGGCAAGGATCTAATAGAAAGCAACCTACATCGACATTTAAAAGAACATATTAATTCAGAAGTTGTTCTTCGTACAATTACAGAGACAGCTGTCGCTATGAATTGGATGCGTTCCACTTTCCTTTATGTGCGAGCAATAAAAAATCCAAAGTATTATGGAATTCCTACACACTTTACAAAAAAAGGCATAGAAAACAAACTGCAAGAAATGTGTTTACGAGAACTTAATGCACTTGCGACAAATCACCTGGTGAAAATGGACGTTTTTGATGTACAACCAACTGAAACAGGACGTTTAATGGCCCGTTATTACATGGCGTTTGAAACAATGAAGATCTTTGGGACAATGACAGGAGATGAGAGCTTATCACAGATGCTTCACCATGTGACAAGCTGTTATGAATTTTCTGCATTTCAGTTGCGCACAAGTGAAAAAAAATGCTTGAATTCCCTTAATAAGGTGGGCTTACGCTATCCTCTACAAGGCCGTATAAAAACAACAGAAATGAAAGTAAATTGTCTTATACAGGCAGCTTTTGGGTGTCTCTCAATAGAAGACCCATCTCTGCACCAAGAAATGATTAATGTTATACGAATTGGTCAACGTGTAACTAAATGCCTGGCACAATACATGCTGTTAAAATCTTGCTACAGAGGTATTTTGAATTCCATAGTTTTAGCAAAATGTTTCCACTGTCGCTTATGGGAGAACTCCCCTTATGTCTCCAGGCAGTTGGAACGAATTGGTCCTGTTTTATCAGAATTACTGGTGGTGACTGGAAAAAAATCTTTCAAAGACCTTGCTGACTCCAATCCAAGAGATTTGGAAAGGATATTAAATCGGCCACCACCAATGGGAAACAGACTTCAAGAATCTGCACTGCATTTACCTGAATATCACATAAAAATGAAATCAACTGTCTGCAACAACACTTACCATATTGAAATACAGCTTTCCATTAATAACAATGAGGCAATAAGTATTGCAAATACAGCAGGTTCAAATCATGGTCCTTGCTTGATAATAGGCGATTCAAACAACAAACTGCACGTTTTTAGAAAACTGAAGGATGTGTGTATCATTAACAAAGAACAAATATGGACTTTAAAAATAGAAGAAAAAGTTAAAGATGTGTTTGTAAATGTTATTAGTGAATACTGGGTAGGTTTAGATGTACGTAAAACCATACAGCTATCAAATATTTCAGAAAAACAATCAGTTGAAACACATTTCAGAGTGAATAATGAAGTAAATAGTACTTATAAAGGCACTAAAAATATTCCTGAAACAGTACAAGAAGTAGGAAACAGTAAGAAAAGAGGTTGTACTTTTTTAGATTTCAAAGCAGTTACAGATAATTTTTTGCAGACAACAGGCAGTAAAAGATTTCGGCTCCAAAATGACAAGCCCAACTGTTCTCTAGAATTGTTTCTGCACACTCCTCTGAAAGAGAAACAACTATTTCCAGCTAACTCTCAGAATGAGATTTATGAAAATGATAGACAATGTTATAGAACAATTACACAAAGTCAAACAATTTCTGATCTAGCATTTTCACAAATGCAGAGGTTGTTTACAGAACCTTCACAGGCTTACGGCAAGAAGGCACGCATGGTCAAAGAAAAACTTTTAAAAAATAATACACATTTACAGGCTCCTTGTCAATGGCAGCATTGTTTCAGAGAGAACTGCTCTTCTTATGCACAGCAAGGACATTCATTAATAAAAAACAATAAGAAAAATCATGTCAATCATTTTATAAGCATTAATACGTCTGAGGAACCTACAGCAAGTCAAGCAACCTGCAAGGAGGACTCCACTAGTATTTCTGGTGTAACTAGCAACATTAAAACTCAAAATGATTCCCATAGTAGGAATGATTCAACTGATGATTCATCAAATAAAATAGCACAAAACACATTTGAATTAACAGAAAGGAAACAGTTACATTGCATTACTCTTCAACAGCAAATTAATACCCATGAAAGGTCACTGCAGGAGAAAGTAACTACAGCAGAATCAAAAGATGATGCAAGAAAAAGATTCACTCTAAATGAAGCCTACAAAATTCAAAATAAAAAGAATAGTTCTAGCATCAACTACTCTTCAATTAACAGATCCCTTCATATTTCTTTTGATTTAGGTATTGAACAAATCCTGGATAGTAATTTTGAACTTTGATGACAGAAGCAAATAATCAATGACAATAATTCAATAAAATCACATGTCTCAACTTTTTTTTTTTTTTTTTTTTTTTTTTTGCTATGTAGACCAGCAGTACGTAACAGCAATAAAACTCCTAAGTAGAATCACCTAGTCATTGCACTACTTATCTTGGGAGCAAAAGAATATGTAAGGATAAAACTTGGATAAATATAAGTTGTATACATATTTGTCATGCCTAAACAAGTCAGTGAAGATTACTTATTGACTGTAAACAATTAGTTACTGAGAAAATATGTTAGATACACAAACCACTGGCAAAATATGTAAAATAAATGGATAACAATGAATGCCAACATATGATTAAGTGAGCAGAGTCTCATAACAACAACACTTGAAAAACTGGATATCCTATATCTCTCCATGATGTTCTCAAAAGCTGTGTAATTCATTACTTTAGACTACAGCTGACAATGATCAATAATAATAGTAAAACTTTTGAAATACATTACCTGGCTTATCAAGAAAGTGAATAATGTGCTAGTAATATAAAACTGTTCCAATATTATTTTATAGCTGAAGCTTCTCAAATTCAATCTTGTTTACTACTTGCCATGTAGATAGATGCCATCTTCTATGCATTTGTATTAAAGGAAAGTATTTAAAAAAAATACTATAATCATAGATTGAGTTGTATAGTTATTTTAATCAAAAGAATAATATTAATAAAATTGCTTTTTGATATTAGTGGCGACTTTTTCTGTCAATAAGAGCATTTTACTTTACTCTTCAAATTTCTTTATCAGATAATTTTGTACCTTCATCTCTTGGTATAGAATTTTTGCTTAACACAGTGGTGCAAATCTCTTCAAGAGTAATTCAATTGGAATGTACAAAGAAAAGATTTGTAAACTAATTTTATGTTCCAAACTAATCGAAAAGGCTTAGCATAGAATTATTTTGTGAGTCATGGTGCTCAATTCCTATTTGAGCTAGGAGCATGGGGTAGAGCAGTTTTTTGTTTATCTTGGACCCACACTCATTTGTGTGGCCATTAGAATATCTGCCTTACTATGTTAATTCCTTACTCAGTATGCTGAAGTTCTTCACTGACAGGCACTAGCACCCAGACCTAGACTGCAAACAGATTTTCCATGCCGTATCTCCTCACAACCCCAATCCTCCCTCCACCCCCAATAACCAGCTACAAGAAAGCACCCACATTGTCACCAATATCAACCAGAACTGTAACAACTAAACCACATTCACCAACAAGACTTCATTTTTCTCTCACCATGCCCAGAAATGAGAAATAAGATCACCACCACTCCTTCTAAAGTGGTGTTCCGTCAACCACTCACCCTTCACATCTTAGTGCGTCCATATGTCAATCTGACACACAGTCCTCTACCAGGGGCATCAGCTCCCTGTTAGAGATCCTTTTGCAAGTCTTGACTAATCTACCTGCCCAGAACTTTCTATTCTGGTCCCATCACAGGTTTATCCTACCCCATCAAAGGCCAGGCAACCTGTGAAAGCAGCAATGTCATTTATGAACTCTACTGAACTCACTGCACAGCTTTTATACTGGTACATACCAATAAGCTGGAATAAGGTTGAGTATAATGTGCTTCATTTTAATAACTGCTTCATAACCTGGGACATCTGGATCTCCCTCCCACTATCAGCCTTCCTGAACTGCACATATGGGAGTTATCCTTACAGTAAATTTCTCTGGTAATGAATTTATCCAGACCTCAACTTACGGCAATCTCCCCCCCCCCCCCCCCCACACACACCCCCTTCCACAGCAATAGTTCCTGCCCTTTCTGTCCTATACCTCTCAGTAGTGTCTTATATTTTCCTTCTTTTTTACCCTTCTCCCCTTTGCCCCCTTCCACATTATTTTAAGTTACATTTTGCTCAACCCACCAGGACCTACACTCTCTGTGTGGCATACCCTCACCTTGCATCCTTCAGCCCATTCTCATGCATTCAATTGGCATCATTAACATGGTGGGCAACATCACATCAGCATGAATTTGCCCGTCAGTCAGTATGCTTTGAAAGATGACGAACAGCTGCTTACTATGGCTGTTACAAATTTGTTTGGTTTGTGGGTGCTAACATAGCTGCTTTTCATTCACAGCTGTGTTCTTCACATTACTGAGCTTTGGGCTATACTTGTATTATAAAGTGAATGACAAAATATTACTCAAGCTTGTTTACCACCATGTGGAACTTAAAACATGATCATCAAAAATATTACAGATTATATTATTATAGTAGAAACAGTTTATGCAGGACAAATTGTAGCAGATACAGGCCTACATATCATCACCACTTATTGTCATCTTTCATCACAAACTATTTATTTATGGTATGTTGCACTATGTAAGTAGCTATTTACAAGAATGACCCTACAAGGGAGCAAAAGCTTAGAAATGACTAATTGCCACTGTTTATAGATCAGCTTTTTGGTGGTCAGCAAAATTAAAAGCAGTTTTTTTTATGTAGTCTAAATTCTGCATACAGTGTGTGAAATTCACCTTCATACATGAATTGTGCTTCAAAACTTAATTTAATATTCGCATTCTCTTTTGTGAACAAAAACCACCACTATTACAGGTTTCAAACAAAAATATGCAAATGGTCTTTATTTTTATCATCACTTGACATTCCGTCGAGTGGGAATGGCGGTATGTGACGTCACTGACGTTGCCCACCATGTGAATCCAACCTCCCCCTCCCATGCCACTTACAGCCAAGCACCACTCAGAGTGCAGCTGCTAGAAATTATAGTTCTGTGTTCTCTCTGTGATTGTATGAATGATGGAGTGTTGAAACAGATAGTCTGTTGCCTCAAGCTGTCAGTTAGTTATGTGTGTGTCTATCCTTATTTTATTGCTGAATTATCATTGTTAGACACAGCTATGTTTCTGTACATAAGCAAAAATTAAATGAACCAGAGTTAGCACCCATAAAAATCATTCAAACTATATATGCCATTTTCCAGATGTTCAGTGTGCTGATATTGACCCATTAACATAAAACCCTAAGTTAGCTAATTTTATTTTATTTTATTTATTTATTTTTTTATAACTATTACACATCTCAACTTGCCAACCTACTTGTTGCACAGAGAACTGCTATGTATGGAACTGTGCACCCACCAAGGAGACACATGCATCCATAAATTCATAAAAAGAAACTAAAGAAAGGGGTCATTGTTGCTTTTCAGAAAGGAAAAGTGAAAGCAATTCCATGGAAAGATAAAAGAGAAGTTTCATTGTTGACAACAATTCATAATGCTGAAATGAAAGCTACAGAAAAACCAAAGAGAAATGTTGCAGCCAGTAGCTGTTGTGGCATACAATAAACAATGTGTGGAGTAGACAAGTTAGATCAGAATGCGGCTAAAAACTCAGTGACTAATAATAATAATAATAAAAAAAAAAATATATTAATACAAAATATCTTATTGCACTTGCTTTGTAGAATGTTTACGTCCTGTAACGAAACAAGGAGGTTGGGGGGGGGGGGGGGACAATTTCTGTATTGCTGTTATTGAGAACACATTATTTCAAAACATCAGAAAGAGGAGTTTGCTTCAAAAGTAGCAGGTTGTCCATTTCTAGCATCCATCATGGGCGACTCACAGGCAGACACTTTTTGTCAATAATTCCACCAACCTGATGAAACAGCATTCCAACAAGAATTTGTACAATCTGCAGGGATACAGATCGGGAAAAAAGCAAAAAGAGAATAAAGTTATTGTTGTGTCACTCTATGCCTTATTCCTTGTTTTCACACAGCAAGAAACATTTAAATCATCTAACCTAACCTAACCTTCCTATCCCCCCTCCCCTCCTCTCCCGTCACCAATGTACTCGCCGCAGAGCGTGGTTCGAAGTGCAGCAGCTGGAGGTGATAGTTGTATGACTGTGTTGGGTGCCTGTGTGATTGCGTGAGTGTTCTATTTTCTGAAGAAGGCCATGGCCGATAGCTGAAAGTGTTGTATGTGTGTGTCTTTTGTATGTGCCTGTCGCAGCTCGTCGCCACGTCTTTACGGTGAGTTGTAAACTGTCCTTACTATATTATTAATTCCAACCTGGACTTTCCATTATTATATTTCTAAATTCTTTGTTTGACATCTCTACAAAAAAAGTAAAGAAATTACTTTAATGTTCCGTATTCTTTAGTGAAAGCACATTGCACGAGTATACTCATCCTTTTAATAGTAGCAATTTTCAAAAATTTATAACTTTGTTATTATATGCCTACATGTAATTTTTTTAATAAAAAATGTTTTTCATTTATAAAAATATATAAAGTTTTAGACCAAAATCAAGGAAAAAAAAATCAGTGTGTTAAAGGGTTGATGTTCAGCTAATGGCACCATTTTGGCATGCACCATTCCGATTGTACATGGAAAAATAGTTTTTCTGGCAGATTCATGAAGCACATCACTTCTACTCTTCACAATTGTAGGAACCAATCTGTTGTCCAGATCTCTTAGTTTAAAAGCAAGATAAATACAAACAACAACAAACCAGAGGCAGTGTCAAGGTAATGAAAAGATGTCACTTGGGCTGAAATTAATTCTCAGTTAATTGCATCATTACTGTGTGCACTATTCAGATTTCATAAGAAAAAACTTTATAGGAGCTTTCTGAAGGGCCCCATTTCTGCACTTTAACCCTTTCACTGCTAAAGCCATATATCCTGCCTTCCGGGTCAAGTGTGCCCTTGAGGCTGTCTAATCCCGCTACCTGCATCAATGGGTGGCCACATCAACTGCTGCCCGCGCTGAGCTTACCACTCTGCTTCCCTCACCCTTTGCTGAATTTTCCTGGATCCAGCTATTGTCTCCATCTCGCCTTCAGAATGTGATCACTGACACACAATGTATCTGCATACATTTATCATGGTTTTCGATCTGCTAATATATGACTGGTCACCATTTATGTTCATTTAAACAGATTACTGGTATGAGCCAATCCACATTAAATTGCCTAATTTCGGAATATTTTCCTGCTCGAACAATACGGGTTTTGAAGAAATTTTATGTGAACAATCTTACATGTCCTATATGAATGTTGGTGAAGTTTAATTATTGTCGAAATAATACTGGGGGAGATGTAATCACTTGCTTGACTTCATTTGCAAAGTTGGGCGTAGTAAGGGTGAATTTCTAGTGCATTTGAGAAAGCTTTTGTTAGAATAAGTAAAATCTGGACACCTTGTACAACTATAAGTGTTCTCTTAGGAATAATGAAGAAAAGAATTTTAGAAGGCATATTCAGCTAGAAAATTTTAAGCAAAGTCGCTATAAAAATTGGTGCCAGAAAAAAATCTCAAAGTTCAGCTTCTTATATCTGAGGGACTAGAAATATGACAAATGTGAAACTTGGCATGTAGTAACCTAACAACACAAGGTTCTCAAGTTTCATTTATGTACCTCTTTCCTATACTAAGTATATTTAGTTCAACTTTGCCCATTATGTCATATAAGTGTCTATATCTCAGTCAGTATTGTTTAGACGATCGTTGAATTTTACCAGTGTTTGCACCTTCGGAATATATTTTCGATCCGGGCTTGGTCCGGCACTGGCAAAGTTAAAACATTTTTTCTTTTCTTTTTTCTTCTCACACCCACGCATGAGCGTGCACACATGTGTGTTTGGTTGTTTCAAGTTCCCAATGATTAGTAATACTCTTTGTATGCAAGTCTCAAAGCAGGGCACAACACATAATGGAACATTGCAAGTTTTGCATGGGTATCTAGTTTCCCGGCACACTTTCTGTTTCATGGAAATGACACATCTGCACATTAACACTTTTCTGCGAATGTTTACTCACAATAACATCTGGAAAATGTCTCCCTGACAACACAGAGGATTCTCGTCGTCATAGCGCCTTCCCCTACCAGCTTTTTTTCCATTCAGTGGCATATTTTCTACAATCTTCCATATGAGAGAGAGGCTGTGAGAAATGGCTGAGAATGCCAGCCCCATGGAGAGCATGATCATATAAAATGCACAAATCCAGAATGTGAAAAATATATTTCTTGTACCATTTCACAGTCTTAAGGACTGATCCCACTGAGCACAGTAACATGTTGTAATGTTACAAAATAAACTACATTTTCCTTCCGGCTCGATTCGAGTGTATCAAGGCATTAATTTGCATATGAGCAGCCGAGCAATGCAGTAGCTACTGCAAGGATCTGTCTTTGTTGCAGATATGACAGGTAGTCAGTCACTGCACAGTGAATGCTAGGAGAAAATGGACAGAGTTCACAGAATAGACAATATATAAATGCGGTTTTGTGTATAAACTCTGTGTGTATTATCTTTTCTTTCAATTATTGCTGTTCTGTTAATGCTGGAAGTTTTGTAGAAGCAAATACATGTGTTCAATTTGGCTGTGTAAATAACGAGCAAGAAAAAGCAAAGTGAAGAATTCACAAAACTTTTATGAGAAATTACTTATTTACTGTTTTCACTCTCATTTTTAATATAAAATTGGAGAAAACACGATTGCCTTGGTGGCGTAAGAGCTCGAAAAACTTTGGAGGCACAGCACAGCTGGACCTCCTTTTATTATCAATTTTTATTCAAGAGTTAAATGAATGGCTACAACAAGATTTTACTAGCTGCACACACACAGATCTAAGGTACATTTCCCTGTTTAATACTGAATCAAATTGGTATCCAAGGGAAATGAGGTGTAGCTGCAGACACCAGTAGGACTCTTTACACCCAGGTCATTTGGCAACAACACAATGTAACAACAGTCAACTGAATCCACACTACAATTGTAATCTACAATAGATTGCTGTTTCCTTATTTTTTTCCACCAGTATTTCTGTCAGTCTTCTCTGTTTCAACCATTTGTGGTATGTGATAATGTGGTCAACATCAACACCTCTCTCTTATCGCACTACTTGTCAGTGGACATAAATTGAGTTTCCCCTTTATGCAGTTTTGGCATGTTGCGCCTATTCTTACAAAGAGCAAAGAGTGCCACATGGGGCTGTTCCGTGGCTGTGAAGCCAGAGGAACATGTCTGGACTGGAATACCAATTATCGAAAAACAGAATATGGCCCTTTTCCAAATAAGGTCCCTTGACAGTTGCTACTTTTCCCTAAATTGCGGAACCCAATTTCTGTTGTTGAGCCTATATATACAATAAAATCCAAAATGTGCCTACTCTGACAGTCACACAATACAAATGTCTTTATCCCAAATCTACCTGCTTGGATGGAATAAATTGCTGAAAAGAATCGCCCTTTGTATGGCAACAGACTTTCATCTGAACAAAGCTTGTGATGTGGACAAAATGACTTGCTAAATGTCTCACAAACTTTGTCAACAATCGTCCGAATGTTAAACAGATTTTCACCTCTGGTACTTGGCAGAGTTATCATTTAAGTGTAGCATTCTCAGAAGTAGAAAAAAAGCGGTCTCTGGACATAATTTCACTGAAAACTGGTGTGTTTAGAAGTGTACCTCTGGAATAATTATTAATTAAATTCTCTACTTGTGCCAGTAGAAGGCAAATAGCAACGAAGCAATACATTTACTGAGAGCCAATATATTTTCACTTTGACAGTCGAAAAGTCACAAATTCTGTATTATTTCCTCTTGTGTAAATGTAAAATCTATTTGTTTTGCCTGTCACTTTCTGATTCCTCAGATTCTGAGGACCTGCCGACTGTACCTCTTGCTCTCCCCTCTGATGTAGAGGGCTGAGGAGTACAGCTTTGAAATTCTGTTGAACCCTCATGTCTGAACTCGCTGTCACTCCTAGAGAGCATATCCAGCATCTCTTTATGCGACAGCGATATGACATGACATTTCTACCACAGAAAAAAAAGTTATGAAAACACAGGAACTAAAGTCAAATTCTCCAAAGACAGATCACAGCAACAAATGTATATGCACTCTTGAACTGTACAGTCATGATAATGTACAGCTACTGGAAGTGAAGTGCAGAAAGACAGCACTACGTGTTAACACATCAGTAGTGCTCAAGAAGCTTCACTCAGTGCGCCGGCGGCACCCGACGTGTCAAAACACCGTTAGTGCTGTAAGAGAACCCAATGGCCGCGCATAAACAAATCCGCAGCACCAGGGGAAAGGTGAGGCAAGATGAGTAAACACGCCTGCAAATTTCAAAGGGTTAAATTTGTATGAATATGTTCGAACTTTCCTCTTAGAAGGAAACAGTATTTTTGTCAGTTCAATGTCACTTTATTATTCACATGTTAATTGCAATAAGCTTTTGAGTAAGTACAGTAAAACAACTGTAAAAAAAAAGGGGGTTTATTTCTAAGGAAGAATTTTTGAAGACCTAATTCAAACCTCCATTAACACTTTCGCTGCGGCTGATGCTATCCTACATTGAGCGTGGACGCTTATAAGCGTCAGCCACAGCGAAAGTGTTAACTATGTAAAATAATCAAATTAGGGAACCAAACTGAAGAATATTCCTTCCACAGCACAATACAACTTAAATGTTAAATGCCCACAGGCAAAGATGTAAATGATGAGACCTATCTTGAAGCTTTAAAAAAATGTCAACAGAAAATTGTTGACGTATTTTCACTTCCTTTTGAATTAACCCTATTTCCCCAGTGCAATGAGCTCTCAAAAGGGGAGGGGGGTTGCGCATTTGTAATAGCAAGTATCTCTGTGTGGGTATACACAAATGCAGAACATCAACAGCATGTTGTTGTTGCCTTCAGTCTGGAGACTGGTTTGATGCAACTCTCCACCCTATGCTATTGTGATCAAACGTCTTCATCTCTTCATTGGAATGGCAACCAACATCCATTGAAACCTGCTTACAGTATTCATCTCTTGGTCCCCCTCTGAGATTTTTACCCTCCACACACTTCCCTCCAATGCTAAATTCATGATTCAATGTCCTTTCAGAATGTGCCCTACCAATCAATCTGTACTTTTAGTTAAGGTATGCCAAAAATTCATTTCCTCTCCAATTCCGTTCAGTATCTCCACATTACTTACGTGATCTATCCACCCAATCTTCAGCATTTTTCTACAGCATAACATTTCAAAAGCCTCTACCCTCTTCCTATCTGAACTATTTATCTTCCATGCATCACTCGCGTACAAGGCAACCTCCACAGAAATGCCTTCAGAAAAGACTTCCTTACACCTAAATTAATATTCAATGTTTTTCTCTTTCTCAAAAACGCTTGTCTCCCCATTGCCATTCTGCATTTTATATCCTCTGTACTGCAACCATCAACTTTTCCTACCAAAATAACAAAACTCATCTATCACCTTTATTGTCTTGTTACCTAATCTAATTCCTTAACCATTTCGTGATTTGCCTAGTCTGCATTGGATTACCCTTCTTTTGCTCTTGTTAATGTTCATCTTATACAATCCTTTCAAAACACTGGCCATTCTGTTCAATTGCTCTTCCAGGTCATTTGCTGTCTCTGACAATTACAATGTCATCAACAAAACAAAGGTTTTAATTTTTCACCCTGAACTTAAATGCCTTCTCCAAATGTCTCCTTGCTTTCCTTCACAGCTTGCTCAATGTACAAACTGAATAACATTGGAGAAAGGCCACAAACCTGTCTTACTCCCTTCCCAGCATATGCATCCCTTTCATGTTCTTCGACTCTGATAACTTATGTCTGATTTTTGTACAAGCTGTAAATAACCTCCTGTTCCATATATTGTACCGCTGCTGACTTCGGAATTTGAAAGAGTGTATTCCAATCAACATGGCCAAAAGCTTTCTTCAAAGCTAAAAATGTTGGCTTTCCTTTCTTTAATCCATCTTCTAAGGTAAGTTTCTAAATTTCTCCTAAATCCAAACTGATCTTCCTTGAGGTCAGCTTCTACCAGATTTTCCAAGCTTCTGTAAACAATGTATGTTAAAATTTGCAACCATGAGTTATTAAATTGATGACTCTTGTAATCTTCACACCTGTCTGCACCTGCTTTCTTTGGAATGGGTATTTCTACATTTTTTCTTGAAGTCTGAGGTTATTCAGCTTCCAGAGATTCCAGTAGCTCTGAGGGAATGTCGTATACACCAGGGGTCTTGTTTAAACTTGGGCCTTTCCATGCTCTGCCAAATTATTCTTTCAGTGTAGTACATCCTATTTAATCTTCGTCTGTTCCCTCTTCCTGTCCTACATTTCCTTTGTAGAAACACTCTTTATATTCTTTCCACCTTCCAGCTTTCCCTTCTTTGCTCAGACCTCTTTTTCCATTCGAGTTATTCATATTCATATAGCTACTTATATAGTCATACAGCTGCTTTTCTTGTCTCCAAATGTCTCATTTTCCTGGAGGTGGTATCTATATTTCCAAATGTTCAAATGTTTATAAATCTATCGGACCAAACTGCGTGGTCATTAGTCCATAGCTTACAAACTACTTAAACCTAGGTAAACTAACCTAAGGACAACACCCACCCGCACACACACACACACACACACACACACACACACACACACACACACACACGCCCCAGGAGGACTCTAACCTCCACGGCGAGCAACCGCGCACTCCGCAGCGAAACGCTTTAGACCGCTCGGCTACTCCACTGCAGCTCTATTTTTCCCCTAGTTATACATCCTTCTACAGACAGGCATTTGGTGTCTAGCCATTCCTGCTTAGCTATTTTGCACTTCCTACCTATCTCTCAATAGCATATACTATCATATTGTTTGAGATGAGAGATGGTATGTTGGATAAGCTGTGACTTAGCCATAACCTAAGGGGTTGTTTCCAGATTGATATTTTCACTCTGCACTGATATGAAACTTCCTAACAGATTAAAACTGTATACCAGACCAAGTTTTAAATTTGGGACTTACCTTTTGCGGGCAAGCACTCTACAAATTGAGCTATCCTGGTACACTTCGTGGTCATCCTCACAGCTTTATGTCCATCAGAAGAGCCTTTGTCCATGAAAAGCAGAGATTGCAGGTTTGTGTTCCGATTTGGCACACAGTTTTAATTAGCCAGTAAGTTCCATATCAGTACAGGCTCTGCTGCAGAGTGAAAATATCATTCTGGAATGATCACTAATTTTAAGCTAACATTGAGGAAACGTAGGAACTCTGTAACTAATCAGAAGCTATACAAACAGCAAACAATAAAAATTCAGCTTGAGGAAGGTAATGCTCTCAGTAAGAATTTAGACTTTTTATAGGCCATGTGCAAGGTAAATTGATGCTAAGGTGTAGTGTGATCGTGTTATTTTATGACGAACATGACAAATTTGTTTTTACTTTGAGGTAGTCAATATTCAAGAAATCCTCGCTTTAAAAAAGTCCAGTTAGTTTGTGCCTTTGAAGAGAATGCTAAAAATTTATAAGTCGTATCTTCAGACTTTGTGGAATATCCATTGACTGCATCATGTGTTGAAGAAGAAGAAATATAACAAATGCAATACTTCAAAATCTTTTAATTAACTTTTCACATTCATATTGTTTGTGAAACTGAGGGTTTAGTTTGATCCTCTAATCACTACATTGGCGTTGGAGCTGGTAGACATCAGCTGCTGGGTGCTCGAGCAGTTACGCACTAAAGATCTCTAAGCAAGACAGTGTAGCTACTGCGCACCTCGCCTTGCACATGCACAAATTCTTCACATTTGGTTTTGGTGCATTGAAGATTCATAAAAAAACACATCATATTTGGTAAAATACCTTATAACTATAAATTAAAGATGCAGCAACTATAAAAGCCTTTACACAACTTCAATTATTAATAATAATGAAGTCACTGTTCTTCACCTAGCAAAAATAGTAATGTGCTTAGCGGCATCGCAATGTGATGTTGAATGTATTAGGTTCGAGACCGACTGCAAGTCATTTTTTAAGCCCAATCTTTTTTTGAACAGAAACGGGAACAACAATGACTTTTGTATTGTTACTTGTCACATATACTTTGGACGTTTATGCAAATTGTCGCGATTTTGAGGGTAAATAACATTTATATTCTTCATATTTAACTGTTTGAAGAGATGTGGGGGAGAGCAGCCTCTGTGCATGCATAAGGTTAGGAGGGGTTGCTGCTTACAGTGTCACGTGACCTGAAGGTAGCTTGTTTCTTCATTGTAACAGATTCATTTTGTTACAGTCACTTAACTGTGTAATCAGTTACTGTGTTTTAGTATTCATATGTTCTTGGTGTTTATTATCAAAGAAAAATAAACAATGTTCAGTATCTTTGAGAAATAAATTGCTCAGCTTTAATCTTGGCAGAGAATTATGAAGTAAAGAAGCTTGGTAAGCCGACATCTCAGCTTGAGTCGAAGGAAGTGGAAACAAGCTGAGGTAAGACATTCAGCAAATCTTTTAACGGAGGAGCCACTCACAGTGGTTGTGGGAGCGTTGGCGCCAAAACATCAACACACTGGGGGGGGGGGGGGGGGGGGTTGTCACCACTATCAAGATCCAGCACTGAAAGAAGTGAACCCCTGGTCATCTGAAGCACCAGCCACCACTACTATGCATACAGAATTCCCTGAGCAATATTTGGTCTCAGAATTTTAAACAATCCCAAAAATAAACTATTTGGTTATCTTGGGCCAGATCTAGAACATACAGCATAACTTGTTACACTACAATGGAAGAAAGAAAGGACCCACCAGAGTTAATATTATACTAGGAAGATATTACAAAAGCAGATCAAAACTATGCTTAATTCAACGAAATCAGGAGAAAGTCTATAACAAGTAAACAAAACTGTTTCCAAAATGCATTCTAGGTATTTAAAAGACAGAATTTATCGGCAAATTCTCAAAGAAGACTAAGAATCTTACACAAAAAGGAGTCAATGAAAGAAAGTTATCTGTCCAGTGCTCAATTGAAACCGATGAAATGAATGGCAGAATACCAAAGTCTATCTTCCAATTTTTTTTTTTTTTTTTTTTTTTTTTTTAAATAAATCAGATCACAAATAAAGTTCTTATTTTGAACTATTGCATGGGTGTTAAAAAGGAAAATAAGGAAATACAGTTTTCAACATGGCTGTTAGGGCAGCAACAAATTAGAATTATTTTTTTTTTTATATATAAAATAGGTACAGTTCTGCCCTCTACCTGGATTTGACAGTGACCAGTATATTGTTCTTAATAGCGGCAGTGAAAGCAAGATGTGTAGTATTTAAAGTAATGTGATCCAGCTGCTGCTGTTCACAAAACACAAATGAGCTAGCACAACATTGTTTGGCAAATGAAACAAATTTATTCATGGAGGTTATATCCTCAACACTTTGCAGTTCAATGGTCAATCTAGACCTAATACAAGTTTTAAATGTTTCTAAAATATTCACTAAACCCCAGTAAGAATTTCCAGGTGGCCTCAGTGCTATTAATACAATTTAACCATTTTAGGTAATTTTTGCTTACCTTTCTTTTACAAAATAAATCATTAAAGTTAATGAAATCATTTTATTATTATTATTATTTTAATGTTCCGGCACTTAATGTCATTCACCTTCTTGCTTCCCAATACAATTTTTTTAAGTTTCAATAACAATTGTACAATTCTGAGCACTCTTGTAAATTATCACTGTTCATTATGGTGCCACTATTGTGACACTGAACACATTCTGGAGACACCAGGATGGAGATCTTGTGCATGTGGGTGGCCAAACAGTCATGCCCAGTAGTCAGGCGGAATGTTGCTACTGCCTCTCTTATTGGTTCATCTGGTATCGGTTGGTTATCCAACAGGGTTCCGAGCTCTCCCCCCTCACATGAGATTTTATGATTATTCTCAATCCTCTTTTAAAAATATTGTTAATAAAGCGTTTTACTGCAAAATATAACAGGGTAGTTTTTCCAATTTGTTTAATTTTTGTGCCCTTTTTGGCTAGGAAATCAGCTTTCTCATTACCATCTATGCCACAGTGAGATGGTATCCACTGAATTGCAATTTTCTTGTTGTGTTGTTGTAGGGACTTAATTATTTCTTGATATCTTTTACTTTAGCAATTTTTGGATCTCTTAAGTTAACAATTGAAATGATTTTTAAAACAGTATTTTTATCAAGAAGCACATGTATTACTGTAATTACCTAGATCTAAAACTGATATTATATAAGAAAACACTACTGTGTGAATAACAGATGGGAACAACTTTTTCTATCTCATCCCATCAGGTAAGTCTCCCTTTGCCCAGGGTAACTTTTCAATAACTGAATCCATATCCTGTTGTTCTTTCCTTCCATTCCCTCTTCCCCTCCTTTCAACCCCTCTGCCAAAAGAGTGCCACCATATTATAAGCATTTACTCATAGTACATTTGTCTACCTAGTTATATTTTCAAAAACTAATTACATAAATGTATAATATTTCCCCAGTCTTTGAAACTGTGATTTTGAACGAAAATTGCTGGTGGTGGTGTCTTGTAAAGTACAACACAAATTAATTGTCTATTTGATTCATTACATACTTAACCTTCAGCTCATACACTGGTCGTTTGGACTGGGGCACCCCCCCCCCTTCTCTCTGAGTGTGTCTAAGTACTCAGTCCTCCATAGTAGCCTCGATATCATTTAAGAGGAAGTAAGTCTTCTTTGTTGTGGATTTGTCTGAAGTTCTGTAATCAACAAATTTCACTCTCCGCTCCCAGTCAAAAAAGCCTAAGGTGTACACTGAATGTCTATTTTCTCCAGTTCAATGTACCCTGTGTACCCTCAAGTTGTGTGTTTTTATCAAGAGTGGGAGAAAACTATGGGTGGGGGAGGGGGAATGAATGGTACACTAAATGGATTTTAAGACAATTAGATGGTAAATATACTGAAAGAAACAGCACTCCGGTCTTAAAGACTGAGTGTAAGCTGTGTGTCCCGTAATGGGGTGTATAGGCTGAAAGTAATAAACCTACTGTAATAAACAGTGCCACCCGTTACGATTTTCTCTCTCTCTCTCTTTTTTCCCCTCCAATCAATAATCTTCACCTTCTAAAACACTATTTTGTGTATTTAATGTAAAAAAGACTGCCCAATTCCATTCTTTGCAATGTGAAGAAAAAAGTTTGACATTACAGTAACGAAGTCACTGCAGATGGAAAACAGGAGATTGGACTGAACATGGATGGGGGAAGAAAATTTTCTAAAAGGGAATCATTCTTGGAAGGAGGACAGATGTTAAGACACAATGACACTAGAGTGTACATACATACAGTTTGAACAGGATCAACAGTATACATTATGAATAGGTTTGTTTTCATTTACCTATGAAGCGACAAATTTTACTCATGAAGGATAAAGAATTTATTGACGATGTCACGAAATGAGAATTGTGCATTCAGTGACTCTGCAAGTGTTAGGATTTCTGTACTGATTTTTCTTTCAGCATCAAACTCGGAGCTGAAGATATGTGTTTTTCATATCACTTCCTCATGTATTTTACAGTAAGATGTAATGATGAATTTCACAACAATGCTGTCAATCTGTAGAAGATTTCAGAAAGGAAGGAAGAATAGAGTTTTTAACACCCCATTGACCATGTCGTCTTCAAATGTGTAGCTCATGTTAAGATTGATTAAGTGAGGATGGGGAAGGAAATCTGCTATTCCCTTTCAAAGTAACTATCCCAGCATTTGCCTGGAGAGATTGAGGAAATCATGGAAAACCTAAATCTAGATGGCAGGGGGGGGGGGGGGGTATATGAACCACCATCCTCCCAAATGAGAATCCAGTGTGTTGACACAGTGCCACCTCACTTTGTGTGTAGAAGATTTAGGTTTTTAGTAGTAAAAAACAAATAAACTTATAAATAGGTATATTTGCACACACTCACAAGCATACAATTCAAAAATTTCATACACCAGTGCGAGATTCTAGCAGAAAGTTCAGCAGCTATACATAAATTTTAACTCGTCAACAAAAAATCAGTCACATAAAATATTCATTAGTTTCTTCCATAAAAAAACTAATCATCATGGTGATTTTGGCTCTCATAAATATTAACCAATAAATAACCAAATAAATATTCCAGTGCAGTATTGAATCACAAAGTCCCTAATATGCACATTTGCACACAAACTCTTCTTTCCATTTTCAAAAATACAAAATTGCATTGTTCACACATTCACTGTTGTGAGATAATCAAAGAACATCATCTATTCTTTTCACTCACTACATGTCACTATGTAATACAGTATCTCTCCAAGTGACTAACAAGCAGGAACACTGACTCCAGTATGGAGTATCACTCTTTGTTGGCTTCATATCAGCCATTCTTTGTCAGTTAAAAGGCACCTAATCGAATCAAAACAACTGTTCATCCATTACTGTTCAGCTCTGCTCGCAGTTACTCCTATCAGCAGCCAGATATGTCCTTCTTAACAGTCTTGCGGTGCCAGCGTTGTTCACTAGGATCAAAGCCTTTTTCCAGAGCACCAAATACTGCCCATTCAGGGGTAGGATACATGTAGTCCTGAAACAAATTTGATTAGTCAATGGCTAATCACAACAGACAGAAATGGCAAATTCATCTAAAAATCATTAATGACAATTCGCAACTACAATGAGTGTAAAAAGTATTCGTCTAGCTCCATATTTTTTTTAACCTACTAAGTCTGTTTAACGTGAAACAAAGTGAATATAAAATCAGAAAAGCCAGTCCTGCAAAAAGTTCTTTGGGAAATCTTTTCATTGAAAAGAAAGAGAAGAAAATACATTGTAATCGATAACAAGATTAATAAAATAGAAAATGTAATACAAGATATACTTCATAAAGTATTCGTAAACCATTTGAATGTGCCAAAATCTTCACCCAGTGATTAAACAACAACACTGGCCCATTAGCCTAGTAATAGATTTTTTTCTAGGATCGTTTGGTATGGTGCGGGATGCCAAATAAGTTTTCGACCTCGAAAGTGCGGGGGATAACTTTTGGTGGCCAAAAAGTGTTGAAATTTTTGGACTTTTTCCAGTTACTCACTTATAACTCAAAAACGGTCGAACTTTAGCAAAAACCTGATAAGCACTGAAATAAAGACGACAAAATTCTGCGTTGATTAAAAGAAATAAATTGAAAATCAATTGAATAGTTCAATTTTTATGGCGTTTCAAAGAAAAATAATTTTTTCAAACTTTGCCAAAAACTATTTTTTTCCAATTTTAAATGTGTTTTAATGTCCCAGCATCAAATGTTATCAGTACCCCATTACTTTAAAGTTGTAGAACATCAATTTTTCCCAATTTGGGCAGATTTTTAATTTTTTAATTTTTATTTATTTATTTTATTTTATTATATTATTTTTTTGGGCCATATACTGCAATATAGAGAAACCTTAAATTCACACTTTGGTTTTAGCAATTTTTTAATGGTGTTTTTTTTAGTAGAAGACTTAATTCTAACTTTATTCTGAGGCTATTTTATGTCATCTGTATGCACATTAAATTGTTTTAAGGAAATTGAGAAAATTTAAAAAAATAATTTTTTGATAATTTCCCCCACATATTTATTGTTTATAGGGATGAGCAGTTACCCGGTTCCACTCGTTTGCGCTCACTGGACCTTAATGAGACCGAAGGCATAATGATATAGACGAGAAACCTACATAGGACCTGTTGACTTTAACAGGGGTTTGAGTGGGATAGGGGGGTGGCACTGATGGGAGAATGTTAGTCTGGAAGCAGGTAGCGGACATCCCCATCACCGGCAACAATCCTCCCTCTGCATCCCCACCAACCTGCCCTCTGAAAGAGCCACTGTCACCTTCGCTATACCTTCGAGCTTTTCAGTTGAAAACTTGAAACCTTTTCGCCAAAGTGAATAGATAACAATATGTTGTGAGCCAGTTATTGTGTGTGTTTCAACATGAGTGGAAACATTTTCATCATCTACAAAGTCGATGTTGAGGAAGGTAAATTGTCAGTTGTCAAAGGGAGAGGTGTGAGAAGATTGTTGGAGAGCAGCAGAAAAAGAAAGAACGCTGAACATATGTTTGCTGGAGAGAGTTCGAGAGGTAACTGTTCATATTACATAGCAGAAACATTACAGTAATCCTGAATTGATTGATGCTTACGTTCTTCATGGATATAAAGAAGCTGGGAGAATCTTCCATTCGAGTATTGGATGCAACAGAGGACGCTGATTTACTTATTGTGACAAAAGCTTGCTCTCAGTCACCTAGATTCGACACTGTGCTTGTGGTCAGTGAGAATATTGATGTTCTAGTCATCACGTGGGGGGCTACCAGCAAAACACCTCTTGCTCTCTCATGCCTTTTCTGGATGTGACAACCTCCACGCCATTAGAGCATGGTAAAATCAGACTGTGCTGCTATGCTGTTCTACAAGGCATCTTCAACTCCAGCAGATATAAGTAGAGCTGGTGAGAATATCCAGACGGCAATATATGGCACAAGGAGAATGTCCACCCAAAGCATCAATGAGCTGAGGTATCATCTCTTTGAAGATGTCTACATAGGCGAAGTTCATCTTGCCGCTAATTCCTCCAACACTCGGCGCTATGGACCTGCACAGCTACAGAGCATTCCTCCAGGTTCAGTGGTGGATGGGAAACACACTAGACCCACTTGAATGGGGTTGGAGGCGGGAAAGCCTGGGACTTACTCGCATTCCTATGATAAAAGAAACTACTCCTAAAGAGCTTCTGAAACTCTTGTTCTGCAGCTGCAAAAAGGGATGCACCGGTGCATGCATTTGCTGCAAATCTAACCTCAATTGCACCACTGTGTTCAAAAATTGTGTGAGGAACTTGTGCACAAACTCTCCAAGTATCAAACTTGACGATCTTGATGTGGAGTAAGATGATGATGAACCTGTTGAGGAACTTTGGGGCAAGGAAGCAGCAAATAACGCCAATCAGTCTGGCGAAGAAGAGCCTGAACTGGGACCATCAAAACGAACTAAATTGTAAATATTAATTACCTGTTATTGGAATCATTCCTGTAAATAAGTATAGTTCAAAACCTTGTATCTAATGTTGGATTTGACATTTTAAATTGTGTGTTAAACGAGATTTCCAAGTTCTAACTTAATTATCTTTCATTTACTTTGGTATAATATGTACTTACAAGCATATAAAATCCATAATTCATTTAGAAAAAGGTTTTCAGGCTTTAAATACATGTGTAGGGAACAAGAAATCAGCTTTACATGTCATCTCGTGACTAATGTAGACATTAAATTTTAGGCATGGGTCGAAGCCTTAATAAATTTAGATTTTCAAATTTTCTCAAAATTTCCTTAATTCCAATTTAAAGTGCATACAGATGACATAAAATAGCCTTAGAATAAAGTTAGAATTAAGCCCTCTACTAGAAAAAAACATTAAAAAAATCGCTAAAACCAAAGTGTGAATTTAAGGTTTCTCTATATTGTAGTTTATGGCTTGAAAAAATTTCAAACTCTGCCCAAATTGGAAAAATTGTGCTTTTTAAATTCATGGATTAATGCTCTACAACTTTAAAGCAACGGGTATTGATAACATTTGATGCTGGGACATTACAGCACATTTAAAATTGGGGGAAAAAAAACCACAGTTTTTTGGCAAAGTTGGAAAAAATTGCTTTTTTTAATGCCATAAAAATTGAACTATTTGTTTGATTTTCATTTTTTTTTCTTTTAATCGACACAGAATTTTGTCATACGTATTTCACCGCTGATAAGGTTTTTCCTAAATTTCGACCGTTTTCGAGTTATAAGCAAGAAACCGGAAAATGTCAAAAAATTTCGAGGTTTTCCAGCCATCAAAAGTTGTCCCCCGCACTTTCGAGGTCGAAAATTGGCATACCCACACCCTACCAAGCGATCCTGGAAAAAAAAGTCTTTTGTTCCAATTAATGTTAGGCGAGGCACTTTTGGGATCCTCTATATACTGCCCTACATAGTACACACTAGCATCAACCGAGAGCAGCCCCAGTGTATCGCCTACTGTCGTTTTGAACGGCGCGAGTACAATGCAGTTTCTGTCAAGGGCTGTTACGGTAGTGAGATGTCCATCACTGAAAAAAATTAATTCTTCACTTGCACAGTAAGTTCAGATCCTCTTACGACATTTCTAAAGTAGTGGACTCAGATCGACAATTCAGTCAACAGTAGATCAGTTTTCAGTAACAAAAACAATTAGAAACCTAACACTGACAAAAAGCCATCGCATATTGACTGATGCAGACTTGAGGTTTATCGTGAGGGAAATCAAGAAAAAAAACCTACAATCACCGCTCTTAAGTTGGCTGGGGAGTTAGAATATAGGGGCAAGAAAGTATGTGCCAACACAATCAAAAATACCATACTTCTGTATGGGTATCATGATAGAGTAGCTTCCAAGAATTTTTGGGTTAGCGAACAGAATCTGAAGAAATGTCTTTAGAATCTATGTTCCTGGGAAAATTAAAGGCAAGACTTCTGGAATAATGTAATATTTTTCCGATGAAAGTAAATTTAAGATATTTCGGTCGGATGAAATGTGAATGATAAATCATAAGAAAAACGCGGAGATGTTGCCGCAGAACTTTGTGTCAACGGTGAAACACATTGGCGGTTCCCTGATGGAGTGATGGTGTAAGAGTGCTGCAGATGTTGGAAAATTTTATTTGATAGAGGGTACGACGGAACACAAAATGTATACCAACATCTTAAAGGAAAATCTAAATGTTGGCACCCAGATCTCCAAGGATATTTCAATTTTCAACAAGACAATGACCCATAACATACAGCTCTAAATACTAGGTTGTCGCTGCTATACAATGAGAGCCCACATGTTAACCCCAATGAACACCTTTGAAAGTACTGGAAGATAACATCAGAAGAAGACAAATTTCTAACAAGAAAGACAAGCACTTCAAAAAGAATAGGCCAAAATTTCATCCTCTCTTATGCCAAACTTAGTCAACTCGATGCCCGGACGACTACAAGCAGTAATAACTGCAAAGGGCAACCCCACCAAATATTAGTTTTTGTAAAATAAATAATATTTTCAAGCTGTAAATGTCAAAAAATATGAGTGGATGAATACTTTTTGAAGTAGTGTTTGTATACATTTTTCATTTTCTTAACTTTGCTATTGCAATTGATATATTTATTTCTTTGTTTATCAATGAAAGTGATGCACTGAGGGTCTTCCCACAGGACTGGTAGTTCACATTGTGTGTTCACTTCTTTTCGCGTACAGTTATTTTTAAAAAATTACAGCTAGACGAATACTCTTTGGACTCACTGTAAGTATGAAATATAACTAACTAAATATCCCTATATTCATTACAAACTGCTTATGAATTCAAACCATTACTGAAACATGCAACATGCCAAGACACTCACCAAAGCAGTGAAGTTTGCTGTCCCATTTGATTCATAAAAGATGTTTATCAACTTGTGAAATTTTTCATAGTCTATCCACGTGTGCCATGTACCATTCACTTTGAACTGAAATAAACAGGAATGGTATTGATCACATAACCACCTACATATCATTTATGTAACAGTAGTAATAGCAGCAGCAGCAACACTTTTCATTGTCACACTGTTCAGCTTACCTTTGTATGGGCAAGGAGGACACAATTAGAATGTTCATGCTCGGACGCAATTTCATAGTCATTCAAACGGTCTGCAAGTTTTTGTACAAAACTCACAACTTCTTCATGCCAAGGAACATTTTCCATAGTGAGATTACTGGCTTTAGAAGTACCACAGTAAGTTACACCCTGCAAATAAAAATAATGATATTTTTAAGTGATGATTTTAACATCTTGCCTTATGTCAGCAGATGTACACTTCCTGTAAGTGAAATTTATCCTGAAACAATTCTCTAAAGTGATAAGTGAAACCTAACAGTGTACTGAGCAATTTAATTACAAATAGTGTCAATTACAAACAATGAAATCACAGGTAATATTGATTGTACACTGTGGATAAATGATTAAATCACACTCTCCTATACACAGGCTAATTACAATTATTTAGGACCACAAACAAAGCTAATATTTAGGGTAAGAAAAGAAACGACAAACTATTAAATAAACTGTATCATAATACATCCATTACACAAAAAGGAGAAAAGTCAAATGCAGGATACTACAGAGGGAAATCCCTCTTGGATTGTATATATAACATCTTGTCAAGAATTATCTACAATCGCTGTAAAGATCAACTTGAAAAGGAACTAGGAGAATAGAAAAACAGAAAATCTCAAACTGAAACCCAAGAAAAATGATATTTAAACCAAAAGTAAACAAAAGAGGCACAAGGAAAAGGGTATTTACAGATGAGAGAGAGAGAGAGAGAGAGAGAGAGAGAGAGAGAGAGAGAGAGAGAGAGAGAGAGAGAGAGATCACAATGAATGAAAAGATAGCAGGCTACGAAAAGAACAAAAGATGGTTATAAATGGCTGACTAAAGTGGACCAATGACGTCATAAAAGAAAATGACGATAAACTGTGCCATAATGGACAGACAAATGGGACTGAACTATGAGTTCATGGGTCCCTTCAAGCTATATGCATCAACCCAGGATTATTATTCTGACAGGAAAGATGCTGACTATAACCAAGAATCAATAAAACAAGGAGATGAAAACAAGGATAACAGAAGTGTTAACAAGCCGTAATGTGGATGAACTGCATCATCCAGAATGGGCTTGGAAGGACCCAGGATGTAGTGTATGCAGTATGATATGCACCCTCTTGCTTCAGTTACAGGAAAAAAAAGTAAGATGGACAAATAGATAAAAGTAAAAGGAAAGACAACAACAGATGTAAAAGATAAGAACAATTAAAAGATAGAGGTGGTAAAAACTAGACCAGGCTATGGGCCATAAGGATTATAGCGGGTTGAAGTAGCCAAATTTGGGCAAGCCAAAAGGATATGGACCACTGTCCATCAAACACCACATCAGCAATGGAATGGATCCTTGCATCGGAAAACATAGCAATGGATAGGCCAAGTGTGGCTAATGCAATGCCAACAGAAAATGGTGGATTTCCTGTAAGAAGCTTAAAGTGAAGTCTCACACACTGTCATGATATCCTTTAATGCCCTCAATTTGTTCAAATACACCAGGGCAACCATTCCAAACCTGCCAACCAAAGATCGAATTCCGGTACCCCTGTCTCCAATATCACCATCCAAGCATGCAGCTTGGCCAACTGGTGACCAAGGTTGGTTGGTTGGTTGGTTGGTTGGTTGGGAGAGGGGGATCAAACTGCTAAGGTCCCAGTGGGGAGGGGAAGACATGAGGATAGTAAAGGATGGGAAAGGAAAGGAAATGTAGTCCAGGTAGGAAAGAAGGAAGAAAGGCTTCATTGACTGTTTAATAGGAATCAGAAAGAAGAGCCTTGATGTCACAACTATGGACGTCGAAGGCAGCACCTGGTTGATAGTCCGAAGACTGTCCAGGAAGGCACTGCCAGTTAAGAAAACCTTGCTGTTGCAAGAATGAACATGAATGTGAGTTGCAGTGAAGCATCATCTGCACCTCCAACCTTTCCTTACCTGTACACTAGCTTTAGTGCTTTCCAAATGCATCTCACATTTACGCTTCGCCAGTTGCTGTGGAACTTTCTACTGCCGACCTAGCCCTACATCCTTCCCCTCCACTTCTCCATCACTGTCACTATGACAATTGGCTCATAGTGGCCAGAGATTGTGGTCATTTGCATTTTTAAGGGCACAAAACTACTATGGTCATAAGCACCCATCAGAAAACTGCAAGGACTATGCACAGGCAGGGTTAAATTTCCTTCACCATGTTTGTGTGATGGACCACACTGCCAAGGTCATCAGTCCCCTTGTGGGGAAGGGAAGGAAATGCAGTTTAGGGAGGAAAGGAGGGAGAAAGACTACATTAGCTCAGGGCCGCACAAGCGTCATGCAAATACTCATGAACGATCACAATCATCCCACTGGCAGTTAGGAAGTGGAAACACTTCTAAATTCACTCTACCATAGGATGGTAGACTCTAGAGAGCACTCAGATAATCCAGAGCAGATGACGCTATAAGAGGGCGAGTGTTGCTTGATGTACTGGATGGCCTGGTAAAGAGCAAAGAGCTCTGCAGTAAGATTGAGCATTGGTAAGGCAGATGATATTGAAAGGAACTGCCGCAGAGTACAAAGGCACAGCTTACACCACAGTCGGTCTTAGAACCGTCGGTATAGATGAAGATACTGTCTCAAGCTGTGAGCGATCTGCATGAAAATCTTTATAGATCAGGCTGGGGTAGTGTCCTTGGGAGATGAATGGAGATCAAAGTTAACATGGACCTCAGGACAAAGCCACTGTGGGGAAGAGTTCACACCCGTTGGGAATGTGGCAGGGAGCGTAAGGTCTAGCTGCTGGAGGGGCAAATGAAAGCAAACTCTGGGAGGTAATACAGAAGATGGACATACTGCAAACAGAGGGACTCTTACAAAAAGACAGCACAGGTAGGATAACCATGCATAAATGACAAAGGGCTTATGTATCAACTGAAGGTCTTCCCTCCAGTAGGATAGTGGTAATTAGGCAGCTTCAGTTATAAAGACACACTATAGGACTGGTATAGCAGGCTTCTGTTGCCATATAGATCCCTTTTGATGGACCCTGTTGAGACTGTGTAACATGTATTATTGTGCAGAGTGTAGACAATACATCCATAGCACAGTTTGAAGATGTTAGTTTATTACTCTGAGAACATTGATTGAGTGGGTACATTGAGCAGCCGAGGAGGAGACATGGGAGGACCAACAAAGTTTCCTGTCAAAGGTGAGTCCTAAGAATGAACGAACATCTGAACCAAGCTGGGGAGATGGAGGAAGACACTCTGTACTCCACTAGAAGTTCATACAGACTGTCTTGTCTGCAGAATAGTAGAAGCCATTGTTGGTGTTTTGCAAGTAGAGATAGTCAAGACTCCATTGAAGATACCACTCAAACATGTTTGTTGGGAGCTACAGTAAAAATCATCTACGAATAAATAAGCCAAAACACCTGGTGGCAGACACCACATAATAGTGTTAATTACGATGGTAAAGAGAACAACACTTAGCACTAAACCTAGTGGTACACCATTGAACTAAAACACACCTAAAAACACGGTCTTTTAAAAATTTCTGAATATAAGTAGGCATACAACACTGTACTCCCAAAGTAAGCAAAGTATGGAGAATGTCCATCCTCCAACAGTACGTCTTCTCTGGGTCAAAAAACACGACCACCGTTTGATGCTTCCAAAAAATAATTGTTCATAATTACAGTTGATAGGGTGGTGATAACTCATACCAGAGTGGTGCTTACAAAAGACACAGTGTGCATTTTTGTAGGAGATTCCAATATTCAAGCCACCGTACCTTACAACCATTACTTGAATGTTCCATCACCTTGCAGACACTACTGGCGAGGGAGATTGGATGGTAGCAAGAAGGAAGATGTTTGTCCTTACCATGCTTAGTTATGACAAGGAATATGGCTTCACACAAGTGTCTAGAGAAAATACCATCTGTCCATATACAGTTATACTTTTGGAGAATAAAATGCAAGCCATCAGGAGACTGGTGTTTTAAGATATGTATATGAATGCTGTGTGGTACTGGGGAGGAGGACCATGATGATGAGAATACCATCAATTGAAGCTCCCTCATAATAAATTTGGTATTAATAGCATTCATTGTTTTCAAAGTAGAATTAGAGTGTCCATTCTTCCATTGCCCACTTTCTAGGGAGCAAAGTGGGTAGTGTGTGGGGCTGGAAATCTTTGAAGTAACGACCCAAGGTATCAGAGATAGTAATGGGTAAAGATATCATTCCCAACAGTGAGACCAGCAATCAGGAAATGAGCCGTGATTCCGGAGATGTGACAGGTTACCCTAAGTAATGGAAGAGGAGGTGAAATACTTTTAAGTCCTGATAAATTAAGCCAGCTAGCTTGTATACTACCATTAATAGTGTGGCATCATTGCCTAAGCAACTGTTTGCACTGAATACAACTCTCCTATTGGGGATGTAATTTAACAATGGGAAGAGCATCTTCTCCACATTGTGATTGCCTTGTGGGAAGCTGAGCAGTACAGATCAAGAGATCTATATGGAAAAAGAAATGTGTGGATCCTGACAAATGTAAGTTCACCAGTGCTGAGACAGATGAGACTAAGGCGATTGAAAATATCCGCCGCCAAGAGAGAGCCTGTATTACGAGGGTGTAGAAAGCCCCACAAGGTGGTGGTAGGCGTTGAAGTCGCCAAGCAGCAGAAACAAAGGAGGAAGCTGATCTCTAAAGTGCAATAGATATGTCCTAGTGACAGCAGAAGATGAGGGTGTGTAGATATTGCACAATGAGTATGTAAGGCCAGGAAGGCAAAGTCTAACATGTACAGCTTTAAGCTGGATATCCAAAGAAATGAATGTTATCCCTTATAACAAAGCCCTTTCTGAAAACATTTGTCTGGAGTTTAGCGCTGTATGGGAGTGAAATGTGGACGATAAGGAGATCAGAAAAAAGATGATAGAAGCTTTCGAAAAGTGGTGCTATAGACGAATTATGAAAATTAGATGGGTATATCATGTAACAAATGAGAAGGTGCTTAACCGAATTGGGAAGAAAAGAAGTTTCTGGCATATCCTGACTAAGAGAAGGGATAGATTGGCGGGACACTTTCTGAGACATCAAGGAATCGTCAACTTAGTATTAGAAGGAAGTGTGTAGGGTAAAAATCATAGAAGGAGACTGAGGGACGAATACAGTAAGCACATTCAAAAGAATGTAGGTTGCCGAACATATTCTCAGATGAAGAGACTTGCCCAGAACAGGGCAGCATGGAGAGCTGCATCAAACCAGTCTGCGGACTGAAGACCACAACAACAACATGAGAAGAATAACCCTATTACACCCCCCCCCCTCCCCATGAGCTGTGCTCCCTGCTATGGAAGGAAGAAAGAAACAGAATGAGTTGAAGCGTGTAAGATGAATGGGATCAAGAGGATTTTATTTTGTTTCCTGGAAGCAAATAATCATTGGGGAGTAAGTTCACAGAAGAAGCGGCAGTTCTGCCCCGCAGGATCGAATACTGTGAATGTTGCATGGAAAGATAGCCATAGACGATTAAAACAGAAGAGCATTCCTTCTCTGAAACTGTGGTTGTCGGTGATCAAGATGGAGTGACGTCCGTTAAGTCCCCAAACTGGTTCTGATTAGGCAAAAATTGGTGAAATCCTTGGAATGTCATGGGGGGTCCCTCTTGAGACTTACGCCACCACTACATTCAGTTATTGTATTTTGCAAATCAATACAAAAAATGAGTGTGACTGACTGAAGATAGATGATACAAATATCAGTATTCTCAATAGGCTAATAAAATAGAAATGGCGTTTCTTAGTAATTATTACATATATTTAGAAGTTACATATCAGTTTGTTTCATGACAATATTCACTTAAGAAGTAGAGGCAATTTTCAACCACAAATTTTATCAGCTTTATTTTGTAGTATTCTCTTTGTGGCTTGTAATACAAATTGGCAGTTTGTTGTACCATATCAGGCCATTTATATATGGGCTATGGTCTATTGTTCTTAGTTTGGCTCGCTGCTTATAACAGCAGTCTTTGTTTCTTGTATTATAAATAAGAGTATCAGAGCATTTGGTTGCTTTATTTTGCTGGGCCAAAAAATGTAATTAATTTATAAAGATACAGTGAGTAGACAGTCATGTATTTATGTCATAAAAATATTTCTCTGCATGTAATTCTATGGTTTGTTGGTTGGTTCTAAAAGGGCCAATGTCAGAAATCTTAGTTTTACGGTATAAGTGTCTGAATATTTTCTGTAATTTTCTAAAAAAGTATTAACAGTATATTTGAGGGTCACATCTTAAAATCCCAGTATCTCTCATCCTATGTGGCTTAGACATTGGCCGTTTTAACATTATGAAGACCACATGCAACTACGGTCTACACCAATAAAACCAGTTTTGATAAATACTGACATTGGCCCTTTTAGAACCAAGCCACAGAATCCTTACTGCCCTTTTCTGCAGGGTTACTATTCTGCCGATGTGTATACATGCAGCACAGCCTCATACTTCTATTCCTAACTCACGCGAGGAAATATTATCCTATAACTATTTCTTTTTTAAATATCTGATTTGAGACTAGTAATTAACCCAGTGAAGATTTGTATCTAGGACAGTGCAAACACTTGCATTCGAACATGCTAGAGATTTCTCGATACAACAGAACTCTATACAGTACTGAACTGTTCTAACTCAGACAACAAATGACTTGTGCTGCATATCTGCAAACGATAGGCGGGAATTTTGAAGTTACTGGGCTATTGTTTTGCTCAGAACTAATTTCATAGGAAGTAAAATTACATCACTATGAAAAACTGTATATTTTGTTTAAAACAGTGCATGTGTGTTCTGTCTAATAGCACTACAAGATATGAACCGTTGATAAAAGATCTGCTACTATAACAGAACTAATGCAGCAAATTACTACAAAGCTAACAATCAAAGGAGAAAGTATGTTTTTGGAAGTAATTACGTTTAATGTTATTATGAGATATAGGCTGCAAATGACCACTTCATCCCCTGTTGATAAGGTACAGTAACAGATAAAAGTGTTAGCATCTTTTAATTGCCTTGAAAACAATATTAAAATAGATTAAATAGGGAAAACATTACAAATTTAATACCCAAGAATGGAAATGAGTCATATAAAAATAAACTAATTGCTACCACGGAATAAACAGTGCATGAGCAGCTGTGTATCAAGGTCATTATATACTTTATGGAGAAATACGTAATTGCTGTGACAGTGCTATAATCAGTTCGGAAATCTCTGCAAGTTCTTTATTTTTATTTTTAAATAGTCACCAAGTCTTAGCAGCACCATTTTAAATACTTTGCTGAAGACCAATATTAACAATATAGGCCTGAAATTAGAAACCCTTTTTTGTGCACTGGTTTCACTGTACCCCATTTCTGTATATCTGGAAACGTGAGTTCTCTTATACTACCGTTAATAAGATTATTTATTACCACACTTAAAGAATTGGATAATCACATTTTCTAATCACTGCACTGCACAAACCATCCCATCCTGAGAAGTACTTATTCTTACGAATTTAAAAGGTGGATCTTCAATGTGGCAGACAGTTTTCTTATTACTTTTGTGGGATTAACTGGATTGATAGGGGCAGATATTCAATATGTAACAAAAATATTGGAAATCTCATTGGGATCTTTAACTACCTTTCTTTTGTCATGTTTATAACTCCAGTTTCTGGCTCTAGGATGGCTTTTCAAATTTTTTTTTTTTTTTTTTTTTTTTTTTTTTTTTTTTTTTTTTTTTAATTTTCATGACTCCTTACGGTGTTATTCCTGATTGTGACTACCTTTCAGGCTTTTTGTCTGTAGAGTGCTGGTGAGAGGGGTTTCCTGAGAGGATTCCATGCCCACCAGGTGTCAGAAGACGCTCTCTTCATTGTCAGAGGAGGAGGAAGTGGGGGAGCAGGGATGGAGGTGGGGAGGGGGGCTGTCTTCAGGGTAAGGAGCGGTAAATGCCAGAGAGGAGGGTAGGGTAACTAGAAGAGGTTAGGGAGGAAGGAACTGAGAGAAATGACACAACAGAGGCAAATGTTGATGTTAGTGACACTGGATACAGACAATCAAATTTCTTACGAATAAGGTAGACCAACGAGAGTCTTGCATTTGCATGTCTGGATTTTCTTTTCCTTTCTTGTCAAATGGACAAACGAGGAGCATGTGGGCCACAGCAATTTACACATCTAGGCAGCAGGATGCAAAGGCTACCTGCAAGGAGAGGGCGACCACAATCACCATGAACACACAGGGTTGGTGTTGCACCAGGACATGTGACCAAAATGGAGTCAACGGAAGCAGCCCATAGGTGGTGGGCTGTACAGCTTCACATTGCATCAGAGTATCACAACCTTGACTTTTCAAGCAGGATGTAAGTACCAATGTATACACGGTTATCCTTGGGACCTCACTGGACGTAGCAAACTAAAAATTTGCAGAAGCTCCCTATGGAAGATAGCTACCCAAGTCCTACTTAGGGACTGGTGAGGTGTGATGCTCTCTGGGATGTGTTCTAATTGTTGGCATGCTTGAAGTGCAGCAGACTGCAGATGATGTTTGGATGAGGACTGAACCGGATCACATCTTTCTTAGTGCCACAACCTCAACTAACATATTCTGTGTGTTCCACAAAGAAGAGAGGTTTGATAGTGATGAGTATCTCCCCATCCGACCTGGAACGAACAAAATACGCAGGAAATGGTTTTGCGCTCAATGAATGGGCCTGGCCCTCATCCAGGGTAAATTTTTTCTCATTACTTTCAGTAGTTAAAGTATTCTATATCACATAATGATACTACCTTACTATAAGTTCATCATCTTTTTTGTTGTTGTTGTTTTCAGTCTGAAAATTGATTTGATACAGTTCTCCATACTGCTCTATACTGTGCGAATCTCCATCTCTGAATAAAAAAGCATCAAACCGCCCTCTTGACCCTCCCCCCCCCCTCTCTCTCTCTATAATACTAAAATGTATATTGATGTTTCAGAATGTGTGCTATCAACTGATGCCTATTTTTAATGAAGCTGTGCCACGAAGTCTCTCTGCATTTCTGTTAGGTACCTTCTCCTTAGTTACATGATCTACTCATCTAAATGCAAGCATTCTTAAGTTGCACCATATTTAAAAAGCTTGCTTTCTACAATATGTCTGCCTAGGTGTGATTGCGTTTGTATACGAATATTATAGAGGAAAAATTCCTAACAGGAAAAATATACGTAAGAAATAGATGAAGTCCACTTACCAGGCGAAGGAGCACAGGCAGTGATAGCAACAAATACAAATAAACACAAAGCTTTCGCAGCCTAGCTGCTTCGTCAGGCAGAAGGGAAGGAGAGGGAAAAGGAAATGATGAGGGTTTTAAGGGAGTGGGTAAGGAGTCATTCCAATCCTGGGACAGGAAAGACTTACCTTGGGGGGGAAAAAGGAGGGTAAACAAATACACACACACACACACACACACACACACACACACACACACACACACACACACACACACACTTACACAGACACAAGTACACTTAGGCAGACATACTGTAGAGCCTGCCTAAGTGTACTTTTCCTTTTCCCTCTCCTTCCCTTCTGCCTGACGAAGCAGCTAGGCTACGAAAGCTTGCGTTTGTGTGTGTGTCTGTGTGTTTATTTGTATTTGTTGCTATCACTGCCTGTGCTCCTTCGCCTGGTAAGTGGATTTCATCTATTTTTTACATCTCTCTCTCTCTCTCTCTCTCTCTCTCTCTCTCTCTGTCTGTGTGTGTGTGTGTGTGTGTGTGTGTGTGTGTGTGTGAATTTATTAATTTATTTGTGCTACTATCACTTCCTGTGCTCCTTTGCCTGGTAAGTAATCTTCATCTATTTTGTTAGAAATGCTGAATTTAATTGATGAAATGAGAAGGTATGAAAATGCAGTTAATGAAGCAGATAAAATGGAGTACAGATGACTAAGAAATGAGATTGGAAGTGTAAAATGGCTAAGTAGGAGTGGCTAGAAGGCAAATGCAACGATGTAAATGTATAACTAGGGGGAAAATAAATACTGCCTACAGGCAAATGAGAGAGTTGGAGACAAGAATAACAGCCATAGGAAATCAATAACTCTGAAGGAAAAACAGTTTCTAGTAAAGAAAGAAAAGCTGAAAGGTGGAAAGAGTATACAGAGTGGCTCTACAATGGAAATGAACTTACAGTCGATTTTGTAGGAAGGGAAGAGGAAATAGATGATGATGATGATGATATCTGAGATCTATACTGAAAGAAGAATTTGACAGAGCATAGAAAGACTAAGTTGAAACGAGACCCCACCGGTAGACGACATTCCTTCAGAGTGACTCATGTCTCTGGGAGAGCCAGGCATGATAAAACAATTGCACCTCATGAGTATGGTGTATAAGTCAGGGGAAATACCATCAGACTACAAGAATAATGTAATAATCCCCATTCCAAAGAAAGCTGGTCAGTCAGGAGTGAAAATTACATAACCACCAGTTTAATAAGTCATGGTTGCAAGATTTTAACAGAAATTATTTAAAGGAGAATTGAAAAGCTAGTAGAAGCTGAACTTGGGGAAGATCAGTTTGGATTCAGGAGAAATATAGAAACACAGGAAGCAATACTCACCTTATGACTTATCTTAGAAGATAGGCTAAATAAAGGCAAATCTGCATTTCTAGCTTTTTTAGATTTGGAGGAGGCTTGACAGTGTTGATTGGAATGCACTCTTTCAAATTCTGAAGTCAGCAGGGGTAAAACATAGGAAATGGAAGGTTATTTACAACTTGTACAGAAACCAAATATCTGTTATTAGAGTCTAAGGCATGAAAGGGATACATTGGTTGGGAAGGAAGTAAGACAGGGTTGTGCCGTTTCTCCAATGTTATCCAATTTGTACATTTAGCAAGCTGTGAAAGTAATTAAGCTTAGGTTGAAGAACACTGCATTTTGCTGATGTCATTGTCATTCTGTCTAGAGATAGCAAAGGACCTCTAAGAGCAATTAAAAGGAATGGACAGTGTTTTGAAAAGATTGTATAAGATGAACATTAACAAGAGCAAAACTGAATGCAGTCTAAGAAAACCAGGCGATGCTGAAGGTATTGGATTACGCACTGAAACAATACAAGTGGTAAATGTATAGGCAGTAAAATAACTGATGGTCACAGTACAGAGGATATAAAATTCAGAACTGCAAAGGGAAGTGTTTTTTGAAAAAGAGAAATTTGTTAACACTGATTATTAATTTAAGTGTAAGGAAGTCTTTTATGAAGGAATGTGTGCAGAGTGTTGCCTTGTACGGTAGTGGAACATGGACGATAAATCCTTCATGCAGGAAGAGGATAGAAGCATTTGAGATGTGGTGCTACAAAAGAATGCTGAAGGTTAAATGGATAGAGCGAGTAACTATTGAGGAGGTACTGAACAGAATTTGGGAAAAAAGGAAGTTTTGGCATACCTTGGCTAAAAGAAGGCTCTGGTTAGTACACTACTTTCTTAGACACCATGGTATTTCGAATTTAGCATTGCGGGGGGGGGGGGGGGGGGGGGGGAGATCTCACAAGGAGACCAAGATAAATTATAGTAAGCAAGTTCAAATAGATGTGAACTGCCATTCTTATGAAGCGATGAATAGGTTTTCTTAGGGCAGAGTAGGGTAGAGAGCTGCATCAAACCAGTCTTCTGACTGAATACCACAACATTTAATTAACCTTGTTTTCTTCTTGCTGATTTTCATGATTTACCCTCCTTTCAGGACAATGTACATTCCATTCAATTGCCCTTTCAAGTCCTTTGCTGTCTCTAACGGAATTAAAATGTCATCGCCAAACCGTGAGGTATTTATTTCTTTTCCGTGAACATTAATTCCCTTTCTGAATTTCTCCTTTCTTTCATTCACTCCTTGCTTAATGTACAGATTGAATAATATTTAGTAAAGGCTACAACCCTGTCTTATTCCCTTCCTAAACACTGTGTCCCTTTTATGCCCTTTCATCCTTATAACTGCTGTCTGGTTTCTATGCAGCGTCACTTAAATATTTGCAGCAAATACTTTATGACGACTGGCAATATGGAAGGTAGCAGAACTGTGTCAATATTTTATTATACTTACTACTGCTTTTAAAGTAGTAGAGGGCTGTATAAAACCCCAAGTACGTGTAACAGATTTCATGCTGAAATTGCAATAATAGAGGATAGATAAACACTGTAAAGAGGCTTGCTGAGCTGCTGACAGTGGAGAAAAATTGACAATCACATTCACACAATTTAAATTTTCAGCCATAGCCTTCGTCATAAAAAGAAAGCCATACATTCACACAATCACTCAAACTACTATACACACACAACCACCATCTCTGGCCACTCTATCCTCCATTACTGACATTCCATTCAGATTTTCCATTGTTACATTATATTCAAATGGAATTCAGAAGAGAAACAGTGAACACGGTATATGCTGGAAGCAAAATCACGTCTTTACTGTGCATTAGGGTTCATGCCAATACAAAATACATTTGATATACATGTCTACAAAGAAATATTCAAAACATGTTAGATATTACTACAAATTAAGTGTCATCATATACACTAAATTTCTCACCTTCACTTCAATGAAATCTGGTTTTCCCAGTTCAACAAGTTGTGCATAACCTTCAATTTCAGCAGTATTCCATGCTTTGACAAGAGTGAGACGATACACTGTGCGCTGTCCTTTTTCTGACAGTGCACGAAGACTATCCACAAAACGCTCCCAGAAGTCTCTGAACAGTGGCCTATCTATTTTCTTTAAACTTTCTTTGGAAGCTGCATCCACACTCACGTACAACTGTGTCACTGGGCCCATATTCCTGCAAGTGCAATTTAAGGAATACAGAATGATGTAGACACACTCCTGTATCATTATTTGGTTCCAGTTGGCATTTGGTAAGTGGAGTTGTATGGGGTGGGTGGAAGAGGGTGAAGGGAAAAGTGTGGGAAGAGTAATAAGGGGCTGGGTACGGGTAACTAGCAGCTCTGGCTGAGGGGGGTGAGGCAGCCAGGTGGCTGGACAGTAACCGGGCGAGAAATCAGGTGAACAGGCCGAACATGATGGACAGCTGATCGAGGCAATGCAGAGCAATGCACAATTAAAGTAGTGGGTACATGAATGAAGAGGAGGTAGTAGCAAAGAGGACGCGAAACTGTTGGGCAGAAGATACTGGGAGGACAAAGTTAAGAGAGGATGAGACCACGCCAGTGTCAAGAGCAAAGAATGATTTTCACAGATAGAAACTATCTAGTTCAGAAAAGCTGATAGAGGAAAGGTCCAGGTGGTGAAGTTGTCATTGAAATGTGTTATCTTCTGCTCCATGTTGTGCAGGACAGGGCTGGGTGGATGGATCAAGCAGGTCTTGCACCTGGACCTTGCACAGGGATATGCTCTTCCGGGGACAAGGGTTTCGCAGAAGGGGTTGACATAGGGATTGACTGGGATGTTGTGGAGATTGGGTAAGTGACAAAACATCAATTTAAGAGGGTGTTATGGCTCTCATTTCAGGACAGCAGACCTAGACATGTCTGCCTAGGTGTACTTGTGTCTGTGTGAATGTGTGTGCATTTGTTTACCCTCCATTTTTTCCCCCCAAGGTAAATCTTTCCTCTCCCGGGATTGGAATGGCTCCTTACCCCATTCCTTAAAACCCTCATCATTTCCTTTTCCCTCTCCTTCCCTTCTGCCTGAAGAAGCAACTGGGTTGCGAAAGCTTGCGATTGTGTGTGTGTGTGTGTGTGTGTGTGTGTGTGTGTGTGTGTGTGTGTGTGTATTCATTTATCTATTTGTGATGCTTTCACACCTGAGCTCCTTCACCTGGTGAGTAATCTTTGTCTATTTTTTATATTTAATTTTTCCTGCTAGGAATTTTTCGTCTTAATATTCTAAAAAATAGATGAAGTACACTTACCAGGCGAAGGGGCACAGGCAGTGATAGCAACAAACACACACACACACACACACACACACACACACACACACACACACACACACACACACACGCAAGCTTTCGCAGCCTAGCTGCTTCGTCAGGCAGAAGGGAAGGAGAGGGAAAAGGAAATGATGAGGGTTTTAAGGGAGTGGATAAGGAGTCATTCCAATCCCGGGACAGGCAAGACTTACCTTGGGGGGAAAGGAGGGTAAACAAATACACACACACCCACACATTTACACAGACGCAAGTACACTTCAAGTAGTGTACTTGCGTCTGTGTAAATGTGTGGGTGTGTGTGTATTTGTTTACCCTCCTTTCCCCCAAAGGTAAGTCTTGCCTGTCCCAGGATTGGAATGACTCTTTATCCACTCCCTTAAAACCTTCACCATTTCCTTTTCCCTCTCCTTCCCTTCTGCCTGACGAAGCAGCTAGGCTGCGAAAGCTTGTGTGTGTGTGTGTGTGTGTGTGTGTGTGTGTGTGTGTGTGTGTGTGTATTTGTTGCAATCACTGCCTGTGCCCCTTCGCCTGGTAAGTGTACTTCATCTATTCAGAAGCCAGTAATCAGCAAAGAAATTCAGGGCAACAGTTTTTTGGGATAACTCACTGATTTTCTGGAACATGGTTTTACCATGAACAGCTACATTACAAAATGTAGGAAGCTTTGAGAAGCCATATGGAAGGAGAGACTGAACAGGAATTTGAAATTGATTCAAATTCATCATGACAATGCAAAACCTCACACATCTTTGGGTACAAGTCAGGAGATTGGCAAATTAGGCTGGTCAGTGGTATCTCAACCAGTGCACAGTCCAATTTAGTGCCTTCTGACGTCTGCTTGTTAGGACCAAAGAACAACAACCTTCGTGGATGACACTTCCAGGACACAGATTATTTGACAGTGGCAGTGAGCAGCAAGTTCGACAGTGCAAACCTGAATTTTTCCAATGAGGATTAAAGTGTTTGATTCAACAATGGCAGAAATTTATCACTTGTAATGGAGACTTTGTAGAATAGTGCTATTGTGTAGAGGAAGAGTTACTCTAATAAAACTTACGATTTCAAAGACCTCTGACCTGTTTTCACTCTGTTACACCACTGTGTTACTTTTGGAACACCCCTTGTACATTCGAACTGAGAATATATTAAAAATAATGCAGCAAACTGATAATGATATTGTCCTGTAATTATGTTGATCCATTCATTTACCTTTCTCACAAACAGGAGTTACCAGAGTTTCTTTAAAACCGCTTGGGATTTTTGTCAACAAAGTGTGGATAGTGACATAAAAGAGGTGGGCAATGTACAGGAAGGTTGCATACTGGACTGAGGAGGAACAGGTGCCACAGATGGGAGGGATTATGTTAAGGTTGTGAATGAATGAGAATAGTGTTGTCCTAGCCCAGAGTTAACTTGGCAGAGGTTTGGGGGGCTTTGGGAGACAAGGAACATTTCCTCTGGATGACCCATAAACAGGTGTGTGTGTGTGTGTGTGTGTGTGTGTGTGTGTGTGTGTGTGTGTGTGTGTGTGTGTAACACACATTTCTTTGTATACATTTTCTTCAAACGAGAGAGACTGTAGAGTACAGAAGTAAACAAAATAAAAATTTTTGCTGAAGGAATGTGGGAACTGATGTGGACTGGAATGACAGGACATATTAGAAAGCATTTATTATAATTTTAGGCTATTTTTCATGCTAAACAAGTAAAAATTAGGCACTGATTTTGTCATTATATTGAAAGCACAAAAAGTGGAAATATCTGAAAAAGCCATTAATAAAATGATTATCTGCCAAAACTTACCTTATAGCCTCTGGGAACTGTGCATTTGTAACTAGAAAAGAAGATATGCTTTTTCTGTGCAACAATCTTACGAATTCATTTATCTCTGGATACATTATAGGCTCACCCACAAGAGAGAGAGCACAGTGTCTTGCTCTCATTCCTTCTTTGAGCCTTTCAGGTATGACCCCAGGAACACCTGTTAGTGAAAAGAGGATACATGGCATCATCAGTGGATGCATTGTAAAAGAGGTGAAACGTGTATGGGTAAATTATAGAAATAAAACACACTTCATTTGCATTAACAGAAGGTTTGTTCTTTAAAATACTACTGTGAAAATACATTGTATTCAGCTGATGCTAAAATGGTCACTATAAGCAACGTATATACATTGACCAACTGAAAAATGCTCTTGTCAGAGAATAAAAAAAGCAAGTACGTTCCTGTTTAAAACACTGACATAAAAGATGGAGCACCAAATGCCTCAGTCCTAATTCCACAGTCTTCAACAAAAACACATTCACACTCTTGACACAAAACAGGCTAAATCCTTTCATCTCATGTCTCACTACACTTTGTACACATCATCCCCCCCTTTCACTGCCACTGTCACTGTCACAACATGTTGTCTCCACCTTCCCCCCCCCCCCTCCAGTCACAATTTCCTCCCATCGGTACTTTGACCCTCTGTCTGCCATTCTCTACATACCATTGTTTTTCTCATATTGTCTCTGTCTGTCCACTCAATCACCATTTTCTCCTATCTACACATGCCTTTACAGGTAAATTAGTTGGGCTTGTCAACCTTTGACCAAGAAACTAACACAAAGAGAATAGGTTTGCCAGCCTGGAGAATCGAAACCTCCAAAGCTTATAGGTGGTCTCCAATCATGCCTTCCTCATTCCACCGTCTCTTCTATCATTTGCCATCAGTGCTACTACCTCTAACACTATCTTTTGTACTGTGTCTCCCAGGAGGACCTTTTGCCCTTTTCCCCTCCCAGTGGCATTGTCTGTTCTCTCTTCCACCATTATTCTCTCTCAACACACACACACAAAAAAGAAGCATGAATATGTTCACATGCAATAATTTTTGGTGAGAAAGGTAGAATAAGGATTGACAACTGAGGCAACTGTTCTCACCCTTTCCATCAGTCTTTTAAACAGGAAATATTTGCCTTTTTTGTGTTTTGACTCCATTTTCTTATTACAGCAGGATGTGTTGCTTATAAAAGACAAATTTATAGGTTTGTAAAGAAGGAAAGAGGATTAGAATTTACATCCCATCAATAACACAATTATTGGAGACAGAACACAAGGTTGGAATATTTTAATGAGGATGGGGAAGAGAAATCAATGGGTACTTTGAAAGAAACAATCTCAGAACATCCCCAGTATGATTTAGGAAATTTGGGGAAAACCTAAATCTGGATGGTCAGAGGCAGAGTTGAACCACCACCCTTCCGAATGAGAGTACATAGAAGATTTGTGATGACTATTTCTTACGTGCTTTGACATAATTATGTAAAGGTTATTACAAATAACAAAAATGAATTATTTATAGAGTGTAAATAGAAACTTGTACAATATCCAAAATCATATTTCCTCACAGAATTAAAATGGAATAAGTATTTCCTAACAGCCACCAAGTCCACTTGGACTGATTTGGGTTCACCAGCCAGATATGAAACCAGTATCTTGAAACTGCAATGAGATATTGCTGTGCTCTAATTGTAAATAAAATTTTATTGTCTCCTCTGGATTTCATATGCTGCTATGAATGGCATAAAATGAACAATACACAAAGTCTATACAATGTGTGTTCCCCTGTGCAAACTACTTTAAAGTAACTTATGTTAACTGACGGTATAAAGTAACTGTGACCGGTTACACAAATACAATCAACTTTTTACTGGCCAAAAATACCACACAAAAAGATAAGCAAAATTGTTTCCTTGAGTAAATTTCTTAAAATCTGATAGTAAGTTTCGTGGTAGCCTGAACACTGTGTCTCAGTTAAATTGGTAATTTTGAAAACCAAACAGTTCATGGTTTTTCAGGTGTATATAGTGGATAAAGATTTTTGAGAACATTCCTAGATAAATGACTACATAATCTACTGCTAAAATTTGAGATATTTCCTAAGGTTAGGTATTTAGATATTTGCATTCCATCGTGCAAAAATGACTGAAAACCTATTTTATTAAGTTTGCACGTAAGTACATTACCTTTGAATCAGTAATTTGAGAAAATAGATTTAAGCAAAAATTTCAACAATTTTCAATCAATAAAAAGTACAATAGTGATCATCCCCAGAGGAGTGGGACTGGGAAGGTGCGGGAAGGGTTGAATGCAGGGAAGTGGTGCCAATGGACGAGCAGTCAGGGAAAGTGAAGCAAAGAGCACAATTCCACAAACACAAAAAAGGACAACGATCATTGTCTTCAAATTTACCCTCATTGTCTTGCCTTCTCTCTCTCTCTCTCTCTCTCTCTCTCTCTCTCTCTCTCTCTCTCTCTCTCTTTGGGGGAGTTGCAATCTTCTACTGGCTTTATGCCGCCCCTCCCCCCACCCCCAAGTAAACCAACTCATCACCAGTAATTGCCACAATAATGTCTCCATCACTCAAGTTTCTAGTCTCCATTCAAATGCAATCTAAGATTCTCTTCTACTGCTCCTCCTCCCACATCTGAACAGGTACAGATCAAATTTAGCAACGAAACATCTCTTTTCCAAATCCTCTGCCAAAATCAGCTGGAAGAAGCTCCAACTCACTCTTGCCTCTTCTGAGATTGTGTCAACCACAGAAAAATAATCCCCATTTTTGGTGGACTTTCTCAACATTTCAATAGTTTCAAAAAAAATGATGGATACTCAGAACAAACATGGCTTCACAACTTCTCACACTACATTTAAATCACCCAAACCAATCAAACTTGTGCGAAGCTTGTAGCATCTTCCTTCAAAGTCAGTTGCAGGGTTTGGTAATGTTCTGTTGTCTATTTTTCAAGCAGAAAATGTAATTTCAAACACATTCTTTGTTCTTTTGAATGTGTCATAATGACTTCACAAGGATAAGACAAGAACAGCAACCGAAAAGCAACACTGATGAAACGTTTATAAACGAACAAATGCTGTCTGGGTAGTTATTTTGTGAATGTGTGTATTAACTCCATCTCTATACTGTGCCCACAAATCACAGCAGACTCATACCTATTACAAAATTTCCAACTTTAAACATGCTGGCCTTTTTAAAGACCACTCATCTCTCCTTCTGGTCCTTACAGCTAAAACTTTAATTTATTTATATTTTTTACCATCAACCCTAATATACAGACTCAACGCATGCCAAACCCCAATTGCTAAATTTATTCCTCCAACCATGATTCACCCACATTACCATAAATTATCGCTAACCTTGAGCTCTGCCTCCATATCTTTCTGAAAATTCAACAAGGAAATAAAACACACATCTGCAGAAAGTTCTATAGCTCACCACTAGCTGGATCTCCAGTCTCTTCTAAATCCAAAGTCCATCCCAGCACATCTCCCCTTTGTCACTCCTCACCTTCATCACTCCATACACTCCAACTCTACATGCTTTTATGCACCCAAGCACAAGACACACCTCATTGTGGCCCATTGCTGCACACGAACTATTACCTCTACCAAATATACGCAATTCTTATACATTAACTATCCTGTCCATTCCTATGAACAACAGACATTACCAAGGTGGTGGATTGCGTGCCTCTGATACAGATAGCTGTACCGTAGGTGCAACCACAGCAGAGGGGTATCTGTGGAGAGGCCAGACAAACGTGTGGCTCCTGAAGAGGGGGCAGCAGTCTTTTCAGTAGTTACAGGGGCAACAGTCTGGATGATTGACTGAGCTGGTCTTTTAACATCAGCTGACTTGGCTTTGCCATGCAGTTACTGTGAACGGCTGAAAGCAAGGGGAAGCTACAGCCGTTACTTTTTTTGAGGACATGCAGCTCTACTGTATGAACAGATGATGATGGCATCCTCTTGGGTAAAATATTCCGGAGGTAAAATAGTCTCCCATTCGGATCTCCGGGTGGGGACTACTCAGGAGGATGTGATCATCAGAAAAGACAACACTGGCATTCTCTGGATCGGAGCATGGAATGTTAGATCCCTTAATCGGATAGGAAAGCTAGAAAATTTAAAAAGAGAAATGGATAGGTTGAAGTTAGATATAGTAGGGATTAGTGATGTTCAGTGGAAAGAGGAGCAGGATTTCTGGTCAGGGGAGTACAGGATTATAAATACAAAATCAGTTGGGGGTATCACAGGAGTAGGTCTGATAATGAATAAAAAAAAATAGGAATGCAGGTAAACTTTTATGAGCAAAACAGTGATCACATTATTGTAGTCAAGATAGATACGAAGCCAACACCGACCACAGTAGTACAGGTTTATATGCCATCTAGCTCTCCCGCTGAGGAGACCAAAGAAATATATGAGGACCTAAAGGAAATTATTCAGACAATTAAGGGAGAGGAAAACTTAATTGTTATGGGAGGCTGTAATTTGATAATAGGTCAAGGAATGGAAAAGATGATAGTAGGTGAATATGGTCTGGGCAGGAGGAATGAAAGAGGAAGCCGCCCGGTAGAATTATGCACAGAACATAAATTAGATATACAAACACCTGCTTTAAGAATCACGAAAGAAGGTTGTATACATGGAAAAGACCAGGAGACACCGGGAGATACCAGATAGATTTTATAATGGTAAGACATAGATTTTAGAACCAGGTTTTAAACTGTAAGACATACCCAGAGGCAGATATAAACTCTAACCATAACGTATTGGTCATGGATTGTAGGCTGAAAGTGAAAAAAAACTGCAGAACGGTAGGAAGATAAGGAGATGGGACCTGGATAAACTGAAGGAACCTGAAATTCTTGAGAATTTCAGAGGGAGCTTTAGGCAACAATTGACAGAAACGGGGGGAAATGAAACAGTAGAGGACGAAGGGTAGCATTGAGATATGAAATAGTGAAGGCAGCAGAGGACAAAATAGGCAGGAAGGCAAGACCTACAAAAAATCCTTGGATATCACAGGGCAGGACGCAGATGGAAAACCAGTTCTCAGCAAAGAAGGTAAAGCTGAAAGGTGGAAAGAGTATATAGATAGGCTCTATGAAGGAAATGAACATAGAGACAATATTGTAGGAAGGGGAGAAGAAGTAGATGAGGCTGAAATAGATACTATACTGAGAGATGAATTTGACAGAGCACTGAAAGACCTAAGTCAAAACAAGGCTCCTGGAGTAGATCACATTCCCTCAGAGCTACTAAAGTATCTGGGAGAACCAGCCATGACAACTGTTTCACCTGGTATGTAAGATGTATGAAACAGGCGAAGTACCCTCAGAATTTAAGAAAAATGTAATAATCCCCATTCCAAAGAAAGCAGGCGCAGACAGGTGTGAAAGTCATGGTTGTAAAATATTAACACTTACAATTTTTCCCCCCTCTCTCTTTAAAATGTACCCGAGCAACGAATTTCTGCCATATACAGTGGTGATATAGCCTGATCCATCTGTAACTTCAGTTTGTCTAGTGATGTAGTTACTTTTCTCTCCCAATTCTGCATATCACCTGAAAAGTATTTGACTATTAATACGGTGGCTGCCATGTGACAGGCGGCGGCCACAGCAGGCGGCTCTGGCACGCCTCTGACTTCATCGTGGCAGCCAATGTGTTATTTTGATGCAGTGTTGGGAATGAAAGTGTGAAATTGCTGTGTTCCATTGATTGACAATGCCTCTTCAAGCTAGCTTTTTAATAATATTTCTGAAGCAGTCTTCTTGAGTGGAATACGCAAAATTAACATTTGTGATATTATCTACTGCCCACTCAAATAGATCTCGTGGGGTTTGGATCTGATTTTGATGTGGCTTTGCAAATTTGCACAAGCTGCCGGTCTCTTAACTGAACCCCTTACTCCATCACAAGGCCCTTTCCCCATATTTTGTGACTGAAAAGTGGCATTCAGCTTTTATGTTGAAGAAATCCTCATGAAAGCAAAGGTTCAGAAAGATTTTCTTATTTTTGTACTGAGCAGCAGAATCATTAGAATAATAGTATATCTTTTTTGGAAGGGTTTGAAATTTATTTGTTCGATAAGAAATAAGCTGCTTTTGAAAGGTAAAAAACCGCAGTTGTATTGTGCCCCAGGCAATCGCAAACAATGACAAAGCTCATACAGTCAATTTTGTCTTTGTTTGGACCAGTATAGTATTATTTTATTCCCTTGGGTGATTTTTCTGCAGATATCTGACTTTACATAAGGCTAAAGATATTGAAAGTAGGATCTCTTAAAAATTAAATTTTACTTCTTTCATACAAGGATCATATTACAAAATCCAACAACTATGGGTCACTATTAGTTATTGACCTACTATAAGAAGGTTGCTCTGTGCAATTTTGAAAGCAACAACTGACCACTGTTTCTTTTTAAATATGAATAGTTTTCATAGTCATTGCTTCTAGCACGTAAAAAAATTAGTTTCTATACATAATACCTCTAGCATCAGCCCTACATTTGCACACTTGACACATTGCAGACTCTTCCTATCAACGTCACAAGTTCCAATTCATATCCATTCTTTGAATTAAACAATTTACAGCATTGGTTACATTTGGTCATGAACAACATTTTAGTTTATTGACATTGATACTAATTATCTGCTATTTAATGCCAATCAACGGCGAAATCTATGACAAAATATAAACCACAATTTAAATTTGTCCAATACCTTTAATAAAAAAAAAATGTAATGTAAAACAGGATGTTACAGTAATGGTGAAACTGGGGTCTGGAGTTATTAAGAGCTTCATTTACAAATGTGACAATTTCATTCAATATAATTGATGATTTTAGATATCCATTACTTGATTAATGAAACACTGAAAGAGTTATGCACGTTGTTATGCTTTACATGATGCGTACTGAGTAATTCTTGAGATGAATATCAAACATTTATGTTTGTAACATACGCTATTTCTGTGATTTAACTGCCTGTCACACACTGTAATCGCCTTCAGGTTATAAAGTACTGCCTCCTCCATTACACATGTACATGCACACTAATACCACCACTGTTTTCCACATGAAATTTTCAGTGGTGTGGTGTTTTATAACATCTAAAACATGAGACAGCACAGATCAAAATCAGCAGAATGCCACATAAATGAACGTCACATAAATGTATTGTATTTAATGATCCAGTAAAGTCTGAAAAGGTATAGTGCTAAGAATAATAAACTGTTGCTGTTGTTGTGTTTCATAATTTTAAATCACGAACCTTTCATCTACACAGCCGTGAGAGCAAATGGGTCAACTAGCAATACAGGTGGTCAAACCACGAAACACGAGAAATAAGCATTCGAGTTTGCGTTTGTGGTCGCAACTGACCGAGGCCGCGCATGCACAGTAGAGGTAGTCAGAAACAGTGGCAACTGGTAAATTTCTTGGCACTCTAACAGACCTATTGTCATTCTCAAGTAGCTTTTATGTAGTTTTGATAGTGGCTAAGGCAGCACACAATAAAAAATTGTTATTATCCACTATATTGAAATATGACGACCATAATACCCCTTTTTACACCATGAAGAAGATTTATGTCTAAGAAATATTACGAATATTTGATATTTCTTTGTCAATATTATCGTGTAATACGGGCCTAAAGGGATTGTTTTTCAAAATGGAGTAATACCTGCCTAGTGTGTGTTGTTTTTGTTGTTGCTGCAGATGGAGTAATAGCATCCTAAATTCGAGTAATCCGCACACCCAATTTCGTTCGAAAATTCTGAAAAAAATATGGTCGCCGAAGGTAAAATTATGATTACAATTCATTCTATTCATTATAAATTTATTTATTAACAAGATTTCATCTACAAATCTGAGAAATTTGGTGAAATAGTTAATATTGACAAAGACTGCATAATTACGCATTTACTTTTAAGTGGGAAGTAAGGGTGCAGGGAAAAAAGTACTGAGCAATGTGTTTCGACTGGAGCAGCAGTGCAAAGAAATTGGGGCTGAATTACCATGCAGACAGTCAAGCGTCTTCCCGCTGCAAGCAGCGCTGCTTGCAGTTATAGTATGTGTTAGCCCACTGGACTTTGGCATTTTTAGAAGCAGCGCATCTTGACTCGCACCTTGACTCTCAACTCGCCGGTCCACTATGTTTTCACCCTAATCCATCTTCCACCTCATCAAGGTCAGGGCCACATATGTACACTACCATGCTTTCTAAAAAGCTTAGTTACAAGCATTACGCCACATGTACATTGTAGTGACAACTAACAAGCGGTCTATAAGCACAAATGGTAACTGTCAAACTGTAGGCAAGATACAGGCGTAAAATCCAGTTGCTGACCATGTAGCACAATGACTGCTTAACAGCCCATGACATCTATATTCTTCCCATTGACACAAATTTATCACAAGTGCACAGATTGTAACTCCCACTGCAAAATATCCTTTTTCTTAGCTTTCCCTGTCTTGGCCATCACCAATTTCTGGCTTCCACATGACTTACCACCTCTTTTTCAGCTTCAATACTACGTACACCTTCTACCCTACCCTGCTAACTCACCTGTGGTCTTCTCCCATTCTCTATCTTCTTCCTCCTTGCACCACATCCTCCTGATGCTGCCCTACTAACATTAACCTGTCTGTACCAATTCCCTGCACACTTCCACAAGTAGCTAGCAGTTTGTTTTATTTTTATGATGAAATTATAATTACCTTTGAACTGATTTATCATTTTATAATGCTGCTCCAAAGCTGACTCCAGTATGAGTTCAGGTGGATCCATTTTCCACCTCCATTCTGTGCCCACTGGATTTGAATGGTGTCTCCAACAAAACACACATTTGTTAGCACAAGCTAAACTTGGTGTCGTTTCCATGCACTGGTGGCTTTCAATACCATAAAATGAATGTTTGTAACATCCTCCTCTTCCTCTCAACATTGACTATAAGAATAAAAGAAAAAATACACACTGTATTTATTTCTCAATAATTGAAGTGAATGTGTGTTTAGTCTTGGAATCTGTACATGATAAAGACTATGACAAGAGGCGGGATATTGAAACAGACTACACAAATAAGATTCCTGATGACTGATGACATTATCTCCTGCAGCTTGCTTCATTTTATAAGGAGATTGTGTAAGTGTAACTCGCACAATAAACACTCAGAATTTCACTTTATCTTTTTATCAGGTACTGTGAGATTATGCAATTTAAGGCTACTTTGTCATTAACAAGTCCTGCATTAACAAATTCTGAATGATGAACAGAAAATCAGTAAAACACATAAAAGTTGTGAGAGTAAACTATTAAACATAAGATCTGAACTGCTTCAAGGAACATCTGTACACAGAATAGTAGTCCTGTCAACTTGAATTAGAATACTTTGGATTCAAAACAATTTTTGCACTCCTGTTTTAAGAGTATTGAAACTTTACCTGTTACAGAGTGCACCCATTTCTGTACAGTACTTAAGGAAACTTTAATCAGGTGCACATTTACATAATAGATGTTGCCCTTTCTTTTGAATTATTCAACAAATTCCATGATATACTTTGCTGGCCATCTAAAGGGTAACACCAAGGAGGACAGGAGATACTACTACTACTACTACTACTACTACTACAACAACCACCACCACCACCACCACCACCACCACTACTATACGTGATCATGCCCAATGGACCGCACACTGCTTTGAGAGATTGCCTCCACTTCAGCCTGTCTTCAACTCCTTTCTGTCATTCTCCCATCATTCCCACTCTTTGAAGGTCTTTGGATACCCAGTCACTCCATCTAGTTCTAGATCTTCCCACAGGCCATCTGCCAGTTGGCATGGTGTAAAGTACAGTTTTCAGCCATTGGTTATCCTGCACTTGAGCAACATGCCCTTCCCACTGGAGTCAACGTGTCTTCATTACAGCCATGATGTTCAGCTCTTTGTAAATATCATACAACTCTGTACTGCAAGGCACCCTCCATTTTTAACACTCGTTATCGTAAACTAATCCAAAAATCTTCCGAAGGACTTTCCTTTCAACTATCATCAATCTGAACAGATACAGCTAGGTTGTACTGGAGGTGGCACATCCATATAATACTACTGGCTGTAAAAGTGTTTTGTAGATGTTTATTTTGAAATGTCTTGACAAAATTCTAGTTTTGAGGAGAGCATTAAGACCGTGGTAATAGTGATCCCCCCCCCCCCCCTGTAGTCTTGCCTGTATTTCCATTTTACTGATTGGTTCATCTCTGAATACTGCACCCAGATATTTGAACTTCCTGACCTGACGATAAGAACTTTCAGTTGTCTGTAAGGGTGGAAGTGGTCCTAGACTTTCATTATGTCTATGGTGTAGAATCATGTATTCTGTGTCACAATTTATTTGTAATCCAATTTTCCTCTCTGTTGTTTCCAGGATGTCTGCCATTTCCCCTAATTCCTCATGTGACCCAGGTAGAAGCACCATGTCACATTCCTGGTCTGGACTCCTCCGACTTCATTAGATGATATCTCCTGCATTACCTTCTCTAATGTGAACTCAAACAATGGAAATTCCAGGAAGGATTCGATAACATTTATGAGGATAGGTTGCTTATTCACCATAGATGTCCAATGAGCCGCAGATAGGTACAAATAATAGACTACAACATTACAGCTTTCGGCCTTCATCAGACACACACACACACACACACACACACACACACACACACACACACACACACACACACCCGTCGTCTGGCCACTGTGGCCACAGTGGCCAGAGATGGTGGTCGTGTCTGCATGAGTGTGTGTGTATGTTGTGTCTCTAACTGACGAAAGCTGTAAATGTTGTTGTCTATTATTTGTACTTCTCTAATGCGAGATTGAAAAGAACAGGTGATAGTCCATCTCCGTACCGTAGCCCAATTTTTATTTTGAATGATTCAGTAACCTTATTTCCAATTGTTACCTTTGTTGTTGTATTACTAATTTCTTGGCAAAACAAAACTCTTCCAGGCACCTCAGCATACTTTCCCAATGAATGCAATCATATGCTTAAGTCGACAAACAGCATATGGAGTTCTGGACCAAACTCGCACCTTTTTTCTACACTCTCAAGTAGGACAAAGATTTGGAAGATAGTAGTTCTCTCATGACAAAATACTCATTGATATTCTCCAATGATGGTGTCTGCCAATGGTTGGATTCAATCTAGATGACAGTTTGAGAAATACGAGCAGAGCGATACTACGGTAGTTTTCACATTCCATTTAATCATTCTTCTTGTGGACAGGGCAGATTAGTGCATTATTCCAGTCTTCTGGAATACTTTCAGTGTTCCAAATAGTTTATATTAATTTGTCAATTCTTGCAAAAAGGTACTCGCCTCCTTCCTGAATTATTTCAGCACGGATCCTATTTTCTCCTGGGCTTCCGTCCTTTTTAAGCCTTTCCACCCGAACACAAACAATCGTGTGGGTTTAGTTTTTTTGTTTTTACGACAAACTGAATCTCTTGACTTGCTTCCAACCGACCTACAACGATCGTACAGGTTGTGCGCTACACGTTTCTCATGTTATGTTGTCATTCGGCGCCAATAGATTGCAACATATGTTGTTTAAGTTGATTGAGAAGTGAGCACCGTGCCGGCACCAGGTTAGTAGCTCATAATTAAGTGAAATTGAATTGTTTTGGCGTTTTGTTGAATCTAGTTATTTGTAATAGTGTACAACATTGTGATATTGCTAATTATTAGTAACTTCATAGCTTTGCGCAGTAATTGTGCGTTAAATTTGCACTAGCATGATTGAGCAGCTTAGGTGTTGACTGTGTACCTTCATCCTTGGATGGATGGATGGTTGGGGTTTTAAGCGACCAAACTACTATGGTCATCAGTCCCTTTTTCCAATCACACATATGACATATAAGATAGCTAAAACAGGACATAAAGTGTTAAACTACATCAAACTGTAGATGGAAGATGTCAAAGAAAAGAAGTGAATAAAAGAGAAGAAAGGAAGAGATTTAAAAGACAATACCTGAACGTCTATGGCTGGGTTGTCACAGAAATAAAAGAACGTCCAGCCACTCTTTAACATTAAAATCATCTGCCTATAAAATATTAAGCGGGTGTAGAGCAAATACATAAAACATGCTCAATAAATGTCAGCTGGAATTATATAATCCACTGTTACAAATAAAATCAAACAATCAGCTACAGAGGCATTATCACCTAAAACAAGGTTTAAGGCATCAGGGAGACAAAGTCCACCTTTGAGCGGTGAAACGAGAACACTACACTAAGATGTGGGCGTCTGTCAAATGCTCACCACATTGACACTAAGGAGTGTCGTGACGGTAACTTCATCCTTGACTGGTTGTTGTTGATTGTGTCACTGTCTTTCCTCTATTACTGCTTTCCATGCAGTTTGGAATAGGAGAGTTTTTATGCACATTCCCATTATTGTATGCAGGTTCCTCAATCAAATTCATTCTCTATTGGAGGATTAAGATTTGAGTGGTATTTCATCAGATGAAGACAAGTTTGTTCCTTCTCCTTGAAATAGTCAGCTGGCAGACGACTCGTCTGATGATGACCTAAGTGCTGAAGAAGTTCCTGAAGAGCACAGGCGTTCACACAGTGTCATGCCCAGACAAAGAGGAGAGCTGAAGAGTTTGAAGCATCAATAGATGATACATTAAGGACCTCCACAAAGGCAAAAGCTTATAAACTCAATCCGAAACAAGGTTTGGACAAGAGATATGATCACTGGCCCACAGTGGATGATATTGTGTCACCACAAACGTGTCAGTATGAGCACTGCAGTTCCAGAAATGAGACTAAGTGCATAAAATGCAATCAGTACTTATGTCTTGCAAAAGGAAAGGATTGTTTCAAATTCTTTCACAAAAAGTGAAGCAATCTGCACCATGACTGTGTTACGAAAATTTTTTTTGCCATAGAATATCTTTTGCAATCTATGTAAATTTTTTTATAATATCCAATAAATAAAAGCAATGTAAGGATAATGTTTTATTCATAACTGTTCCTCAGGTAACTTATAATATCAAACAAATAGCAGGAAGTAAGAGAATAATTCTAGTGAAATAAAACATGACCCTCACAATTATGCTAATTGTTTTCCTGGTACATTTTTATGGAAGAATTTTTTAAATTATTTTTCCCCGGTGTCTATTATGCCCAACTATAGAGAAAATTCAAATTGATTCACCAATAAAAAGAAAAAAAAAAGTTTTCAGGGTGGAAAGGGTTATTTTATCTTCTTCCTGGTCTCTTCTACAGTTGGCAGTATGTATTAAGGTCTGCAGTCTGTGGTAGGGGGAAGTGTGTCGTCGGGTCGCCACAATTTAACATGTCACTGAAATATTCTTTCCGTCTCTTTGCAATTTGATATTTGTTTCTGCACCTCTCCTTTGGCATTTTTATGAATTTCTCAGTGGGGTTATAGCTTTTCCTCAGATAGTTGACCTTTCTGCACATTTTCTTCATCCTTCTTCCCTGAAAATCTTTAGCTTCTGTAACAGGGTGTATAAATGGACAAGACGAAAAAATTCCTGTATTTTCTGGGTAAAAAGTACAATTCTTTCCCAGGTAAAAGTACATTTTTTTGGGGGGGGGGGGGGGTGAAACAATTTTTCTCAGGTGAATTGTACTTTTTCTGTTATACTTGGCTTGGAGCAGGAAAACTTATCAAGTCTTTAAAAGTTTAACATGTGATACTCAAACATATAATTTCCCAGTGTTATAAAATGCACTTGCAATGTCGGCGTATTGTTTTTTCCTGATGCGTACATGCTGGTAATGGCGCGAGAATTGATGGAAAGTACAGAAGGCTCATCATGGGTCAGTTGCAAACAGACGGTGGGAAAGTTGTTTTTCCACTTCTGTTTCATAAATGAAATTGGCATATATTCTAATTTTTTTCATGATGACAAAGATGATGTAATTTACGAGCAGTCCCTTTATGGTTTACTTTTCCCTCATCACACTTTTTTTCAATGACTGCTCCTGCTGTCTAAGTAACCATATTTCTAATTTATTCCCATTGCTGATTTACATCTGGGTCATCTGTTTACATCAGTACTGAAAAACGATTCCTGATCTCTGCCAAGTTCATTTCTCCTTTCTTCCTGTGCTACTTTTTCTATTTCTAAATGTCCTACTTTCTTTAGTTTACTTCTCTGGTTTGGTTTCAGGGTGACTGAGTAGACTTTTAACCAAGAAATAGTCAGAACCACACTAAGCCCCACATATATAATCAAATTCCTCACATCTGTGTGAACTGTTATGTGGTCTATTTAGTTGACTGTTTTTCCATCCAGGAATACACATGTTTCTTTATGCACCTGCCTATGTGGGATGTTAGTGCAACTGATAAATCTGCTCCTTGGATATAGCAAAGCTAATTAGCCTTATTCTGTCATCGTTACTATTTCCATGCAGACTATGAAGGTCTATCATCGGAGTAAAGCTAGTCTACTATCCAATATTGGCATTACAATCACCAATGAGAATTCTGCAGCTGTTTTTAGGGATGAAATCCATAAAAATTTTCCAGCTCTGCATAGAATATATCCTTTACTTGATTTTCACTTTCCTCTGTTGGTGCATGACAGTTCACAAAGGTTAGTAGGTTTACCACTGTAAGTTAGAACTGAGATTTTTTGGGTAACTTTGTAAAATTCTTTACCATTGGTACAATTTTTTAACATTGAAGTGAGTTCCAAAACTGTGCTTGACTGCTTGCCCATAGAATATTGTATAATTTTCTATTTCTATTGTCCCTGTACCTTCCCATTTCACATCCAAATTTATTCAAGATATGTTGTACAACTATCACATGATTGAAAATATAGCTACAGGTGAACTGAGCAGGATGAAGTCAGTATCGAGTGTTACCTCAATTACTGCCTATGAACAATATTACACACCTTGGCAATGGATCAAAGAGGCCCTGGATGTGTTGTTGCAGCATAGCAGTGAATAGCTGCTTGCATATAATGCTGAAGTTGATCCATTGTGCAAACAAGTTCTGATCCAGCAGCAGTCATTTCACAGCCATTCACCAGACTTTTTGTAGGCAAGAGATTGAGAGAACAGTGATGCCACAGTAGCAATACAATCCAATGGGCAATGAAGTCTTTAACTGTGTGCGACATGTGCTTGTGCATTATTCTGTTGTAATGTGGCTTTCAGCAAGAAAGGTAACAAGGTCCTACAATTCAGATATGTAACACTGGCTGGTGAGTGTACCAATGATTCTTTCTGGGAGTGGGGTGTGGGGGAGGAGGGATGCAGCAGTGGAATCTAATCTATATCTATATATAAAAGGCTTGTGTGTGTACGTGCTGACAGACTTTTCTCCATGACCACATACTGCCACCCACTCGTGGTTGTGGTGGTACATAGCCCTTGGTCTAATGATGTTAGTAAGGGAGTTTGGTCCCGGTGCGTGGCAGTGGGCGAGTGTGACGAGCAAAAATTCGCAAAATATGCAATAAATACTCTTAGGAAAAGCTATATACTCTGTGACTTACGAACTTTACGGTACGAGTCAAAATCTGTTTATTCTTTCAATCGTCAGACAATGCGGTCCTTTGAGATTTTAATAACGACGAAGAATATCAAATATGCGATTTTTTAAATAGATCAAATGTTTCCGTCAACCACACATTACCGACTATGAACAGAGACACAAAACAAAGATAAAAATCCAGATAGACTCAAAGATAAAAATACTCGTGGAACATTGATGACTGACTTGGAAGCGTGGTGCAAACACAGATGTACATAAATGAATGTCTCTTAGGCCATAGATATTGATATGCCTGTGCCAGTAAGCTCACTGGTCTGTGCTAATCAGTGATCTCCAATACATATAGCTGCGACAGTCTCTGCTGTGAAAGCTGTTATCGTTTGGCAGCTGGGTCAAGAAAAACTATGCGTAGTACTGCTACTCATATCCCGGCGGCCTCCTGTGATAATGTTGGCAACAGATGTTGAATAACGAGAATCATGTGACATCGTCATAAGCCAATCGCGTGACACGCAAATATTTTGTCGTGAAATCAAGCATACAGTAGGAACAGCAGTATTTCTCTACACTCTATGTGGTTTGGTCATCTTTGCAACGATTTTTTATCGTGTTATTGATGTTGCCAACATCAAAACACGAGACCGCCAGGATAGAAAGTAAAATTTTACCGAATCAGATACATCCGTTGTTGTCACATCTCATTATGACCAGCACTTTCACGCGAAACTCTTTGTATAGTTTCATGATTCACACAGTATTACAATTCATTACAAATTCCTATTCAAGAAGATATTTGTGAAAACTGTTACATATCAATATTCGCACTTATCCAATATTGTTTTCAGAAATGTGATTTGCCAGCCGCTTTAGGCGCTGCTGTTGCAATGTGTAACAAAATTGAGAATAACGACGCATAATATCAAATATATAATTTTTTAACTTCTCGGTGCGTTTTCCTCAATCACACTTTACCGAAGATCAACAGAGACAAAGATGAAAATTCAGATAGGCTAACAAATGAATATTTAGAATAATCTTAAGCTGTCTCTCATGCCATATATTCTGTCTACACCTACACAATGGTAGCACTAGAGTCTGGGTACATCCCTGGTGAGGGACTGCTGTTACCTTATGCACTATCATAATGCAGGGTTCTTACTTAATTTGCAAATATATATGATAGTAGCACAAATATATAAAACACACAAACACACACACCTAGGCAGACATATTGTAGGTAAAGAAGTTAGACAGAGATGCCACTTGAGGCAGAGGCTCTGTCCAGAGAACCAAGACAAAGATGTTAAGATGTTAAAGATGGTGGGAGGGAATTTAAATTTAGCGGAGATTGAGACCAGGAGGGCAACAGGAAGAGAGAAATTGCTGAAGGGCTAGTTCCCATCTCCGGAGTTCTGAAGGATTGGTGTCGGTGGGAAGTATCCAGATAATCCGGACGGTGTAACACTGTGCCAAGATGTGCTCACCGTGCACCAAGGCGTGTTTAGCCACAGGGTAAACCTCATTACCAACAAACACTGTCTGCCTGTGACCATTCATGCGAATGGACAGTTTGTTGCTGGTCATTCCCACATAGAACACTTCACAGTGCAGTTGGTAAATCACGTGGGTGCTGTCACAAGTGGCTCTGCCCTTGATTGTGTACACCCTCCGGGTTACGGGACTGGAGTAAGTGGTGGTGGAAGGGTGCATAGGGCAGGTTTTACAACGGGGGCAGTTACAAGGGTAGGAGCCAGAAGGCAGGGAAGGTGGTTTGGGGATTTCATAGGGATGGACTAGGAGATTACGGAGATTAGGTGGGCGGTGGCAAGACACTCTCGGTGGAGTGGGAAGGATGTCGTTAAGGACGGATCTCATCTTAATGACATCCTTCCCACTCCACCGAGAGTGTCTTTCCGCCGTCCACCTAATCTCCGTAATCTCCTAGTCCATCCCTATGAAATCCCCAAACCACCTTCCCTAACTTCTGGCTCCTACCCTTGGAACCGCCCCCGTTGTAAAACCTGCTCTATGCACCCTTCCACCACCACTTACTCCAGTCCCGTAACCCAGAAGGTGTACACGATCAAGGGCAGAGCCACTTAGTACCCACCTGATTTACTAACTGACAGGCCTGCACTGTGAAGCGTTCTATGTGGTAATGACCAGCAACAAACTGTCCGTTCGTATGAATGGTCACAGGCAGACAGTTTTTGTTGGTAATGAGGATTACCCTGTGGCTAAACACGCCTTGGTGCATGGCCAGCACATCTTGGCACAGTGTTACACCGTCCGGGTTATCTGGACACTTCCCACCGACACCAATCCTTCAGAACTCTGGAGATGGGAACTAGCCCTTCAGCATATTCTCTCTTCCCGTTGCCCACCTAGTCTCAACCTCCGCTAAATTTGAATTCCCACCCACCATCTTTAACATCTCTGCCTCGGATCTCTGGACAGAGCCTCCGCCTCAAGTGGTATCTCTAACGTCTTTGCTTTCTACAGCATGTCTGCATAGGTGTGTGTGTGTGTGTGTGTGTGTGTGTGTGTGTGTGATTATATATATATTTTAACACCTTTTGGCCCACTTTAAGTTAGTAACACTGAAAGTGGGCCTTTGTGATCTCTTTTTGATAGATCTACATTTAAATGAAAATAACAGCGTAACCTTTCATCTGATATGAAAATTGAATAAACATATTTGTACAAGAGAACATTCTCTACAAATTTGCTTTCTTATGTTTTTTTTTTTCCATATCCCCCATTGTTTCAGAGATATTTACAAAAATAATGGTGATTTGATGATGTCTGTCTGTAACATGTTCCCACTTTTTAGGTCTAACCGTTCAACTGTTAGCAGCAAATTTTACAGACATAATTGTGGGCCGCCAGCGAACCAGAGCCTATTTTTCTCTCTTTTCATTGGTTTTTCGGTTAGATCGGTCCTTTGTGTTATGTTTTATTTTAATTGTTTCATCTTTAACTCAGTTTTTTTGTTACAGAGGGTATCAAGCCCTCTTAACCGAGCTTCCAGGCTGGAAACCCTGCCACCCAGCTCGCTGAGCCAACGCACCCAGCAAGTTTCTAACCACCGTCTAATAGGTTTGTACGTAACAATCTAATTTGCTGCCCATTATGCTTCGTCGAACAGCTGCAAGAGTAATCTGTAATTCTCATACCATAGATGACAGGTGTTATCTGCTACACATTAGATTATAATTCATTATAACCGCAACAGGTAAGCTGTATTAATCAGCAGAAATTTCCTTGGTGGATGTCTTTAGATGGCACTAATCATTCTTTGTATTCATCTCTTTGGAGCCACAGTTCGCTAAACACACACCTCCTGGGAATTTAAACACAATTATAAAAGTACACCTATTTAGCACATGTTACCACCAAACTTACAAGAGTAGAAATGACTGATAAATCGCGGATGGTTCTTCTCACATGTGTTCTAGTTTCCCGTGCACCTTACTATTGCTGCCAACATGTACTGTAGTATCCCTACTAAACATCATTGATCATTGCTGGTAATGCAATCTCCCCCCCCCCCCCCCGCCCCTCCCCCACTCCCACCTTTTTAATTTAGCCAAGTTAACAAACTTATAAAAGTGAACATAATTGTAGAATCAAAAATAAGGACTTTTAAGGACCATTATTAAAAAATTAAGCACTTTTAAGGCACCATATGAAAATTAAGTTTTTTTTTTCCCTTCTTTGGAATTGTACGAACCATGTACTGTTTGGCCATGATAACTTGACGATTCTGGTGGTGGCCGCTGGCAGCTGCAGAAGGCATGACTTGCACAAACAGAAGGCAGTATTGGTTGCTTGTTGCAGTGCTGGAACCGTTACCTTAACAATGTGTATAGTAATTCTTCACGTCAAGGAGCATTGTAACATTGGCAGCGCATGTAAATAAACGAATATCTTTCAACTGGTGGCACTTGTGGCAGCAGCAACAAGATCGTCAAGTTATACTGGCCAAATAGTAATGGTCCTGCTACTTATATATGATTTGGGGAGGAATTGGATTCCATTCCCACACAACTGCAGTACATTGCTGGTAAGTTAACTAGCCAGCATTACCTCTCTGAATTTTTGAACTTCTACTCATCCTATATTTTTGGAGCTTACCTACAGCCTCATTGCAATAGGATAAGGCACATCCACATGTGATACGAAATATTGAAGACTCAACAATCAAACTGCATTGCAGACTTAGCCTTCCTGTTCTCCCCACTTCACACATCTAACATGACTGGTCGATGACTGTGGAACTGGTTTGGTATACACCACCTGCTGCAAATTTGGAAATACTGTATATGTAAACAGCACAAACTGCTATATCCTAATTACACATCCAGAACCTCTCTAATTCAATGTCTAGGTGTGTAGTCACAGTAGCCACCAAGACTGATACACCACCGCCGTCACGGGCTGTATTCTAATAATATTACCTTTGCGTGATGTGTTACCTACAAAATAAATTTGCCAGCAATAATCTCCAGTCCTCCTTGTTGTTGCATTTTGAATTGTTAGTGTATGTACAGTGATAGAGTTAGGCTTCTGCAAAACCTAACCAACGGCTCACATCAATTTAATGAAATGGTATCACAGTTCGGTGTGACCACTTTTCATGACTGAATATTTTTGATGAGTGTATAGAGTAGCAACAAAATATAACACCATGAAAGTCAAGAGACTGGAAATAAGTGAAGTAAATACCATATTTGCCGATGCATAAGATGCACCCCACTTTTAAGGTCCTGTTTTTTAGGGAAAAAAAATAAATCACACCTAATACAGCTATAAAATATAAAAAATAGACGAAGATTACTCACCAGGCGAAGGAGCACAGGTGTGACAGCATCACAAATAAATAAATGAATACACACACACACACACACACACACACACACACACACACACACACACACACACACAATCGCAAGCTTTCGCAACCCAGTTGTGTCTTCAGGCAGTAGGGAAGGAGAGGGAAAAGGAAATGATGAGGGTTTTAAGGAAGGGGGTAAGGAGCCATTCCAATCCCGGGAGAGGAAAGACTTACCTTGGGGGAAAAAAAGGAGGGTAAACAAATGCACACATGCCCACACATTCACACAGACACAAGTACACCTAGGCAGACATACTGTAGAAAGCCAATTGATCGGAAAAGTATTAAACATGAACAGAAATGTGGAAAAACGGGAATGGAAGCAATCGTAAGGTAACTAAGAAATGACGAAAATGGTTATAAACAATAGAGAAACTATTGTTAGGAACGAGTGTTAACGATTTTAAACGAGAAAATTGAATGAGCGGCGTGTTACAGATGGAAGCAGGAGCAATGAAAGTGGTAAATATCAAAATAAACGTACTAATAGGAAAAGGTTTGGAAGAAAACGTATTGTTGTAAGAATTAGCGGACTATGAACAGTAAACAAAGGAGTGAATGTAGCAATGAACTGATATGTAAAATGTAAAAAAATGAATAAATAATGAATAATAAAAATAAAAAACCAAAGGGAAAGTAAGATGACAGAAAAGATTTCGAAAAGTAACAGAGCAAGGACGGAAGTAATTGTTGAATTCAAATATATGAAACGATTATTATTTGTGATGCTGTCACACCTGTGCTCCTTCGCCTGGTGAGTAATCTTCGTCTATTTTATTTTTCCTGCTAGGAATTTTTCGTCTTAATAATCGTTTCTAATACAGCTATAGCAACATAATTATAATACATTTGTTCATGTACGTCAAATATATAAGGCAGTGCCTTCAAGTAGTGTTCATAAACTGTATGCAGTAGAGTTTGACAGTTTGCACTTATTTGAACCGATATATTGCCTATCACTGTTACGCCGTTTATGACATGATGGTGTATGAGGGCGTCATAAAGGTTTACAATATTGACACCTAGGTGGCTCTACTTACCATTGCTCTGATAAGACATTGCGCCGAGAATAATGCATTTTGAGAATTTATTGTGAAGTGCAAATATTTTTGGAAGTATTTTTGTGATGTTCCATAAATTGTGAGAATCATGGACGATTTGCGTCTGAGTAGTGGTTGGCACACCGTATGGGGCACAGCAAGTTGTAACCTCCAAAATACAACAGCAGAAGCTGTGCAAACATCATTAAAAAACCTAACATATTTGCACTTCAGAATGCGTATAAATTCTCAAATATCGTTAAGCGAGACATGGACAAATATGTGAGCAGCCTTTCGTTATTCAAGTAATGAACGACACCATTACAGGATTGCCGAAAAAATCTATTACAACGAATGAAATTATGTTGAAGGATTCTACTTCCTATGAAGTTACGGTTTCAATTATGCTTGGCACTAAAAAAAATAGTATAAAATTCAGAAAAGGGCTTTACTACATAATAAAGTTCCTGACTGGTATTTTGGTGCTTATGGTGTGCATATATCAAACAAAAAACAATAAAAATGTAAGAGAAAAATGTAAAGCAAGTCTTCTCACTTTGAACATTATTTCCAGCATTTTTTGAATTCCCTTGAAAAGTAATGAAACTTTTGGATACCTATTTTAACGGGCAACAGGCGTATAAGTCGCATCCATTTTGGACCTATTTTTGTAGGAAATAAGTGTGTCTTATACGCCAGCAAATACAGCAAATCATTTTTGTTTTTGTATTAAGAGACAGTGAAGAGCATTCATGTGGTGAAGATAGTAGTATTCAGTTTCTGCATAAAATCTTAAACATTACACCTCAAGAAATCAATCTACCTTCAGTTCTAAGAATTTAAATTAGTAAATTTCTCTGTGTTGCTGTTAAGCATGTTCTCAGAAAGCCACAGACTGATATTCCTGTGTATCATAATTAGCTATAAACAAACAATAAAAGAATCCACTTCTACATTCTACAACTATAAGGGTATTAGGAAAAATTAAGCTTGCACTAAGTAGAAAAAAAAGGTTGTAACATAGCAAATTTATGGTGCTATGTATTGTGAATAATCAAGTATGTGAAAAAAGAGAGAGAGAGAGAGAGAGAGAGATGGTTTCACTTACCAGGCGAAAAAGCACAGGTTCATACATAAAAACATACACAAATGCTTAGCTTTCGCAACCCTACATTGCTTCTTCAGAAAGAGGAAGAAAGGAGAGGGAAAAATTGGAAGGAAGGAGCTAGGGAAAAAGGAAAGAATGCAGGTTTTAAGGGTGTGGGTGAGCAGTCAATCCAATCCCAGGAGAGGAAGGACTTACCTTGCGGGGAAAAGGACAGGCAAAAACACACACACACACACACACACACACACACACACACACACACACACACAAAGGCAGAAATATGTAAAAAGCAAAGAAGTTGGGCAGATATGCCAGTCAAGGCTGAGGCTCTGTCCAGAGATCAGAAGCAAAGATGATGTTGAATGGTGGGCTGGATTTTGAAATTATTGGAAGTTGAGACCACGTGGGCAATGGGAAGAGAGAATATGCTGAAGGGAAAGTTCCCATCTCCAGAGATTGGAATGACTCCTCACCCACTCCCTTAAAACCTGCATCCTCTCCTTTTTCCCCTCTCCTTCCTTTCTCCTTTTCCGAAGAAGCAATCACGGGTTGTGAAAGCTAAGCATTTGTGTGTGTTTTGATGTATATGTATCGATCAACAAAGCCGTGCTTTTTTTTTCGTTTGGTAAATTACAGCATCTGTATTTTTTACATATATTTTTCCTACAGGAATGTTTCCCTCTAAAATATCAATAATGAAGTATGTCTACAAGGATCTGTTTCATTAAAAAATACACAGTTCCTAACCAAATATAATACCTAATGTGCTTTACATTCTTACTACAAGCTTTACAGCTCAATGTAACCTTTATCTTACAAATAAAATTAATTTATTCTAATATGTAACTTGTTTTATGTTTATTTCTTAATAAAATATACACTCAAATGAAGTGGCCTCATGATATACATATTTTCAAATAGTTATAACTATTAATGCTTACCTTTGTCCATCGACACAATTTGACACCAGAATGTGTGCCTATTAATCTATATCCCTGCTTCGTAAGAGAAGATCGAAGAAGAGGTGTTATCATCTCAGCCTGTTCATCAACTGCCTCAATTTTATTTACAGTGTCTCCGGCTTTTTGGTTGCTTATGATGGGACCAAGTTCTTCCAGATCCACAACACTTGTATCAGAATCATCTTTTTCATCTGACGTTTCATCACTACCCTCAGAGTCACACGATGACTGCTGTGATCAACAAAATAAACAAACTTTAATAACACAAGGTATGAAAGTACACTAATAAATAAGAAAAGATAATACACAAGTGGTGGTCCATGACCCTCTAAAATCGAAATTATGTGGACAGTTCTTTCTTATATCTCAGTCTAACAGGAATAAATATGTGCAAAATTGTTTGAAATAACCTTCTCACTCATAATTTTGTACATTTGCCCAATAATTCCATAATCTTACGGTCACTGGTTCTTCTCCCAATTTTGACTATACGAAATAGCTAACTGACATCTTAGTTGATGACAAAAGTACTTTCATAGAAAACTAACAACAATGGAATGTCCAGTAAGAAATGTTAACATTAATGAGTGTGCCTGAGTGAGTGTGTGGACGAGTGTTCTCTGTCTGAGGAAGGCTGCGGCCGAAAATTTAGAATTGTGTTTTTTGTGTCTCTTATTTGTGTCTGTCGGCGGCTCAATGTTTCTCTTTACAGTGAATTGTTCATAGAATACAATGTAGATTAGTTGATACTGATTGCATGTAAGAGATAATTAAGTAGTTAACAAGATAAATGTAACATTCTAAAAAAGGAACTGACTAGAAAGTGGAAAAGTTCAAGCTTTGAAACCAGCTGGATCACAGTTTTTATTCTGCTGGAATTTTAACTTCGCTTTCAATTCACGATGCAAGGAGTTGCCAGAAAAAACACATTGCTCAAATTCAGTGTTAAACTGTAGGTACTCTTTCCTGGTCATATAACTGGGATAGGTTGGGGACATACAAGTTGCTGGTGAATTAACTTTAATGACACATAGAAACAAAATCTTTACACTGAATGTGTGACAAATATTCACTTCAGGCTTCCATGTTCCGCTGGGGCACAGGTGAGCCCCAGTTCACCCAGGCGGTGCTGTAGTTGTCGTAGCATCCCTACGCTACTTTGCGCACATTACGCGCGGTGGCAGGTTTGAATTATCGATGCACTGTCACAAAAATTTTCCCCCTTTGGAAAAATCACTTCACATTGTGAAGGTGTTGTACAGTGTGCAAATATTCATCGGCTCTTTGTGTGTTGCGGACAAGCCACTTGGTGCACCTCAAAGCTACAGGCAGAAGTGCCCTGGATGGGGACCTTTGCATGGAACATGGATATGTGACTGAATGATGGGTGATGTGTCTGAAGTGTTGGTTGTAGCAGACAGAGAAGTCGGCTTTCTCTCTGCTGAAGGCACATGTCCCCGTGACTGAATGACAGGTGACAGCTGTGATGCCTCTGGTGCATGCGACTGTGATGCTGGGTAACACCACTTTTGCAGGAGTAGGTTGGGTGCTTGGATTTGTGAGCAGTAATGGTGGGACCCAGAGATGCTGTCTATTGGCGTCTGAAGCTGTAGGAACAGTCCTGCACCACCCATGGACGTATGTAGTCAAAAAAAGATGTCGCACAACTGATGGCTCAGAAACTTTTTGATGGCTCCTTGGATCCACTCAGAGAGATCTGTACCCCCATATCCAGACAGAAGCACCTACCCGAAAGTTTTCAGAAGGTTAAGGAGAAACAGCCCGACACTGGTAGAAGTGAAGAAGATGTAACAACATGTACGGATGACAACCATGTACACATTTTCAGATTTGCCCATTTGCAGTTGAAGTCATATATTCTGTGTATAACAAAACAATAACAACTGCAGGATCAGAAGTGACGTCTGTTCTTTCGGAATAGAGGCCATATGTACATATATAATATGCCAGTGACAAGCAATGATCCTTTCATTAGTGCGGAGGGGTGGGCAAGTTTAGAGCCCATACTCTTACGGGAATTAGTACATAGTGACTACGAGTTTGCGTACTGTGGTAAAGCTGGAAGTTTGACGGGAGGCGTGCTTAGGTAGTCCTTGCAGGTGTGGTTATCACTGTGTCCCCAGTGGTGTAGGGGTCAGCGCAACTGCATAGAAAGCAGGAGACCCAGGTTTGAAACCCAGTCGAGTACACATTTTTAGCTTGCCCATTGGCAGTTGGTCATATATTCTGTGAATATGAAAAAACAAAAATGTATCTACTGGCTGCAATGTTGGCTGTTATTCTAGGAGGAATGACATCAAGTCTGTTCCACCCTCTATTAATTTTTTTCTTTGTGGTCTAAGATGAGCATGTTTGGCAAATGTAGCAGGGCACCAGGACAACACTGTCAAACAAGTCTAATCCACTCCAACACCATGTCCTCAGTGAACCAGCCAATTTTGTTCGCAAAAAAAATAAAGCCTTTCAGTAAGACCTCCGACTTTCGTAAGGTCTTGCGCTTAAAATAATAAACAGAGGCAGTTTATGACCATTGGCCATACAAGCAAGCACAACAGAAATACGCTGCTCTTCACCACCCGCAGCCAGCATTTTGACACTTCTGATCCTTTTTCTTCCACTTCTTACACTGTGTAATTTGCAGACATGTCTAAATACACTGGCATCTGATCGACATTGCCTATCTGACCCAGAATATAATCTTTTTAGTGGGCAGTCTGATTAAGAAGTGCTGAAATTCGAGCAGCTCTTAATTTTCCGGCGGCTTCTGTGAAATTGAAGTGCGCCTTCAAAGGTAAAATCCCCAATGCTCCAGAGAGCAACCCAATTGCAGCTTGCTTTGAAATTCATGATATTTTGCTCTCTTGCAATTTCATGTGCTTCAACTTTTATTAATTCTGCCATCATAGTTAAGCACTTTTATCGCTTCTCGTTAACAAAGCCATTCAGCTTTGGGACAGGTGACATACCTCCATACTTCAAAAACAATTATTCCATTTTTAAGTGTAACTCAAAGAGCATTCCTACATTAACAACTGAAAAAGTGGGTGTAGTAATGGAGACCTACCTTGATAATGGCTCTTCAGCTGTAAGTGCTGATCTGTGAATGTCATTCTTGCTAATCTCCCTATGATTAACCATAACCAAGCAATAAAGAAAAAATAATTTCTCCAAATTGTTTATCTGAGATTTGACATGATGAAACAGATCCATTATTGTGTCACAAGCCACAAATAACTTGTGGAAATTCTTCACCCTAAGTACACTATTGTGACAAAAAACTACAAATATACTAATTTAATACACAGAGCAATATCACATACTGCAGGGCTAGTGACACCATTTTGTCTGTACAATGCTTTAACTGCACACTATACATATTCCCACCCTTATAGTAGTATAAAATGCTTTTCCATACAAAAGTTCATGGGGTTGGGGGGAATATAATTAAGTGCCTAAGCAATATCTTTTACACCCTTTTGAGGGTGCTTATAAATACTAGCTCAGTGTCCATAATACATGGAAAAACCAGTCTCAAATTTTGTGATTGAACATTTGAAAACATAATCAGTAGTTGATGAAAAAAGCAAGAAACTTAACAAAAAACCTGTTTAAGTCTTCACAATAACAGCAAGATGACTACATCATATAGTTTTAAATGTACACTATTTGATCTAAAGCACCTGGACACCCTTATATACTACGGAACTGACCTCTTAGTTATGAATAGATGAGCCACTAACAAAAATGAAGGCAAGAAGTATTGTGTTGTTGTTAGAGAAGCAATAACAGCAATACTGTATAAAGGCACATGAAATCTGTGGAAAGAACAACTTGACAGCCAAAGTGCTGCCAGCGGTCTACCTTACGATAATTGTTTGTAAGAAGTTAAAGAGATCAAAGAGGGTGAACACATCCCATTTTAATGTCCACAAATACATGTCCGGATACCTTTGCCCACACAGCAGATATCAGTATCAAAGATCAGGAGTAGGACACTAATGTTGAAGATTGAAAACAATAGAATGTTTCTTATTGCAATAAAAATATACAGTAAAATTTACCATTTCTTTTTCATGATCACAGTCTTCGGATACACAATTACAACCTTTGCTTTCAGTCTTAACATCCACTTGCCACTTCTCTAACCTATTTATTAGTATTTGTGACCAATGCAAAAAATCTTCCTGCATTGTCCATTTCTGACTTTTGGAATTCTCATCACCCAAGCCCAGTCTAAGAACTCGACAAGCTTGTAGTTTATGTAGCCACTTGTCGACCTTTTTTGCAACCTGTGAAAGAAATAAGTATATGAAATAAAATGAACTAATTTAACAAAAATGCACACAATTCTAAGCTGAGAATACTGAAAAGAAGATGATATTTTCAAAACAAATATTGAGCAGTTATTTACATTAATATTCATATTGTCATCCTGGAATCTTCGTTGATTTTTCCCAGTTGCTTTTCTAACATCCACAACCTAGTGCAGTTTCTGTTTATTATATGTTCTCTATCCCATTCCATTACTAGTCTTCATACATTTCCCTCTACTCACGTTTCCTCATTGTGTCTCAAACTGCACACATTTTCCATCCACCTATCACAGATCCTGCAAGACGACGACTTCCGTACAACCCCATAGCATCCAAAACCACCTGTATACAACATACAGCTCATAAATGCAGCATTCTGCACTTCGCATTCCTCCAACTGATATAATTATTCCTGGCATGTCGAGGAACACTGTGCGCAAGTTCAATGGCTGCTACACAGCTGTGCCATCTCTCTCTCTCTCTCTCTCTCTCTCTCTCTCTCTCTCTCTCTCTCTCTCTCTCTCTCTGCACGCGCACAAATTGTGACTAAAGTCTGCAGGTGTGCCATAATGCATGTCTGTAATTATAGCTGACATGGCGTATCCTCTAGTAGTGTAGGTAATTCATCATATTTACTGTTTTTGGTACCATGCATGGCCCTAGTAAGTACCCTTGCCCATTTGTTGATAAAAATCTGTGTCGATACACTCTTCCCAGAGTTGCTTGGAAATTTACATCTGCCCATACATGTTGGTTATGGAAATTCACACCACCATCTCTCATGAACCCTTCCTCAATGGCAAATAGAATCTTGGCTGAAAATAACTGATCTAGGGCACATTTCTGAAACAGCCATTGACGGAATTGCCATCAGCCATGATCACTTATGAGATTAGGATCTGAATGCACAGTCTTCTCACACCTTTCTTTGTAATCTCCCTCATCTGTACTCTCCATGCTCCTCCCCCTCTCATTCAATCCTCCGTGATCTGAACAGGCCCACTTTTACTTCACTTTGATCCAATGTGCCACCTGTCTCTCCTTCCCACACATCAAACACTACTCATCAACCCCCTATCTCTCTCCTACATCCCATATATTTTCACTTCCTGCCCTCACCACTCGACTTACTCTTTCCCCATATCTGCACTGCAGCATGAGAACAATGGAGTCAGCTCTCTCTTCCTCTCTGCCCATTCTACTCCTTTTCATAAATATAGAAACACACACTGTAACCCTAATGAAGGGTTAGTTGCCTACTGATGACACTACTTTCACTACTTAATAACCTGTTTACCTTAGCTTTTACTGTTTCCCATTTTTAAAAACAAAATAAAACCCAAACTGCAGAAAATGGCATTATGACTATTACCTTAAAAATTACATAAAATAGGTACAAAACAGTAAATTCTTGTTTAGGACTTCAATAACACTTTTATCCCATAATTCTGTGTGTCCATTAAAACTATTTTATTTATTTAAGAGTCAGGCCGTGGTATTGTATGCCATAAGTACTTAAAATTCAAAAACTGTTAATCACAAAAGGTTCTGTGCTGTCTAGTTCAGAAAACTATGTAGTTTCCCAAACTTTATTTCTTTTCCTAAATTCTTAGTATGATTTTTTTCCACAAATTTAGAAAAAATCCCTAATATTCTGTTACGGGAGGACATATTTCAATTTTTTTTTTTTTTTTTTTTTTTTGTCAGACACATTGGTGAATCTATTAAAAAGGAGCAGAAGATAAAAACTGTTTAAGTGGTGGGCACCCACCATTAAGTCATATGATAAAATTCAGTTGTACGAATAAAACCTAAAACACTCAGCCATAGGGGCGTCGGCAGCTAAAAGCAAAGGGAGCGCAGAAGGCAGGCTAAATGACTGCCGCAAAGTAGCTAAAAGTGGACAGTCCACCAAGATGTGGACCACAGGCAACATAGTGCCACAACGGCAGTTTGGAGGGTCTTCTTGATGTAAGAGGTGGCTGTGCACGAGCCATGTATGTGTTATGAAAGGACATTTGTTATGTAGTCCTATTTGAATTTCCCTCTAAAAATGAAACCAGCCATTCACAGTACAGCTTTACCTAATGTTGTCTGTTCTCTCTCCTTTGTTGTATAGGTTGCCTGTTATGAAGTGTAGATTTTGCTACTTATAAAGGACACAAACAATTTGAAAGTAAGTATTTTGATATAAAGAAGTTTACAAAATAGTATTTATTGCATAAATCTTCAACATATTTGAATAAGCCTGATCACTTCAAAAGCCTGAGTGGAGAGTGTATGATATTATTCCATGTGCTATGCAAGCAATTGCCAAAATATTAACATACTGAGGTTTGTTTTTATCGTTTTTAGTATTTGTCTGATAACTTCCAAACATTTTTATAATTATTAAAACGGAAGGATTATAATAGCCACCTCTGTAAAGATTGTAAAAGTTCTGCACATCATGAAGTAAAACAAACTTTAACAGATCAGAATACACCTAAGGCTTAATATGAAGTTCTTGCAAATGTAAATTCAGTTGCTTCTTTGATTTAGTTCAATAGACTTCACATGTTTCTGCGATATATATGTGCAGGTAAAATAGCCAAAACTAGTGCCCAATGTGCTACAGAATGCAGGCAATGAAAAATGAATGATCCAGAAACAGAAGAATTGTATTGTCAAAAGACCGGGAAAGAAAGTAAAACGACAGAAGTTAATTGCAGCAGGAAAAATAAATAGTTTACGAAAATATGAAAAGGACAGGAAAAAGATCAAACGTGAGCTTGCTCATCATACAAATACAACATTACAGATGTCACATAATACATTAGGTAAAGTTACAGCGAGGATCAAGAGGTGTCTCCCAAAATCTCCTTCCAAGCATTTTCACCTCAAAAACTAAAATCATTTATTGAAGTTGCTAGCATAACTACTTATTATAAGTTTGGTAAATGAATCATAAAAGCAAGAGCAGAAAATGACCTTTATATTCAAAGATGAAAAACACTGCTTTTTCTTGTCCTTCCGTAACACTTGGTAAAATAATTCATATTTAAAATGTAGAAAGAGGCTACAGATGTGTAAATGCATGAAAAAATTGCTGTTGCTTAGAAAGTTTGAGACATATATGTTAAGCTCAACTTTTCCATTTTTAACTAAAATTTTTGAACTGATATCCCGGAAAAGTGTCCTTCTGTAAGGAAAGAAAGAAAGAAAGAAGGGGAAAATAAAATACCACGGGCTGACCCTTAAAACAATCCTACTTATAGTAAAATGGGAAGTCAAGCAAGTATTTCTTTAAATTATTTACTAACAAAGAGATATCAATTCACTTTGATATTCTTAAAGAATAATGTGAACCTTCTTACGCCAGCTTTCTCAGGCTCTTCATTAAATACTGCCTAATTTTGTTTTTCCTTCTAAGAAAAATAAATGTTCCTTAAGAAATTTCATTCTCTTTCTGTCTCTGATACACACACATTACAGCATCTCCCCTACTTCCTCCATTAGTTATTACATAAGGAGAATCTATTGCATGGCTCCCAAGCACTACAGCAAATATGCAAGAAACCGTTAAAAATTAAAAAACAAAGAAACAACATGTGAAAGTTTAGAACTACACAATAATATAAAATATGGAGGGTAATGAATAGAGATCTGATAGAACTCTTATCTAAAAAGACTAATCCAAACTAAATTATACTGAAAGATAAGCACAAATTAAATGGCAATGAAGAAATATGAACTCACTTTCTGAGTAATGGTCAACATCTTTGCTTGCATAAATAACTGTGTTAATATCTTTGAGAATGGAGATACCCTACACAATTTCTTGATGCATGAAATCTTACTTTAGAAAATAGCTTTTGTACAAGAAGCAAATCATGGCCAACAATTACAGATATTTATTTTAGATCATGTAAAAATCTTACATTCCTTCAAAAAAGCTTCTTAGTTCTCTTCAAATCTAATTTTGAGAAGACAATTCTTTCATTTTTAACACCAAAGTCTAACACCAAACTAGATTCCTTAATTATACTAGTAAAACTACTACTCACATTATCATCTTAATAACTGATCACACAGGGACACAGCTGGTTACCAGGTCAACAATTATGAACAACACTTGTAAATAATTTTGAACTGTTCCTAGTATGCAACAACTACTTGCCTGGGGTGGGGTGGGGGGAGGGGGGAATCTCACTATTCATAAAATAAACTCACCACATTGTAATTTTCACCATATTGTGAATTTCCAAGGCCAAATACAGCATACTTCATGTCCTTCAAAATGCCCCTGGACAGTCTGAAGTCATTCACAGCCTCTTCAAGCCAGGTAAAAAACCAAGACCCTCCCTCAGGTGGTTTTCCTTCATTGTGTGTTGGCAACACAAACACTGATAAAATGTTTCCAGAACACTGAAAAACAAATTCATATATTTAAAATTAAAGCATTGTTCAGTTATCTTGTGACTAAAGAGACAAATAGCCGGCATGTACAGCCCACGAGAGCGCACATTTTCATTAGATTAGAATCACTGTACTGTCTCCTACAACCAAAGATAAATATTTGTTTTAATGAATATCACTTGTACTAATGTGGAGAGATCACTTCTGTTACAAGTGTACCTAGACTGCCTTACCAACATCCGCCAAACAAAGATACTTCAAGTTTTGCAATAAGTGTGATCTTGCACCCGCATTTGGCAACATTAACAGTAACTATTCCTTCCAGTGACAAACTAGTAAAAAGTAGGATGAAAAATTAACATGAAAGATAATCAGGAAATGTATGTACTTTTTAAACACACGTTACATACCTAGTAAAAAGAAGGCTCACAGGTAGAAACATCAAAAGCTCTTGTTTCAAACAGTTTATTATAAAATATTAATCAAGTACCTTGACTTGGAAGGTACTTAAGTCAGTAGATCATTGTCATTCATTGTTATTTGCTTGTAATTTTACAAATGATAACCGGTTGCAATGTGCTTACACATTTTCAGATTTTAATTAAGTTGCCTGAGTATCTGTAAACAATGTCAAAAGAGAAGAACTTTTATGATACGTAATTTCAGTAAGAAACTTCTAAGTGAAGGTATTGTATTATAAATATTTTTGATCACATCTCCACCTTGATCATTTCAGGTACTTATCATCTATGTGCTGGAAGGGAAACAGGATAAACTAGCAAAATGGTAAAGCTGTACTCAACCCAAAGATTAAGACTAACTGGAACAAACTTAGTGTTTTGCTAGGTATAGTTTTATTAGAGATGGTATGTGTGTGCCTTCCTTCAACATCTGGCCTGACTAAGTGGGACCTACAGTTTAATATGGACTGAGTCAACATCAATAAATGTGCCTTAAGCACTTTGTTTTCCAATATAAATGCAAATAATCAATACTAAATTCAATATTTTACCAGCTCAGAGCACTTTGATCTTTTAAAACAGAACAAAAAAAATTACAAAACATTGCACCTCAAATAATGTTAAGTAAAAAGTCTACTGAACAACAATCCACTAAGACTAGACACATTATTCACAAATAGTGCAAGGAGTAAATATAACAATTTCCACATCTTTGTAGGTTCATGTATTGGAATTTGTTTATTCTGGGCTATGTACCTCCAAAGGAGGCTGTCATCCTAAAGCTCGACAACATTTACAATAGATTTGTTGATTGCTTTGTGATCAACAACTTGTAAGTAACTGTTAAAGAATGTGTAGTAAACACCATGCACTGCACTTTAAACTTAATAGCCAAACTAATATTCGGATCTAGAACATATAATTAGTTGCAAAAAATAAAACAGTAATTTCAGATAGGTAGATTTAGCATTTCTTATTTTCAGGAAAAACTTTCAATGCTTGAAATTCTTAACATACTTGTAAATAACAAAATATGGTGACATGTCATGGGACAACAATATCAGTTTCACAAGAAATAAAAGGGCAGTGAACTGGCACACCTATCATTTGTACTGCACTGATTCATGTGAAGAGGTTTCAAAGAAGATTATGGCGTACAATAGAAATTAAAATACCCTTAAACACAGGACAGTAGTTGGAGCTAAAAACATGAGACATTCATTTTCAGAAATCATTAGGGAACTCAGTATTCCAAATCCACAGTGTCAAGAATGTGCCAAAAATACCAAATTTCTTACATTACCTCTCACTACAGACTAGGCACTTAATGACTAACAGCAGCAGCATTTGCATGGAGTTTGTAGTACAAACAGACCAGCAATAGTGCATAAAATAAAATTATCCGTTATGGCTGGAAAGAAAGCAAGCTTAGGGTTTCACATCCCACTGACAGTGTCATCATTAGGTACAGAGCTGAGGCTCGGAGTTTTCGGTAACAATGGGGAAGGAAATTTGCCGTGTCCTTTCAAAGGAAGCATCCCAGCATTTGCCTCGAGTGATTTCCCTAAATCACGGAAAATGTAAATCTGGACGGCCAGAGGTGCATTTGAACCACCATCCTCCCAAATTCCTTTCTGTTAACCACCATTACACCTCACTCGGTATTCTGTACTGTGCCGTGTTACGGCAGCAGACATAATCAAGTGGTTTAGCTAGAAGCACAACACCTGCAGTGCTCCTGCCAGGCTTCTGCCATGAGAGTCTACATTTCAACTGGTAACAGCTTTGATTAGGGTTCAAGTGTGGCACAGACACTGTGAAGCCACAGACACACACTATCAATAAGTTCTGTTCAATAAAAATTTTCATGCCCTATGACCATTTTAAATTTAGGTTTTGGGCACTATTGCCTGCCTCAGGGAGTAGCGGAAGACAACTTCCAACAGTGGTTGAAATGCATATAATTTTATAAAATGACAATGCAGACATATACCTTGAAGAATTGTACTATCACAGTATAATCACTTCACAACATTCACAAATTAACAAAAATTATACAGTAAAAGTTAACTTAAAATAACTCATCTCAATCTGTTGAAAATATATTAAAAAATGAAAGAGAAATTCTAGCTTTTTGTATTTAAGAAAACCTTGTTCAATGATAGTGAAAAATTAAGAGAAATAAACCCAATTTTTTATAATCAAATAGATGTAAAAGAAGTGAACATTTCATTTGGAATAACTTTGGTAGAAATTACTATGAAACACAACCACCGAGTAAAGAATGCAGTAGATAATAGCAGTTTCAAAATTCAAGCAACCCATATATATATTAAGGTTGTTTGCTAGTTTAAATTCACTGACTTTGGCATGGGACTGGAGGCTCAAACGCTTCAACGAAGTTCTACCTGTACAGAAGTCAGAGAAGTATATAGGGGTGAATCTAAAAGGCAAACTAACAGACTCTCTAGATAAAGAACATCAACTCCAAGGCCAATGTGTTCTTGACTGCACGGAAATGTGTGAGGTAAGAGTTGGGGATTAACTACTCCCAACATCACGTACTGAAGCTACACTTTTGTTATCAGACCCAGGATTACATAAAGGGCATACAGTATGGAGGGATAACAGAACAAAAAGTCAATTAAATACAATGAAAGAATCCCCGAGACGGATTTACGTCTCAAATATGTCAAAGACATTATTGATAGATCTGAAGCATTGAATTAAAATTTGTGGTGCGGCCGGGAATCGAACCCGTAACAGGATTGTTCCACTATGTCCATTGCTGAGGTGCTATTCCGCTGCATGGAGAGCCTTGGCAGTAGTGGCAATTATCTTTGGAACAAAGAATCTGAATTAAAGTTTGTGTGTTGGAGGGAAATCGTACATAGACTATTCCGAGGCGCCTTAACCGTTAATGGTGTGGTAGTCTAACGGTTAAGACGTCTGCCTAGTAAGCATGGAGGTCCGGGTTCGATTCCCGGTCGCACCACAAATTTTAATTCAATGCTTCAGATCTATCAATAAGAACAAAAAGTGGCTGCTACAGAACTTTAAATTGTGCAGAGATTAGCCTGATTAATCAGAACAAGTGGAATTTATGGCCCATTCATTGGTGGGATCAAGTTGGGGCAGCAGCAAGGGGCACATAGTACAAACACTTTCAGAAACTGGACATCTTTTAGACATCCAGAAACCCGCATCGTAATTACAAGTGCTGTAGACATAGGAATGATCGGGGATATGCCTACTGACTATGCAATCCTTTTACTTGCTTCAAAGAACCCTTCAAAGTAACAACTGGAAGGACCAGTGAAAAAAGGAAACAATACTGTTCAGGGGATATAGTTTTATATCATGACAGGTCAAAAATGGATGAGGAATACATGAAGCTCAGCCAAGACTAGCTTGTTCATTCTCTTTAGGAAAACTAGCCCCAGTATTACAGGCTGAAGTCTTTGCTATTAAAGAATGTGTGAAAGAGAATCTGTACACCGGCTACAAGAATTGCAGCAGCTACGTTCATTCAGACGGCCATACAGCTTTGAAATCTCTAGGTGTAACAAGATTCAAGATCATTGCAGAATGCCACAAATGCCTCAAGAGACTGGGGAAAAGCAACAGGGTAAGCCTGCTGTTGGTTAAGGGACACTTGGACATTGATAGCCATGAACAAGCTGACAGGCCAGCCACGACATGGCCATCTATACGTTTTATTGGACCAGTACCTGTTTTGACAATTACCATATCAATGGTGAAAACAGAACAGGAACAAGTAGTAGGGCAAGTTCATGATGTGCTCTAACTTAAGTTCCATAATACTAAGCCTGAAGAGGAGGCAAGTTAGATTTATAGTAAGCATATTGATTGCCCATGTGAACTTCAAAAACATTTACACAAGATGGTGCTAGAGGAAGCTGTCCACATATGTAGACATTGTGGTGCAGCTGATTAAACTGCTCTACATTTAATCTTACAGTGAAAACACCTCACAATAGGGATGGTAAAGACCGATCAGTTAAAACCAATACCGGTATTTTAGTTTTGAATAACTGGTTTTTTCGGTATTTATTTGGTGTCGGTTGTAACCGGATTTTTTAGTTATTGCCAAGAACCGGGTAAAAAACCGGTACGACTACTTCCTGTAGTAGTAGTTCAAAATGTTTTTTGTACATAATTTAAAAAAATTAAAACTAGTAGACCCTAATATTTAGGGCTAATCCTAAAATTTCCACTGCTGTGAAATATTAGGTCATCGGGGTAACTAAGAAAAGCGATCAGTGATAATTTAAGAAGAATCCTGGGAGTCAGAAATGCGCAACAAACGCGTGGCATAAGAACTTAAGAACTGGTGCAGCTATTGAGGCATCGATGCACCTATTTCCGTGTGGCGTGGCCTATTAGATGACGCGCGCGCACCGGCAGTGTACAAGACTTGGCTCCGTCTGGTCATGCGTCAGTTCCTTGCTGTCGTCGCCAGACATCCGTTGTGTCTTAAATAGCACCATCCCGAGTGTGGAAGTACTTCACGAAGTACGGTAGCAGTGAGGTACAATGCTCCATTTGCTTTAAAAAGCTGAAAACGGGTGGAGGTACTACAAAAATGCTGTGTCATTTAAGGAGAACGCATCCAAAATGTTTCTTGGAAGAGAAGGTAAATTCGACTCGTATACCTATTGTGTACGGTGCGCCTCGGTTGCACAGTGGTAGAGTGCCAGACTACAAATCGAAAGGTCCCGGGTTCGATCCCCGCCGGGTCCTAGGATTTTTATCTGTCACTTTCCACTTCTTTCACCTCTGGCAGTATTGCTCATGTGAAAAATACCGAGTAGCACCGTGGTTCGGAACCCACGTTAAACTGTAGGTCCCCCTATAACTGGCTGGGTAAGTCAGTTCGAAGGTCGGAGGAAGGCAACGGCATACCACCTCCAAACAGGACCATGCCTAGTAAAGCACTGTGGTGTTCAAACCAATCTTCGGATTGTTGACTGCTTTTTTACTTTTTTACCTATTGTGTAAGCATGGAATAATAACTTTTAATGTACTATCATATTGTTATGCTAAAGAGTTTTATTAATGTGATTCCTTGAAAGCATGGGGCTTTTTTAATAACCAATATGGGTTTAGGTAACATTGTTAATGTGCTGCCTCACGAGATAGCCGTGTGGTCTGAGGCTCCATGTTACGGACTGCGCGGCTGCTCCAGTCGGAGGTTCGACTTCTCCCTCCTCCCTCGGTCAAGGTGTGTGTGTTCTCCTTAGTGTAAGTTAGTTTAAGTTAGATTAAGTGGTTTTTAAGTCTAGGGACCGATGACCTAAGCAGTTAGCTCTCATAAGAACTCACACCCATTTGAACATTCTTTGATCATGTGGTACACAGTGTTCATAGTTCAATTTGCGTAAATTTACACTGACAACAATCCTACTGTTAGTACGAGATTATATAAACTTCAGAAGTATTTAGAAAAATAAAGTCACAGTTCCGACTAACAGTAGGATTGTTGTCAGTGTAAATTTACGCAAATTGAATTATGAACGCTGTGTACCACATGATCAAAGAATGTTCAAATGGATGTGAGTTCTTATATATTACACACGGAGTGGTTGGCTCAATTTTCGCAACTGCCGGATGGAAATACTAGGCCAGTAAATCTGTATGCTACGTATATCGTGTTCTACGGACTGCTGGCTAGACTTACAGACACTCAAGAGGGCGTAGTATTGGGAGGGGATCTTGCAAAATATGGAAAGACTAGTGATTTGTCGTATAAGGTAAACTTACCAAAATTTCGTAAGTTTCGGTTTCGGCCGAAACTAGAAGAACCGAAAATTCGATTAAGGTTTCTGTTTCGGCCGCAAAATATTTTTCGGTTGAACTCTACTGGAAATAATAGCAATAAAAAACTGAAAACTGGTTATCTCGAGCAATTTTTACAGTGTGGTTAAACTGGAGATGAAAAGAACCGGTATAACCTAAAACCGGTTGTTTCAGCAATAATCGCCATCCCTCATGTCAGTGGGGAATATATAAAAAGTTTCAACAAACAACTTACGGGTAAGCTGCCATGTGATGTCGACCACCACCAATTTATCGACAGGAGCACACTCTGCCATTATCAAGGCAGCAAATTTAATGCCCCGGTTTGCAAAGGGTAAACAAGGAAGATAATACACACAGTACAAGTAAATGCAGAGTCAACACAACCAAAGATGACCAATATCAATAGTGACTATTAATCAACATGTGAGGCAGCATTAATTTTATCCCTATGTTTTTAACAAGAAACAGGGCTGGATTCCAAGCAGAATTTAAATAAAAACGACTACCTCTATTTATAAGGTTGTTTGCTAGTTTAATTTCAACAGCTTCCTTAACAACACTATCCCAATAGATGGCAGTGCACACCAGAATCTCTGTGTCATATTCCATAGGATGCTCAGTGCCAAGACAATGTTCTTCAACAGCAGAATTGCTTGGCTGTTGTAACCTTGTTTGACAATTGTGTTCAATACACTGGTCTTCCACTGTTCCGATTGTCTGACCAATATATGACATGTCATAACTGCAAGGAATGTGATGCACACCAGCCTTACGCTGAACCATATTGTCATTTAGAGACCCTTCCTGCATAAGACCACAAATTTAGGTGCCACTTTGTTACTATTTTCACTCACCTGTTACACAGTAGGCCGATAGCGAACACACGTTTTATTTACCTCTCACAACAAACATTCTGACGAAAGGTCACCTCAAGATGGAACAACTCAGCTGACAAACTTTCAGAGTCTGAAATGATGTGGGCCCTGTGAACTAAAGTACAAAGTACGCCTTCACATTCAGCTGGATGGTGACAACTATCAGCTCACAGATACAAACCAGTGAGAGTAGGATTCCTACAAACAGGTTGTCCCAACATACCATTAACCTTCCTTCTGACCAACACATTAAGGAAGGAAAGGCAGCCATTCTTTCCCACCTCCATAGTGAACTGAATATTCAAGTGGATTTAATTTAGGTGTTCAAAAATGTCGTTTAAATTATAACTATCATGTGGAAAAATGACAAAAGTATTGTCTACATATTTGAAAAACTCACTATTTTAATGTCGCGGATTCCAAAGCACTTTCCCCCAAATCCTCCATAAACAAATTGGCAACAATAGGTGACAACGGGATTCCCATTGCAACTTCGTCAGTTTGTTCGTAGTACTGACCATTCAATAACAAGTAAGTGGAAGTCAGCACATGTCAAAATAGATTTGTTAAATGGACACCAAACTTAACCTCAATTAGCTGCAACGAATCAGACAGAGGAACGCGAGTGAAGAAAGAAACCACATCAAAAATCACTAAAATATCATGGTCATTTAAATGCAATTCCTGCGATCGACATAAAAAAAATTGCAGAGTACTTAATGTGATGTTCACAACTACCTACTATGAACACAACAAACTAGCAAGATGTTTAGCTACACGATATGTTGGAGCACCTATAGCCCTGAAAGGAACATTCTCCGTGTGGATCTTAGGAAGGCCATACAATCTATGACTCTTCATAGTATCCTGTGACAAAGGACTTTTCTTCAGAAGATTATTAGTCTCTCTCTCTCTCTCTCTCTCTCTCTCTCTCTCTCTCTCTCTCTCTCTCTCTCTCAACACTTTGTAGGGTCAGCACCGATTCTATGATAAGCCAAATCAGAAATTAGACATTTTATCTTTCGTATGTAATCGTCCTTTTCAACAAAAACATGGCATCCGAAAGACATGAAGCAACAATACATATTTTGACAATGCATTGTAGCCTAAAGCTCTGTTGTCTCAAGGTAATGATAGACAACCTAGTCACAATGAATTGTTGGAAGTCCTGCAGTGTCATTTACAATCTTCAGACAAATGGTTGTGGCTAAAGGAACAGATAAAGATGACCTTGCCATATTGCAACACTGGGAGGGAAAGGGTTAATACAATCTTCTACAGAAAATTGCATGAAACTAAATTACCACTGTTGTTTTGCAATAATTTGAGTTGGGCTTGTAGATGATAAAATGCATTTGCTGTTAATACATCATTCTACAGCAGAACATAAGAAATTAAAATAAAATAGAAATTTTGGTGTGTGATCCAATAACAAAGAGGAAGAAGTTCCCATTAAGAAGAACAGAAGAACGACGGTATGAAACTATATGCCATACACTGGTGTAGGCTCATCATTTCAGCCTAATGAACTTTCATTCATGAGTAACCGACAAAAAAAGATTTGGAATTTTGCATTAATTCCTAGAGCCTTAACACTTTGAAAACGAGCAGCTGAGACACACACAAGGTCAAGTGGACCGGCCATTTTTACCGTTCTTTGAAATGTCAATGGCAAATTTCTATTTAAGACTAGCTTATATGCCCGTGCTGGTAATAATGAAGAATACAATACAACTCGTCAGCTTTGACCAATGACGTCATATACCAAGCAAAGATATGGAGACGATAACATTTGAACATCTGACGATCAAGAATTGTATTGATTACACCACAGATAATTATGGGCTACATTAAGAAATGTGTATAATAAATGAAACACATCGTATCTATTACATGCATTTATTATAGAGGAAAAATTCCTAAAAGGAAAAATATACGTAAAAAATAGATGAAGTACACTTACCAGGCGAAAGGGCACAGGCAGTAATAGCAACAAATAAACCCACACACACACACACACACACACACACACACACACACACACACACACACACACACACACACACACACACACAAAAATGCTAGCTTTCGCAGCCTAGCTGCTTCATCAGGCAGAAGGGAAGGAGAGGGAAAAGGAAATGATGAGGGTTTTAAGGAATGGGGTAAGGAGCCATTCCAATCCCGGGAGAGGAAAGACTTACCTTGGGGGAAAAAATGGAAGGTAAATAAATGCACATACACCCACACACTGTCAGTTCTACAGTATGTCTGCCTAAGTGTACTTGTGTCTGTGTAAATGTGTGGGTGTATGTGCATTTATTTACCTTCCATTTTTTCCCCCAAGGTAAATCTTTCCTGTCCCGGGATTGGAATGGCTCCTTACCCCCTTCCTTAAAACCCTCATCATTTCCTTTTCCCTCTCCTTCCCTTCTGCCTGACGAAGCAGCTAGGCTGCGAAAGCAAGCATTTTTGTGTGTGTGTGTGTGTGTGTGTGTGTGTGTGTGTGTGTGTGTGTGTGTGTGTATTTGTTGCTATTACTGCCTGTGCCCTTTCGCCTGGTAACTATTACATGCATTTTTATTTATGAAAGAAAATAATGAAAGATATTCGAAACTTTTATCAGGTAATTTTTTTTAGTTGTTATAAATTTAAGTGATATTTGTGGTTTAATTTTTTATTGTATCGTAATCTAGACCTGCTCGAGTCGAGAATACCATACAGTTCTATCATGAAATAGCTTCATATAGTTACATTTTAAAAATTATTGTTTCAGTTGTTAATATAACAATAAAAAAGTTTATTTCTAGTACCTAACATTGTACCTTTTGTTTTTGTCTCAGGTGCCAGTGTTTGGATTTTATTACATGTTGTCTATAAAAAACGACTGATTATCATTTGTCAGTAATTTTCCATAATTTAAAGATCTTTCATAATTTTCTTTAATAAATAAAAATGTGTAATAGATATGATGCGTTTCATTTATTATACGCATTTCTTAAACTAGCTAATAATTATCTGTGGTGTGTTAATAATCGATACATTTTTTGATCAACATCAGATATCAACAAATTATCTTTAAAATAATCAACGACGGTATGCAAATAATTCTATATCTTTGCTACAAAGAAATTATATCATCATCATATATTACATAATATTATAGAAGGAGACTTTTCCAGGTGGGAAAATAGGTATAAAATAAAGATTTTTTACTTACCTAAAGTACAGCCTCATCGACAGAAAACACCAAACACACAAACATTCGAGCTTTCGCCACCAGTGGTGGCTTCTTCGGGAAAAAGAGGAAGGAAGGAGAGGAGAAAGGGAAGGATACAGGTTTTAAGGAAGTGGAAAAGGAGCCATTCCAATCCCAGGAGTGGAAGGACTTACCTTAGGGGACAAAAAGGAAGGTAAACAAATACACACACACTCACACATATCCACATCCAAACACACCTAGGCAGACATTTGTAGAAACCAAAGAAGTTGGACAGAGATACCACATCAGGCAGAGGCTCTGTCCACAGAACCGAGGCAAAGATGTTAAAGATGGCAGGCGGGAATTAGAATTTAGGAGGAGGTTGAGACCAGGTGGGCAACGGGAAGAGAGAATGTGTTGAAGGGCAAGTTCCAATCTCCGGAGTTCTGAAAGATTGGTGTTGGTGGGAAGTAGCCAGATAACCCGGACGGTGTAACACTGTGCCAAGATGTGCTGGCCGTGCACCAAAGCATGTTTAGCCACAGGGTGATCTTCATTACCAACAAACACTGTCTGCCTGTGACCGTTCATGTGTATGGACAGTTTGTTGCTGGTCATTCCCACATAGAACGCTTCACAGTGCAGGCATGTCAGTTGGTAAATCACGTGGATGCTATCGCACGTGGCTCTGCCCTTGATCGTGTACACCTTCCGGGTTACGGGACTGGAGTAAGTGGTGGTGGAAGGGTGCATAGGGCAGGTTTTACAACGGGGGCAGTTACAAGGGTAGGAGCCAGAGGGTAGGTAAGGTGGTTTGGGGATTTCATATGGATGGACTAGGAGGTTACGGAGGTTAGGTGTGCGGCGGAAAGAGACTCTCGGTGGAGTGGGAAGGATGTCATTAAGGATGGATCTCATTTCGGGGCAGGATTTAAGGAAGTTGTATCCTTGCTGGAGAGCCACATTCAGAGTCCGCTCCAGTCCCAGAAAGTATCCAGTGACAAGAGGGGCACTTCTGGGGTTCTTCTGTGGAAGGTTCTGATGCACCCTTCCACCACCACTTACTCCAGTCCCGTAACCCGGAAGGTGTACACGATCAAGGGCAGAGCCACTTGCGATAGCACCCACGTGATTTACCAACTGATATGCCTGCACTGTGAAGCGTTCTATGTGGGAATGACCAGCAACAAACTGTTCATTCGCATGAACGGTAACAGGCAGACAGTGTTTGTTGGTAATGAAGATCACCCTGTGGCTAAACATGCCTTGGTGCATGTCCAGCACATCTTGGCACCGTGTTATACCGTCAGGGTATCTGGATGCTTCCCACCAACACCAATCTTTCAGAACTCCGGAGATGGGAACTTGCCCTTCAGCACATTCTCTCTTCCCATTGCCCACCTGGTCTCAACCTCCGCTAAATTCTAATTCCCGCCCACCATCTTTAGCATCTTTGCCTCGGTTCTGTGGACAGAGCCTCTGCCTGATGTGGTATCTCTGTCCAACTTCTTTGGTTTCTATAAATGTCTGCCTAGGTGTGTTTGGATGTGGATATGTGTGAGTGTGTGTGTATTTGTTTACCTTTCTTTTTGTCCCCTAAGGTAAGTCCATCCACTCTTGGGATTGGAATGGCTCCTTTTCCACTTCCTTTAAACCCGTATCCTTCCCTTTCTCCTCTCCTTCCTTCCTCTTTTTCCCGAAGAAGCCACCACTGGTGGCGAAAGCTCGAATGTTTGTGTGTTTTTGTGTGTGTTTGGTGTTTCTGTCGATGAGCCTGTACTTTAGGTAAGTCAAAAATCTTTATTTTACTCATATATTACATAAATATCTATGACGAATGACGTCATTGGTCAAAGCCGACGGTTGTATCGTATACTAGACTTGACCCCCGGTGCTTCGCAATGGTTGTTAACGAGGGAACTGTGTATATCTCTTTTCTTCTCCTCCTCCTCTCTCTCTCTCTCTCTCTCTCTCTCTCTCTCTCTCTCTCTCTCTCTCTCTCTCAGGGTTCCAGACCTAGGTCAGCAAAAGCAAAATCTTTGTTGGATCGCTCTGTCAATAAACTTTGTTCTCATAGCCAAGATGTAAAATTTAAGTAGAAGTCATTGCCGAAAATGATTAATGTTTTTAGGCACTCTTGTGTACAGCGAGTGATTTGACCTATTACATCTTGTCTTGTGAGTATGATTATGTTCCAGTGCTGCACGATCCTCAACGCATTTCTCTGACTGCACAATCATTTGCTTTTCAGCCACTTGTGTGTTTAAAAAGACTAACGTTTTCTAGGGTTTTCTAAATGTTAAGTTTTTAATAAGCAAAATGACATCAGTAACACACTGTTCAAGACTTGTTGGTATTGGTAGAGAACATTGTGGCACTTCATTCTGTCACAGACGTACAGTACTTTGCTCTACTACACCATACTTATTACCTACCAGTGGTGTCTATTAAGTCTTTGGTGCACTAAAGCACCTCTAGTCTCAATATACCCACTAAAGCCCATGAAAGCTCATGTAGTACTTTGGAGATTAGCCTTTGCAGATAGACATGGATTGATTTTAGACAAGTGTTTCAATTATTATATCTTCATTTTCTATGATCCAATTTTAATTATTGAAGCATTTATGTGACCACACGATATGCTCAAGTGACTGGTGAAAACCTCATGCGTCAAGTAGTTTTCAAGATAAATGTGTTCAAAGAGGCAGACAGACCTGACGTAGATAAAAAATTTCAAATTACCATATCCTCCCCCCCCCCCCCCCCCGTGATCTGATTTTTATGAAATGAAGTCTATATGTTATCCAGTTACGTTCAAGTAACCTGTGAAAATCCCATGCAAATTCGTGAAGTAGATTTGGAGATAAGACGTTTTTAATAGTTGAACAAACAGACAACAGTTACTGAAATCACCTAAAATTGCACTATCTTTTTCTTCCATGATCCCACTTTCATGAAACAAAGTTGCCCCATGTAAATCTGAAGTAGTTTAGAAGATTAGAGATTTGCAATAGACAGCTATACACCCGTGCTTCGCAATGGATATTAAAGGAAGGATACCATCACTTGTAGTAGAGCACTACAACAAAGTTAAGGAGTATGAAAAAAAGCAGCACTGCCTTCTATTAGTTATTTGATGTACTATGTAACTAACAGGGATGTTATTTGTTCTTTACTGTACTAAACCGTTTTCTGGGCATTTCTATTACAGAAGGGATTGAAGATGTAATAAGTACACACTGAAATCAGAAAGGAAACTACATAAATTCCATTCTACTTGCAAAGAGTACTTATTAAAAGAAAACATCAATAGATGTGAAGGAACATTGTTACTGCTTAAATTAAAATTATACCCGTCAAAAAATGCACTTCTTTTCTTACCATGACATTGCAAAGCATATGGGATACAGCTGGATTTTTTTTTTTGTCCGACCCAGATTAAATTTTACTTGCAGTGGCAACAGTTTAGTTTGCTATCATTGGCAACAAACTATTTGCTTTAGGAAGATGATAAATATCCTGACCAGAACAGCATAAATTAATTATTTCATTGTGAAGAGAAAGAATTATTCCCCTCATTCTATGCAACTGATTTAAAAAAAAACATTCAACGGTCGTTGCCAACATCGGCACACAATGATGCCGCCCGTAAGTAAAATTATACCTCTCCTTGTAGTGTATTACACCATAGTTACGAGAATGAGAAAACAAACCGCAGCAACGCTATAATTAGTTATTTGGTGTAATATGTAACTAACGTCGCCTCACTTTGTCCTTTTCTGTACTATGGTATTTTCAAGGCATTCCTAAACGGAACACACTCAAAATGTAATGAAAATACAATGAAACCAGAAAGGGAACTACATAAATTTGATTTTCCTTGCAAAGAATTCTTATGTAAATTAGAGCATCGATAGATGCGAAGGAATGTCGTTATGTTTTAAATTCAAATGTTCCCTGTCAAAAGAAGCAAAGAAATGTGAAAGGTGCAACCGCTCTGAGTGCAAATGCACTGCAGCAGAGCGATGTGGCCAAATATACTTTCCGTGAAATGGAACTGGGCAGCACGCACTAGGTGTCAGCAGGACTGCGCGGTAAATTTGACCAACTGGCCAACTCTGTCACCCTGTGCCGCTGGTGTGATATGACAAGTGTCGCAATAATGTGTATCATTCACATCATAACTGAGTTTCAAGTAAAACAAAAATTTGTTTACAACAATGACATTGGATGAGGAATAGTTAATTGTATGTGTCTGATTTATGTGACCTTCAAAATGAACATTATCTTATATACTAAAAGAATGTACCAAAACTAAAGTCAATCAGTCAGTCAGACCGTTCTATTCAACAGATTTCCATCATTTTTGCTTTAAATGAAAGTATTCATTCGCAGATTTGTCATAAAGTATCAGAATTAACTTAAGTCTCTCCATCCTTTATTTTTATTCAAACGTGGTATCCTTCTGTCCTTGCATCGAATATTTTAATCGATTTGTTTTACGATATCTTCGGTTCTAATTAAAGAAAGCAGTTCTTTTTGATCTAATAATGCTCAGTGGATCAAGCTCTTTCATTTGCACTCTTTAACACTTGCATCGATTGATTTTGAAGAAAGCTATGCGTGAACCTTTACTTTCATTTTTACCCCAATTTTTTTTGTCATTCCACTAATGGTGTGAAGTATTCGCACAGGTCCTCTAGTTATAATGAATTGTACAAGAAAAAGTACGCTTGAAAAGAAATTGTTAAGGAATTGGGAGTACATGGCATGCAAACCTCTTTTTTTATGTTGTTGCAGGACATTTATTTTCAGGCAAACATTACATACAAGTAACTACGATTTGTACTATCATGATAAATTTAGCATCAGACATCTTAAAAGTGCGTTTGAAATCTCTTTGGAGCCTTTTTAAGCCGCGACAAAAGTCTTGTGATATTCTCTTTCTTCATATAGCGAATTCGAAATGTTATGCAGCCATATTCATCGCCTTTTTGTTGCTTGTTTTTGCAATTAAACAATTAAAATTACGATATCTTTTTCTTCCGTGATTCGATTTTGATAAAATTATGCCTATACATTAACTCAATTTTTTCTAATGTTTCCTGTGAAAACTGCGTAAAGGTTTGTCCAGTAGTTTTGAAGATTGAAGTGAACACCGACAGGCCTACATTTACAGATTTATTATTGGTATAGCTTTGTTGAAACAGAAAATATGTTGTGAAAGAACAGTCTTTAAGGTTTATTTTAAACAATTATTTTAATTATATTTGTTGTTATTAATTTTGTCATCAAGCAACATAACATTTACGATCTCAGTTTCACAACAAAGTGTGTGTGTGTGTGTTTTCACAGATAATTAGCTTATTAAAATTTCTTTCCCACTCAGAAAACATGACATTTGAGAGAACAATAAACAAGAAATGGCAAACAGTAAGATGAACGTTGAATCTCACAGCTCCATCAATGGACAATGGCACAGCATGTCGTGAAAGCTGGTATGCATGTCTTGCTGTTTCTTTTTATGTAATTCTAAAACCAGAACGCAGAGGGCAGCAACAGTCAAGAGGAATATAAGCAGCAGCACTACACAGCACTACCATAGTAACCAGCCAGCTTCTGGACGGCCAATAGGCTGGGAGCGATGTGCAACAGCTGCCCAGCCTATACTCTGGTACAGTCGTTTCGAAGCAGTTCCATGGCCCAACCTATGCTCAGGCTCGATCAGAGCAGACATTCAGATGGCTGGTGAAGTACTGCTTTTATGTAATCGCCAAAATACCAGTTCAAAACTTCACTTGATACTCTAAAGCTTTGAAATAGAACAATGTTTTCATTAGTTGTTATAGTGTAGTGAACAGCGTATCTGCTTAATGTGCCATGATATACAGGATCAAACCATCTGCTTTCATATTTTTCATTCGCAAGTCTTTATTGAAATGACAGATTACTGTTTTTATTCAGTTAAATGGTTGTACTGGACGGAGGGAGGGAGGGACAGACGGACGGACGGATGGACAGATGGAAAAAAGGAGAGACGTACATAGTGGCAGTAAAAGGGAGGAGTTGAGTTTCAAGACTTCACTACAAAGATAGACTGTGTAAAAGAATTTAGCATGTTTTGTTTCAAACAAGTGTAACAACGTTCACATGCAAAAATTTTTGGTAGGGTGGCAGAATATGAACCAAGGCCAATGATTCCCAACTTTTCTGTCAGTGTTTTAAACAGCAACATATTTTCCTGTTTCATTATCATACAGGAACATTTTTCAGCTCTTACAGTCTGGGCAGTGCAACATGTGCAGCTGCACAGGGCAGCAAAGTTTTGGGTGTGACACAATTTTGCTAATGAAAGAAAAAAAAATTAATATTATTTCAATGTTAATTGAATCATCATTACTTAGAGTTTCGATTACAGCAACAAATTTTAAAACTGAGGTGGTTGTGTTTATAACAGTGGTGTATCCAGGTGTGGTTTTTTTAAGAAATGAATTTGAATCCCAGATGCCGGGGGAGGGAGGCATAATATTATTGCCTAGGCGCGTCGCATACCCTAAATACAGCCTTGGGCACTATTGATGAGCGAGTGAAATATTTTTTCATATAATAACAGTTATTTCAACAGTGGTAACCACTGCAAGATTTCACCGAACACTAGTATCAGTTACTTATTTCAGGTGTGGAACATCTTCGAGCTGAACACACTAAAAGCAAAGACTGAAAAACCAAATTGCTTTAAAAAATATGTTTACAATGTTTAACTGTACAACATACCTCATTCACCAAATTATCTTCTGGATCATAACTTGCCAAATCAACTATTTTAACTGATGTATTTTTAGCTGCCTTTATCCTCTCATAAAGTTGTGATGCAAAAGCCTGAAAATAAAATTCAACAATTAAATAATGTATTCAAGTCCATGTACAGTTAACGGTCGCCCATAGTTAGAGATCTGCACGAATAAGGAAAGAGTCTTCTGCATCTGCACGACATCCACAATGTCCATAGCCACAACTGCATCCACGGCACTTTATCTGAAAGTACATTATCCGCGTGTGCAGCTATTAAAGTTTTGAATGGGTAATAGTAATAGCAGTATGGTATGTAATGATATAGTTATTGTTAGAGTGTAATTTATGCAACAACTTTACTACTTTTTACTTCTTGAATCACAGTAACTGTTCTATACCAACTCCAAAACAGGCTATCATAGGCACTTCAGAACCCTTGTGGTTGGAGCACTATGTCAGCTTTTTAATACAGGCTTCTTAAATTTCAGTGGTTAAAACTGTTTGGCATAAAGCAGATTCGCTGTGTTTACATTAAAAGCGGTTCTTGCCGTAAAAGGGACACTATTTTCTCCATATTAATGCACAAGTTATGTGACACAAAGCAAAGCATGTCATTTCAAGTGTTAAAACTGCCTTATATTTCTAATTTGTAGCTGTCAGAAAAAAGAGAGAATGTCGGCTGCAGCTATGGCCAGCCTATATATTCGATCACTGTGTACCTTCCTAAATATGTTACTTTCACAGTATCTGTTTTTGAAAGTTGCTATAAAATGCTACTGTCAATCTCTATTACTCCCATCACCATTTATCTAATACATAAACATGAATGTATATTTGTATATATTTGATGCGCAGCTGCACCGTTCATTCAGTTGTGATAAAACATTGCCAACATACTGCTTGCATTTTCATTACCATTATTGACATAATTTGGTGACTGTAAGCCACATAGTTCAGGAGATATGACATAATAAACAATGAAATGTGCGGTAAATTGCTGTGTCACGCAACAATGATGCACATCTCCTGCTAAGCCACTGAACAGCTTTTCACCAAATTTTGTACAAGTGAGGTAAAAAATCAATGTAGGGGTAAGAACTGCAACACATAGTTCAAGGGATATGACGTCGTAAACAATCAAATGGCTAAAAAACCTGCAGCATCATGTGACGGTAAAATTTTACAACGCTTCTCGCCGGGCTGCAGTGCTTATACTGGCAACAAATGAACAATGAAGTGTAGAATTGCATTAATATTTTCCACAATTTACAGAGTAAATGTTATTGCTGCCCATTTCACTTGCAGCAAATTTAATACTGTACCTGCTCTATGGTCGACAGGTTCTTGCATGTACCCTTGTCCGTTCAGAAAAAAATAATTTTCGTTTTAATTGCAGTTGTCACGAAAAAACATTTATTGGTCATCTGAGTTGCCATCATTACCACTGGTGCCAACATAACCACTGCAGTCTGGCGAGAAGCGTCTTACAATTTAACCTCATGAGACACATGAATAAAGACACTTTATTCACCCTCTAATCTTCATGAAATTTTGCACAAGTGACCTGTAAGTAATTATGCTACTTTTTTCTGTCTCACATAAATATTTCAGCAAATTTGAAGTTCCACTTGTGTGGAGTGTAGAATATACTTCTCTCTCTCTCCCCCCCCCCCCCCCCTCTCCTTTTTTTTTTTTTTTTTTTTACATGCAACACAGGCCACTATATTGTTTATCTCCTTGCCATTAAATACAAATCCATTTCTCCCTCCACCCCCACCCCCCATAATTGACGAGCACAATTTGGTTTCCTTCACTAATGTAAAATCACCTCTTTTCACTTTATACGATATACTATCCACTGATATGTTCTTTCTTAAAATGAACTGTTACTTTATTCACTATGATATAATGATATACGTCGTCACTCTGTCACTACAAAGCGCTAACTGCAGGCAGCGGAAATTTGGTAGAACACCTCTAGTGGGAAGTGATCCAGTTTTCCACCCAGAAAGCACTTACACCGCAGATATGACACGGACGCGCCAATGGATTACGTGCAGGTTCCTCAGGTACAGCTATGTTCACAGTGGCCAGGGGATGAGGACAACATACTTCTGCTCTACCTGGATCCAGCAAGGATTCCAAGAATGTCCACAGGCTTCAAGTTTTTAGCTAACATCTCGACACACATACTGACAGAGTAATTATTGTGGTACTGGGCAAATACCTCGCTCTTTATCTAATATAACACATGGATATCCCCACAGTTCACAATTATAACCACAAAGTAAGGAATACTGCAGATATCCACGGCTGCACAGACCTCTAGCCATAGTCATTGAAAATAAAGTGCATATCATCATCTCATACTGAAAACTTTGTAGCTATGGAATGATTTTATGATTTTCTAATGTAAATTAATTGCTTATCAATATATGTTGTTTCTTTCCCTTACTACTACATATCACAGAGGTCATTACCTCAGTGATGAACTATACATCTGAATTTAATCTGTCCCCACTGAACACCCCCCTCCCATTCCCATGGTAGTTCCATTAGATTCAAACATTTCCCATAACCAGTATTTTAAAATATTCTGATTTTTTCGATGTACCATGATGAAGGCCTACTTATCTTTAAAACTATTTTTTAAGTAATCTTAGATAATTTTATTTCAGAATTATTATATTTTCATGGTACTCTCTTTTTCCAGTCCTTGATTCAATTTCATTTCAAAATGTTTCGTTTGAAATTATATAAACACGTATCTATGTCAATATAATAAATGTTTTCATATGCTACATTCAGTTGTTTAAGATGCAGCATTACATTATCCAAATACATCATATATCCAATGTCTGTGGATCAGGTATGACTTCATTGTTGGAAGCCAAAGGATGGTATAGGATACTATAATTTATCCCATTTTCTTGTTAAAACAAATACTGTCTTTGCAATTAAGACACTCACTCAATACATCATCTTAATTGTATGCTGTAAACATAGATATAATGCCTCCTCACAAATATTTCACATTTAATTATTAAAATAAGTTTTTCCATTATACAATGTAGGCGTTCACCTACTACTGAAAACACCTAATCCAATGCATCATTGCAGTCAGTGTAGTAAGTAGGCCATGCAAAAACTAATTAAAAGCAACCTTAAAGTAACTCAGTAAGTGCATACCTTAGAATTTCCAGTAACTGTGGCATAAAATACTATAACAGTTTCAATTGACTCCACATAATTTTGGCACGAGTTTTGTTTCTTCTTACTGCAACATTTTCCACCTTTCTTGCTACATATTTTTTTCTTTGGCTTCTTGAGTACTGGTTTCTCCACGTTTTCTTCCTTGTTTTCTTCAATACAACTAAGTACAATGTTCTTTGTAATCAAATTTTCAGGTTCCAAAACATTTTCACTATATTTTCTAGGTGATAAATATGAAAATGCTACAAACACTATAAGTACAAGTAGAACTGGATAAAACAGGGACCCAACAAGAGGAATTCCAAATAAGACCGCCATCTCAATATCCCAGAACAACCTGAAACAATAGAAAAGAATACAATAAATTTTATTCTTATTTTCTTGCCCTTAGACCATTTAGCACAACTGTATCCAACATGTCTCACAAATTACAGTACAAAACATACAAAAAAAAGTGCAGGATAAGTCTGGGTGAGAATAGGGAAGCATGTCAGCCAGGGCTTCATAAATTTAATCATTCTAGCATTTACATTAGCAATTAAAGTAAACCATGGAAAAAACCAAAGCAGGATATAAATTCCACTGCTGAATGTGAGTCATGTGCATTAACAATGCTTGACCACATAGTTTCAGAGAAGAAATGGAGATACAATTGTTGTTGTTGTTGTTTATAGGGGACTAAACTACAAGGTCATCAGTCCCGAGATACAATTACGTATATCTACCCCACATGGAGAACTAAACATGCAGAAGAAAAGTAACCAATGTTAGGCCTATAACTAAAACATTAAGCCTGAAAATAATTGTGATTTGGAAGAAGCTTTACCTACCAAAGTCACGGCCTCCTAACAATATATATTAACACATGAACATAGAAGTCTCTATGTGAGTAATGTTTATCACATTAAAACCTTGTTACCAATCCTCACCTCCAACCCCAGTAAGCAGTCACAAAGGAGTGTCAGCCTTGACACTCAATACCATCCAAGACCCTGAGGCAAAACCTGCCCAATCCACCCACCCAGCACTTCCTATGCCTGGCTTCCTTCCAGGTTTATCCTCTCAGAGATCAAGCCACTTGTGAAAGCAGTATGTGATATACCAACTCTGCTGTAATCATTGGTATGACGACGAACCAGCTGTCCATCAGGATCCATGAGCCCCGAGCTATCTGGACTCTCCCCTCCATTAGCAGCTCTTCTGAACTGCGCAGATGGGACTTCTCCTTTCAACACATTCTATGGTCCTGCAACCATCCTGGCCTCAACCTAAGATAACTTTCCATACCTAGACCCTACGCCTAACATCTCCCCCCCCCCCCCTCTTCCTTCACCACTCATTATCTTTTATCTCTCCAATGTAACTCTACCATGCCAATAAGACATTTTGCGTTCCTATTTTATGACGCTACTGTTAAATTGTGCATCTTAGCACAGTCATTGCAAGGCACTAATGCTCTCACACGCTATGATCCACGAGTAAATCTCATGAACGCCATGCCTTCCTTCTGGATTCATGTCACTTTTATTAAATTACTTTGTGTTTTTGTTTATATTCTTCCAGTGCTGTAAATCTCTGAAGAGTCATTGTAAGTGTTAACTGCAGAATATGTCACAACTCTGTACTCACCTTGTGATTGTATGTACAAGTTTTACTTTTGATACTGTGTTAATTCGTCATCACACATCCTACACTTTACCAAAACGATACTGGTTTTCTCGATATGTGTTTCATTCTTGTAGGCTATGAGAAAAGGTTTCATCCAGAGCTGTAGCTCTCCCTCTCCTTAATTACTGTGTGTTTATTTTTTCCTTATTCTTATCGTTTCAAATCCCCACACTACTCTACACCCCATCATGCAAAGTGGAACTTTCCATCCCCACCTTTACCCACTATCCTTCCTCCTCTACTGCCAGTAGCACTGGAGAGTCAAGTTTATTTTTGTGTGTGCGTGTGTAGTTGTGTGAGTGAGAGCATGAATGTATGCTATTCTTTTTCTGGCAAAGGCTATGGCCATAATTTTAAGTTGTGTTTATGTGATTATCTATTTTCATGCCTGTCAGCAGCTCAGCAAGCCTCTTTAACCCACGAACACTAACACTGATCATTTTGCTCACAGTAATTTCATAAACAAATGGCCTTTTACCAATTTTAAATAAATATGGGTGTTTTCTTACAAATACAACTAGATATCCTTAGACATATTAAGTACATAAACTGTTTTTTGACTATCAGCAACATGCTATACACGGGATTTATCGTGTAGGCGTGAGTTCTCACGGGTCAAGGTGAGTTATTCATTATTGTGTGGGGTAAAAATTGCAGAGGGAGCCCAAGAGATGAATACAGTAAGAAATTAAAATTGATGTAGGTTGCCGTTCTTATAAGGAGATGAAGAGATTTGCTCAGGATAGAGAGCTGCATGAAACCAGTCTCCGGACTGAAGACCACAACAACAACATACATTATTGATATTCCAATTGGATTTTCCACTGTTAAGAAGGGCTTTTATAATTTATACTCCACATTTCCAAATGTACTTTTCTCAAAAGTTCATTGAGAGCCAGTCACTACTTGGGTGTTACATTTTTAATGAAAATTTAGTGCCTAAAAACAGTCAAGGTGGTAAACAATCACATAAATTTGACTTCAACATTCAGTTTCAATACAAGTATATCATTTGAAGGCCATGACTGATAGGAAAGCTTCATCCGAATTACCAAAATATTAAAATACTGAAAAATATCAGCACATGAGTACATCATAACTGCACTAAAAAGTTTAACACACACACACACACACACACACACACACACTTGCCAGAATAAAAATCTTCCTCAGCTAATATTGCAACCAAGTCCTTCTCATGCGTATTTCAATTGATCTTTAATAATGATACATTTGTATACAATTCCTCAGAACAACTTTTGATGTACATTATAATCAACACTATTTCTCAACATTATTTCAACAGTTTCACTCTGGTCTTAGCAATTTAAATCCCTCTTTCCCTAGTTGGCAACAACTCCTGAGTGACATTTAAAAACACACTGTCGAATGAAATGTAAAGAACAGAAGACAAATTTCCTTAGCAATAAAATAAAAACATGGTGCATTAAATAAACTGTAAAACGTACACAATATCTAATTATAAGAAATAAGTCCAATTTATGGATAATATCACGCTCGCATCTATTTAGAAAACTGGAGACATGCTTACGGGATGGAACCTTTTCGCATAAACATTCAGCTTTCAAAATTGATCGTAGACTACAAGAATCAAACACGTATCGAGATCGAGAAAACCAGTATCGTTTTGGTAAAGTGTAGGATGCATGATGATGAATTAACGCGGTATCAAACGTAAAACTTGTACATACAATCACAAGGTGAGTACAGAGTTGTGACATATTCTGCAGTTAACACTTACAATAATTCTTCAGAGATTTACAGCACTGGAAGAATATAAACAAAAACACAAAGTAATTTAATAAAAGTGACATGAATCCAGAAGGAAGGCATGGCGTTCATGAGATTTACTCAGAATGGATCATAGCGTGAGAGAGCATTAGTGCCTTGCAATGACTGTGCTAAAATGCACAATTTAACAACGGCGTCATAAAATAGCAACGGAGTCGCAAAATGTCTTCTTGGTGGGGTAGAGTTATGTTTACTCTTGCTACCAAAAGCAGCATCAAATACGAAAGCGAAATTTGAAGTCTCTTTGAATACAAAGTGCTTTTAGTTAACAGTTTACTGTTTCTGACCTCTTACTCAATAATGAGCAATTACAATTAAAGAAATTTAACAGTTCTGTCCGAGAAGTATAAAAACAAGACAGTCTTCTGCTTTCGCAAAGGTGAATATTTCGTGTACTATTATGGTTCGTGAATATTAACTATGAACTTACCTGCCTATAGCAGCTTCTTAACTTCTGGGATAAAGTATTTCTTCACCACCCCGACCAAGGGGGGTGATATCGACCGCTTACATCCAGTAGTCAACACACAACACACACAAATACTACTAACATTTACGATCTGGCCTACGTGCCAAACCGAAATCGCCGCATGAGGCGTCGTGTGTGTTATGTTTCTGCAGGGTGGCCAACATTGAGTACAAGTGCAGAAAACATAACAGAGATGATGAAAAGTTAGTCAGAAAGACAAAACTATATTTCCTGGTATAATTCCTATTTCCTACATTGAAGTGTCATAAAATACACCAGTGTACTTTATAGAATCCATACTGAAAATTCTGAGAAACTATTCATATTTTTTCCTGAAATCTAATCTTCACATACTAGGGAACAAGTAGGATTTTTTGGCTTGGAATTCAATTGAACAATCAAGTCGAAACAAAAAATTCTTCCACAGAACACAATGGTCGCTTTGTGTTGTTTCTTATGTGTTTTACTAGATTGTAGGCGGGTGTCATGAATGCGATATATTTTTATGATGATGATAGTAACAGGAGGGATGAGGTAAAACAAATTGCGTGTAGGCCTTTACAATGTACTTTGTGTCTGAGTTAAAGACGATTGTTTGTTTACAAGCGGAACATAGATTACGCATTTGTTTTTAAAAAGTGATCTGTAACTTAGATGATATATTACGCATTTTTGTTCAAGAAGTGATCTGTAGCTTCTCTCTGATCGGTATAGGTTAATAGAGAGGGTGTTTTTTTTTTTTTTTTTTTTTTTTTTCGGGGTGGGGGTGGGGGGGGGACTGAATCCTGTGATTGATGGTACATTTTGTTGTGGTAATCTGTAATTTACAAGGATAATCATAGATTATTTATTGTCCACAATACATGAGTATTTCAATATTTTCCCGTATGTTTACATTCGTAGATAGTGTTTGTTTTGCTAGTTGGTATATCTACGTAGCGTCTTGTGAGACTTGGATATGACGGCATTGGCCAAAGCTGACTGGTTGCATCGCACTCTTCAATTATGCCCTGCTTCTCTGGAATAGCAAAACCGAACCTGCAGGTGGAGCCAGGGGCGTAGATACGAGGGGGTTCAACCCCCCTCCCCTAGAATGTTTTTCTTTTCTTCTTTTTTTTTTTTTTTTTTTTTTTTTTTTTTTTTTTTTTTTTTTTTCACTTTACTAAAATTAAAAATCGACAATAATTTGTGTAATGAATATGAGAGTTAGACTGAAAACTTTGCCAAGAGAGGTACCAATGTGTCTAAAAGTTGTAATCGATGCTTAGTTGAGCTTTGACTTCTTACACTTTCTCGAATGTCTTATGGGTGGCCTTCGTGATGTTTCACCACTGTAAATCTTGCCAATTAAAATATATATAGGTATATAATTGCTCAGGTCACCACCACCTAACCATCAGTAACAATGAACAAGTATTGTTGAATTCCAGCCATAAACACTCTCCACAGACTATTCAAAGTACCGCGCTAGGCTTGCCTAGCGTGTAACGAAGGCCACCGTTTCTTATGTTTACTACTGCTACTAATTTCAGTGATCTAACTTTGTTACTACAGTAGGACGGCGAACTTGTACATGGGACAGACTAATATATTTTTTAAAGAGTGTGATTAAACGAGAACAAATGTATGACATCACAACCTTATTACTTCCGTGCATGATTTATATCGCATATGCTGATCATCTGCACGCACGCATGCCTAAAGTGGCAGCATTGTATAGCAGACAGATTAAATACCCCCTCTTTCGACAGATATTAATCGTGTGAAAGGAATTGTTAGTTTCGACGTTTTGGATCTAGTTTTCGAGTTTGTATTTTATTGAAGTAATTTTAAGTACCTCTATAGGCTGTCAGTGCTTTTTAATACTCGTATTAACGTAATGTGTAGATATTTAGCTTCGATTTCGTGTCTCTAAACTAATTGTTTCGAAAAATCTAAGGCTTTAAATTGACGTTCTTAGCCATATACCTCAACTGGGGCAATTAGTCATGGTGGGGAATTCAGGCAAATGAACTGTAATACAGATGCATACATTTTATGAAATTGGCACTTGCAGAATGTAGTAGTTTTGAAATGCCAAAACCTGTATGTCTGACTTTTGCGGTGTCTTAATCAAGTCTAAATTATAAAATCTCCTTTCATTCCAATTTTACATCGACAAGTATTTGAAGCCTTCTAAATGTCTAATACAGTAGAGTGATAAATATAAATTACAACAGTTGTAATACTTGTTTACTACCACTCATCCATCGTGTAGATTTATCCTTGATTTTCAAATGTATGGCGTCATATTCCCGGAACCTAGGGTACTGGCGCCACTGCATATATTTTTAACAGTAAAACTTAACAAAACACATGGCTGAAAAAATTACAATAAAGTAAAATAAAGTAGCTGTGGTATTATTCTGCGCGAAAAAGACACAGTTTTAATATGGTAAAAAAACTGGTTTCCCATAAGGTGGCGCCATTTCCCTGGTCTCCCCTATATGTTATACGTCTGAAGGCTTTCGATTTTTTACGATTGCTGACAACTTATGATTTGAACCAGATATGCTAGTGCGGAAGGTATTTCTAATTTACTAATCCCTACTAATCTGAAAATTGGGCTTATTATGTATGTTATGTTCAAATAATTTACGGGAATATAGTTGGGCAACGTCTTCGACAACAGTCAGTATTTCCGGAGGTGAACGCCCGTCATTTTCAAGGTATAACAGAAAAGACTGCTATTCATGTCTACAATCTTTTTCAATAATGCTTCAGTCTTTTACCAACTACTCACAATATTTTCCAAGTTCATAGAAAAAATCGCAAGTTTGTTTTATGGAGGGGGGGCGGGGTGTCACGGCGTCACAGCATTGGCACCTGTCAACTGTGCTAGGGCACCTCAAGGTAGCTCTTGCCCTGACCCCCCCCCCCCCCCGAGGAAAGCTTTGTCTACGCCCCTGAGAGCCTCATAAGCCTATGGAGCTGTGGCGAATCCAGGACTGGGGGGAGGTTATGGAGTTGCACACTCTCTCCCCTCAAACTCGTTTTCCAATTCAAAAGAGAGAGAGGAAGTCCTGTATCTTTTTATTTGGCGAGATCAGGTGGGCAATAGCGTACCTATAACGCCTCCGCAGAAACCGAATTGCAAGGGGGGGGGGGGGGGACTTGAGGGGTAGGGCCACCACCACCTAGAGCAGGGCCGCACAAACACGGAAAATCGCACGCGTGCAAAGCGAGGTGCAGAGAGTGTTTGCACAGTGCATCGGTTCAACTCGGCATACTTCGCCTCAACTCGGCTTGCTGAGTGAGGCCGTCGCTCTAGGCTGCCGAATGCGCTGCCAGTTACACAGAAAAGCAGCGAAGATTATTTCTATGTTTGGCTCCACATGTCTATGTGAAAGGTTTTTTTCTGTTTTGTCTTATACGGAAACTAGATTGCGAGCAAGTATTTCTAATAGTAATTTAAAAAATGCTCTCAGAGTTGCTGTCAGCCGATCTCTTGTTCCAGATCTAAGTAGCATAATTGCAATAAATAAATAAATAAATAAATAAAAAATAATAATAATAGAAGAGATAAATTTGTGTGAAACCAAATTTAAAATTATTATCATTACAATTATTACTATTATTTAAATCTCTTTTATACCAGCCGAGGGGACTGAGGCGCTCCAGTCACGGTCTGCACGGCCACTACGGTCGGGGGTTCCAATCCCCCTTCGGGCATGGATATTTGTGCCGTCCTTAGGATAAGCTAGTTGATAAGTAGTTTGTAAGTTTAGGGACTGATGACCCTGTAGTTAAGTCCCATAAACTATACAAACATTTGAAACATTTATACCGGTAATCGTGTTCCACCAAACTAAGCTCTCCGCCTAGTGTACATAAGTATTTGGCAATGAAGAAGAAAACAGGGTAAAAGTGTTGAAAAGGTCGAGACAGGCGGCGCGAGCGACGCAAGCGTAATGAAAGAGAGAAGCAGCGCAAAGCCGAGGAGTGGGGGTTTGCACCGTCGTCAACACAGCGCAGCCGTCTTCTGCACTGTGCGATTCGCCGGTGCATGCACCTTGAGCGGCCCTGACCTAGAGAGAAGACTGGAGCGTTCTCGTGTGACTTCAGGCAGAGTAGGATGCGCGCTCATAGCTGACTGGCTCCGCTGCTTCGGCACAGTGAGCCGTGCCCCAGCGGCTACCCGGTCAGCTATGCGCTGGCAACCTACTCAGCCTGACGTCACACGAGAGCGTCGCGGCCTTCTCTCTAGGTGGTGTTGGTAGCCGAGGCGGAGCAGAATCTTGGCGAAGCAAGTATTCCAGCAGTTCGGTCTTGACATTAAGGCGCCCAGCGACGGTGCGCGCTGGGAGTTCGAGTCCTCCCTCTGGCATAGGTGTTTGTGTGTGTGTTGTCCTTAATGTAAATTAGTGTAAGTGGTTTGCAAGCGTAGGGACTAATGACTACCATAATTAAGTCCCTTAGGTTTACAACAATTTAAAAAGATCCGTTTGTTGTAGGTTAGCGTTGTAGATGGGCGATCCTCCTAGTTTGACATGGGTTCGCCCCACTTTATAAAATACAAAATGTAAGCTTAAGCTTACCAAACATTTGAACATTTTGTATCTTATAAAGTGGGGCGAACCGATGTTAAACAAGGAGGATATACTACAACAGCTTCGTGTAGGTGACTTTCATCTTCTGGATTTGAGCATCCCAAAAGATTTCGCTGTTTTTTTGTTTTTTAACAAACTAGGCAAGTGCGAGATAGCCAATATTTACAAAATGTAGCATTGTACTGTCAATCCCATCCCTATTGCGTCGACTGAAAAAATTCCTTAGAGAGCAATCGGGTTGTTTTTTGCAAATTGTTTGCTGGGTCAATAAGAACACCGAAAATTAACTGGTGTGTCTGTAAACCTAGCGAACTCTTCTTTCTAATGGGATGTTTGCGGTCTTAAGGGTTATTTGATCGGCGCATTGCGTTTGTATGGCAATGTGTAGAAATATTATGATCGATGTATGCGTATCTGTCGCGTTTCCTGCATTGTGATGATCGATTCTCTCTCGTTGGGGTGCGATAGAAGCATTTGCGATAAATACATTGCACGTACGCAGTTGTGCTGTAGACACATCATGTTCGATGTCTGTTTTCTGACGCTCTTCTCGCTCTGTGTGCTGTCGTTTGTGAGGCCTAAGGCGCGCTACTTTCGTTTGTGTAATACTATTCCGAGAGGGAGGATGATGGTGCAGAGGGCCTCGTTTATGAATGTTTTTTGTCTCTTGATGTTTGTTTGTATAGCTTATGGGACTTAACTACGGGGTCATCAGTCCCTAAACTTACAAATTACTTATGAACTAGCTAACACTAAGGACAGCACAAATATCCATGCCCGAGGGGGGGATTCGAACCCCCGACCGTAGTGGCCGTGCAGACCGTGACTGGAGCGCCTCAGTCCCCTCGGCCACTGCGAACGGCTTGTCTCTTGAGGGTCTACTAAATTTCGTTGTGTTTAAAAATGGTCTTCTGTTATTATTAGGATGGTTCATCTATCATCGTCTGTGCTTTGACATAGGACTTGGAAATATGTGAGGTTTGATGGTGTTTGCAGTGATGACTAAAAATTTTTAACGATCAGGAGCTGCAGTGTGTAGGTTAGCATCTAGGCATCTTCGTTTGCGGTAGACAGCTACTAACAATTAAAAAAAAAAAAATCCGAGTTCGGTTTAATGAAAAAAAAAAAAAAAAATCACAAGAGGGGGAACTTAGACTGTGCTTTTTCGTTTATATCTTGGGTAAAGGGCTGCTCGATCTTGCTCTACAGAACTGAAAATCTGTTGTATCCGAGCTATCGGACATGTAAAGTACTTGGGCTTAGAGAGAGTTTATGAAAATATATAGACGTGTTCAAAACGAACTCCATTTTGAATTTGTATCGCTGTTAATTTTTTTTTTTTTTTTTTTTTTTTTTTTTTCCTCTCTATGGCTCTGCAGTCTGACCTCGTAGCACACTTGTGTAATATGATACACTTGTGACGTCTGTTTGAATTCATACCGCTGTCAATTTTTTTGATGACTCAGCAGTCTGACCATGTACCACAGTTATCAGGGCCGGCGCAAGGCACGTGCGAAACGTGCGGTCGCACGGGGCGGCACTTTCCAAGGGGAGTCAAATCTGCCGCCGCCCCTCGCTCCTTTTTTTCTGTAGTACAAACTCAACATTCATTCCCAAGAGGGGATTCGGTAAATGTGGCATGGCGTCTCGACTATCTGCCGGCCGCCCCTGTTGAACAAGGGGACGGACGAGGGCACAGAGTAATATATTTGTATGTGACGATGGCTAACTTCTGCGTCGCCATTGTGGCAGCGCCGTCGTGTTTACGCCGGAAGGGAAGCAGTCTGGCGCAGTAAGTGATGCGCAGTAGGAAACGCGTTCTCGCCGTTCTGCGCATGACGTCACTGTGGGACACCTGGGAGCCAAACTGTACGCAGAGTTGGTTGCTAACTCGTGTGCGTGTGTGTGTTACCATTTCTGCTGTATTTGCTTAACCCTCTCATTCCCACGTTATGAATTCAGCTTTGGAAAAATTAAAATTCAGTGTTATCTGTATTAATACAGTACACTGAAGATCAAAATATGTGTTTTAAAAGTTTTGGTCGCACTATTGATTTTTTATGACATGCACAACACAGACCTTTGTATCGAGGTATTTTATTACTTGGGATGTTATTTTGTTGATGGTTAACACTGTCAGATCATTAATGCTAATATAATCGTCACCACAGCACCAATGACAATTCACTACTCAAATAAAATAACACTAACCACACTCGCGTTACTAATCACAGCCACGTACAGACGGCTACATAACACGAATTACAAGACGGACAGATTAATGCCTCACAAGTGGCTACACGCCGTACCAAGCGGCAAAATGTCGTACTAGAAGCATGTTATCCATCAACAACAATGCGACTTTAAGGATTGATACACAAAATACGGCATAAATCAGGTTTTTATGCGTTATTATCGAGAAACAACATTGGGAAGGAAAGGGTCAAATAGTTCTTTTTTTTTCACAGTTTGGAAGTAAAAAGTTCATAGTGGCAAGTATACTGATTTCCCGAGTGTTTGTCGCGCGTGCTATAATTTTGTGCTGTAATTCTCTGAAATACTTCTGTTATTATTTATACAATGCCAGGCTGTGGTATTACGGCTTGTAATTCTCACAGCGGGGACACAAAGGGAACTGAAATAAAGTTTCATTTTCTTCCTCGAGATGAAACGTTAAAGAAAGTGTGACTCTCCAAATGCTACAGAATGGACACTGTAAACATTGCACATTCTCGAATACGCTCCCGGCATTTCAATGAAAACGATTATGTAAGGGATGTACAGTCGGAGTTGCTTAATTTGCCACGGAAAAAAGTGTTTGAAACATTCCTGTTCTTTTAAAGTCAGCAGTTCATATTAAAGAAATTGTCTACATGTTTGCGATTTGATATGTTACTGATACGTACCGCGTAAATCTACGATAGAATATGACCCAGCGCTCTTAACTTCAATATTTTACAGCAGAATAGCACTTTGTATTTAAGGCAGAAAGAATTTTCGTCAAAAATTATTAAATGCACATTACGTGCCATAGCGGACTACGCCTGTGCAGGCCGTTTGGGAGCACGCAGTCCCACAGTGACCTCACAGCGCCAGCCAATGACAGAGCAGAGCGCTTACTGCCCAACCTTATATTTATTAATCTTGGTCTGGCGCACATGCCAGTACTCGTATGAGTGGAGCGCTACCAGCGTGTCACGCGCCGTGCGTTTACTCAAAACTAATATTGCAGAAGAAGAAATCTAATTTGGAAATTCGAATGCAATGTTCGATACTGCGGTTACATGTTAAGCCTGAAGCAATTTTGCTAAGCCCTTCAATGGCAGTTGAGTGTTCTATTCTTCCCGCGCTATGGAAAAAAATTGTTGAACATTACTACAGTCGAACATGTTCAACACCTACAATGTCTAGAAGTATTCCGAATGGGTAAATACGCTGTGAGTAATTACAGGGGATAAAGACATCGATAGTAAGCCTGGCATAAGGTGGGTTTCGGCGTATTTTTGAAAATGTTTGCTATCCGTTTCTGAGTGATAGTCGGACGTTTTGGTTTTTGAGCCCTGTCTCCGCCTGCATGAACACAAACTCTGACCAGCACTTTTGTGTGGCAATACTACTCACACACTATCACTTTGCCAACATTTAATTACTGTATAATGCATGGGAATCCATGTTTCGTCTAAGTAAACTACTGGTCGCTTTGATTCTGATGAAAACCCGAGAAAGTATGGTCTTTTAGCAACAATGCCTTCTCGTCCAAGCGAAACAACACGTTAATTTTGACAGCGTGTAAAACTAAAATCCATAGACAGAACATTGCTTCTAAGGGTTTCCTTGCTGGCTTTGAAGCTCATTTCTGTTTGACAAAAGTTGTGCAGTTTTCGCAAAGTACTTATTTCTTTCTATTGTTCGTAATGCTATAAAATTACTGCCTGATAATACATTTACCCATATCATCGATCACATACTTACAGTTCTTGCTTCATCTTCTTGGGCGCTAGTTTAACCGTAGCCTCGCTGTACCTCGTCACGTGACCTAGTTCCTGGCATTGCCACGTCACCACTTCGCCTTTCCAGACAATAGGTATTGTTGCGTTCTCTACAACCAAAACTACAGAAATCGTTTCCATAGTTGGCTGAGAGAGTCAGGATTGGTCAGAAAGCACTTTCGTTGCGTTTCACAAGAACAGAAGAATTGGTGCGTCCGAATTTCTTGCAACTTGGTATGTAATAGGTAAGTGCTTTTCATATAACCTACAATTATTATTGCGCATGCATGTTACTCATAAGTTAAAATTTTTCTCCTTCAAGAATGCAGAATAGGAAAATTTTTCTTATGATCTGTTACTTTAAAAATTGGCAACTCGGCAAAGAAGCATGCGTCATCACAAGAGCTAGAATGAAAATAAAGCGCAGAAAAGTGACGTGATACGGCGATGACTAATTTGTTACCCCTTATTCCATAATCAGGCATGACAGAACTGACACACGCAGTTCTTTGTAATGAATAACGGCAGCGCAGAGAGTTAATATATTTCGACTAGCATTAGTACCCGTCGATGCCCGGGTATGTAATTGTTGCATTATACCGTTACTCCATCTCCATTGTCTTCCGCCCCAGTCTTTGGCCGTTTCAACTGTTTTTATTTTCCATAAATAAGTCATGTTTGTAGAGCTTATGGGTCTTAACTACGGGGTCATCAGTCCCTAAACTTAGAAACTACTTATGAACTGGCTATTACTAAGGACGGCACAAATATCCATGCCTGAGGGGGAATTCGAACCCCCGACCGTAGTGGCCGTGCAGACCGTGGCTGGCGCGCCGCAGTCAGCTCGGCCACAGCGGCCGGCTTTTTCCCATATCTTCATAGATTTCTGCCGAAGAGTGGCTATTCTCAATGCTTTGAGTTATGTTTACATCTATACTGTCGTGCTGAACCTGTCAACAGGACGTAAGCACATATTAAAAGCTTTGAAACTGGCCACTCACTGGCCGAAACCTAGGTACATCTGAAAAGTAAAAACGAAAATTTCGATTGATTGCTGACTTTTACTACAGATTTGTAGATTTGTTTAAATAAAATTTCACAACGTTCTGAAAAAAAAGCGGCTGGGGGGGGGCGGCAATTTAGCAGCTCGCACGGGGCGGCACTTGGGCTTGCGCCTGCCCTGACACTTATGTAGTATGATACTCTCGTTGACGTCATCAGTTTGATCGCAGCGTTGCAATGCGAATGCATTCGCGGCTGAGGTTTACATACTTTTCTGAACCCCTGGGGGCGGCATATAGGCGTGGAATAGGAAAGAAAATTCATAGTAGTGGTACAGTGTATCCTCCGCCATGCTCTTTACGGTGGATTGCGGAGTATGTATGAAGATTTAGGTATGCTACTCCGAGAATGGGAAAATAGTGACATACGGCCATTAGAACTTTACGAGAGACTTCAGCTTTTAAGTTCCAGTCCACTAGACTCAAAGATGGAAAACAACTTCTTCAGCAAGCAATTTGGAAGAAATATATCCAAATCCAAATGTTTGTGTAACTATCAGAATCATGCTCACAGTTCCAGTCAGTACAGCTTCGACCGAGAGAAGCTTCTCAAAGTTAAAATTGATTTGGTCTTAATTGAGAAGCACAATGAGCCAAGAAAGAATATCTGCGTTATCAGTACTATCAATTTAAACCGAAATAGCTACTTGTATTAATTGTGATGTAATCTTTAAAAAAATTCTGTGAGGCGAAAAGCCGAAAAGTTTCTCTATTTTAAGTTGTGCTTATTTATTGTAATTTTTTCATTGCAATAATACTTGTATATTATACTAATAAAATTTTAGTATAATGATTATAGGTGTATAATTCAGCTCATTTTATTTAACATTTTCTTCCTTAATGAAAAACGCCCAGTTTTCATCTAGCGTCGCCACCGGTTGAAATAATTACTGGGAATAACAAAGCGTTCGGTATTATTCCGAGTAGGAACATATTTGCCCTTTTGTGTTTCAAAAAACTGTTCAAATGTTTGTAATTCTATGGAACCAAAGTACGTTGTTTAGGGTTACCAAACGTCCTCTTTTACCCGGACATGTCTTCTTTTTTAGACCCTAAAAATGGTCCGACCGGGGTTTTAGGAAAATGAGGAAATGTCCTCTTTTTTGCGTCATGCAACAGTTTCAACTTCAAAATGCGTAAATACAACTCTCTGAAGTGTCACAATAACTAAATCTAGATAATTTAACCGTTATTCAAACAATGTGATTTTTTCTAGAATTTTCTCTATGCCGCAGATGCTCTGAGGTAAAGCTACTTCAGAACAATTGAAATACCTGGCGTGGCAACTGTCGCGGAATGGGAGCTGCGAGGCAGTCAATTAAGAACACAAGTCTGCAACAATGCAAGATACACCGGCTTCTAAGAATCTAAAGATTATTTACAACCGCTTAACTTGTCTGTCGGTTGCTGTGAAGGGAAGCAGTGGTCACGTTTCATCGAAATCATGCCAAAACGCAAACGTGTCTTTAGCGAGGAACTACAAAAACGATTTCATGACTTCAGACCCGGAGGAAGCAGCTCCGAGGCAGAACGCCTTACATGCCCACCAGGCACATTCGTTTCAATTGTCAACAAAGGTAAGGTTTATTATCTTCCAACCGTTTGTGCGTAAACACCAATTATGAGAGTGGAAATTCGGTTAAAATCGTTCAGTGTTTATGCCCTGAATCATTTTTGATACGGCGTGTAGTTATTATTTTGCACGGGGGTTGTACCAAGGAGTTCCCCAACCTCCGAAGGTAAACAACCAACCAAGTGTGGAAAAATGTTTAGCACGAAAATTAGTGGTGAAATGATGAAATGTTAGTTAAGACTTCACTGCTGTGTAGTCATGTAATTGATTCCACGGGTGTCAATATTTAATGCTTCTTAAATTGTAAGAAGATCAACAAATACCTTAATATGCATTAGATGTAGTACAGACAAGATTTTTATAACATAGGATAGTCACCAGTACTTGAGTTATAAATACTAGCATCAGAACATCAAACAATTGCTCACCTGAAGCTTTATTGGATCTAAATGTATCGTTAAGACCTTGGAGGATACTTCAAATCTAGATGGAAGACTGCTTGGGAAAAGTGTGACAAGTTTCCTAGTCTCTCAACTGCAAAGTAAAATGAATGCAAGATCCACCAAATAAAACGACAACACTACATGTGTATTGTATCATGCAAATTGTGAGCTGCACAGAGACCGGATAGCGCAAACAGAAAGTGTGGAATGTTCTTAAAAGTATAGAAAAACGCGCCGTGCCCAATGCTGTATCCGAAGCTTCGCAGAGCCGCGTCGGCAGCAGTCTGCTTCAGGATTTCGTTCCTCGCTCCTCTAAAAAAAATCCTCTCCGAGGGGCAGTACTCCAGCCACACTCTTACGAAAGTTACCAGCGAATTCTTTCAACACAAAATGAAGTTTTCTTCCATAGCCAGTCAGCCACAAATTTTGTTAACTAAATGAAGAACAAAAATATTTTCATGATATAACACTGTAAATGTAAAAATTATAATTAATCTTAATGTCAGTTACGTAAATGCCGAATAACCTATACCACCTTTGAAAATTTTATGTCTCTAGAAATGTCCTCTTTTTTTTTTTTTTTTTTTAGGTCGTCATCTGCTAACCCTAACGTTGATCATCAGTCCCTAGACTTACAAACTACTTAAACTAACTTACTAACCTAAGGACAACATACACATCCATGCCCGAGGGAGGATTCGAACCTCCGACGCGGGATTTTGTTTTTCGATAGAACATTTTTCAGTACGTTTTTGACTATACCTTATATGTTTTATCTCTGTAGATCGACAACTGGTTTTGTTGTCTTCGTTAGTCTCTGGTTTACAAGTTTATTTGTGAAATGCCGAATAAAAACTTCAATAACTATAACTAATGCATACAATCAAGCTCTTTCTGTCCTGAGTGTCATCCGGAGTTCTAAACGTCATTTCTTCAATATACAGTAAAACTTGCTCAAAGCGGCACGTGTACAATTCGGAAATCTGCTCAATCCATACATAAATTTCAGTCCCGACGCATTCTATACAATTTTATAAGCTAATACTTTGTATAAAGCGGAACTTGCCTAACGCGGAAACGGAAAGCAAATTTTAGATATTACTTAAAGAATTCATTGTATAATACGGAAAAGACCTCAAACACTATTTCAGTTTTACAGTTTACATTACTTGTTGACGACTCTAGAGCAGAGTTTCTTAAACTGTGCTCCGCGAAAGAACTCCAGGTGCTCCGCGGCAAGGTAAGGATATTTTAATTATTTTTTAATTAATAAAAGGGACAAAGATTTGGATCTAGCAATTTTTTGCGCCCTTGAGCGGCGTGTAGAGAAGTATCGAGTAGAGTTAAGTAGATGATATTATTTAGCACCTTCCCTGTGCCCGCTTCCATGGCTGACAGTGTTGCCAATTTGGTGTTTTTAGCATCAGATCTGGTGTTTTTTGAAGTTCGTCTGGTGCCAGAAATTGTCATTTAGCGCCATAGCGAAATACTGGCGCTATTTCAAAAAATCCAGTGCCAAATCTGGTGCTTAACGGATTTTTTCATTAAATTGTCTCCTACGACTAATAAGTAAATCCTCAATTCATTTAATAATTCTATTAGAGGTACACAAGCGAAGTTCAGCCTTACACGTGTCTACGTCAACACTCGAGCAGGGGAAGTCCCTGAAATTGTCATTCTCGTGAATAAGTAAGCGCAGCATGCGGGGCCTCAGTGCAAGCGCACTTGTTCAAAGAGTCCTTTGTTTTCTTCCCGGCTCGCAAGTAATTTCCCAGTTAAGAATATGTCTCTCTTTTCACCTTTGGAATATCTAAAGCCAGTCAACCCATCTATTGTTCAAATAACACAGCTGTTTGTGCAGGACTCAGGTGTTATTACAGCGGTGTACAATGTTCAAAATGTTCTAATGTTTGTAAATCTATCGGACCAAACTACGTGGTCATCAGTCCGTAGCTTACAAACTACTTAAACTAAGGTAAACTAACCTAAGGACAACACACACACACACACACACACACACACACCCATGCCCCAAGGAGGACTCGAACCTCCGACGGCAAGCAACCGCGCGGTCCGCAACGGTGGGGCTTAGGCCGCTCGGCTACTCCACCACGGCGGTATACAATAATGGAAAAAATTTGCATCTCATTAAACGAGTTGAAATACAAGACACACTACAATTTTGGTCAGAAGTAGCATCCTATAGCGATGCAGATGGAGAAAACCCCTTTGCAAACATTGTAAACATAGCTATTTGTGTACTTCCGCTCCCACACTCTACTGCAGACGCAGTGTTCAGCCAAGTTCAGTTAGTAAAAATGTAGCATAGAAATCGAATGAGTGTACAAACATTGCATTCCATTTTATGTGTGCGATTTGTACTAAAAACAGAGGGGAAATGCTGTCACAACTATTAACTTCCGAAGGATATAGTGGCCAAAATTGTATGCAGAGCTACAGCCCTACTTCGTCTTCCTGCTCTAAAAATGTAGTAGCGGCAGCTCACTCCTCAAGTGAAGAAGATTTTTAGCAAAAGAAATGTAAGTAATAAAAATCCGCATATGTTGGTGTTTTTCTTGTGTTTCGAATCGTAGAGTTCAGCTGGTGCTTTTCTGGTGTTTTAAATTATAGGGTTTAGTGCTTTTTCATTTCAAGATTTGGCAACACTGATGGCTGAATGTTTCAGTGTTTCGGTGGACGCCTTGGAGGTAGCAGGTGCCATGGTTGAGTGCTGCGCCCTATTTTGCCCGCGTGGTAAACCTTTGCGTTAGCTGCAGCGTTTACGCGTGTTTATTGTACTTGTTTAAAAATGAATACGATTCAGTGTTGTCGCAATCGACGAGGAAAGAACCCCTGAAATTTATGTTGGACCATAACTTTGTCCGTCCTCAGCTATTTGAGGTTGAATGATAGTTAATTAGATGAACATGTAAAGATAGGATTTGCATGTATTATCTATTATATTATTATACCTTCCGAATATCAGCAGCGTTCATTTTGTAAAACTTGTGATCCCAAATGAAGTAAAAAATTCTCAAATATAGTGGTGGAACAATGAAGTTCACGCACTGTGTTGTAATTGTGGGAGATGTGTCCATACTCATGACGATCTTTGCCTGCGAACTATCCAGATCTTTGAACATCGATTCGAAGTCACTAGGGATCAAAAAATGTTCAAATGTTTGTTAAGCTTATGGGACTTAACTACGGGGTCATCAGTCCCTAAACTTACAAACTACTTATGAACTACCTTATACTAAAGACGTCACAAATATCCATGCCCGAGGGGGGGGGGATTCGAACCCCCGACCGTAGTGGCCGTGCTGACCGTAACTGGAGCGTCTCAGTCACCTCGGCCACCGCGGCCGGCGCTAGAGATCAGATGGATGCAGTTCTGCCTCCATGTGGAAAAACTGAGCAGCACTGCAGAAAGGTGGTCCAGTGCGCATAAATTTCCTGTATTATATGGGGTGCACCAATTGAAAGTTGAATTGCAGAAGCACATTCCGCCATCTATTACCGTTTGCGGGTACCGTGTATAAGTTGGTTAGGTTTGTTCGGTTGGGTTAGGGGGACTAAACCACTGAGGTTATCAGTAGAGATCAGAAACGGGCCGCGTATGAGCCCGGTCTTGCGGATTGCGTACACTACAAACGCCTCCCTTCAACCCCGCTGTAATTGCGCGAGTACAGCGAGCCTAAGGCCGTGTTCACACTGCCGGTCGGGCCGAGCCGAGCCGAAAGATTAAACACATTGTTTTAAATTGCTCTGTTCACACTGCCGGCCCGGCCAAGAGTACTCCGCTTCAGCCGGCTCACGCCGAGCCGACGACATTCGTATGTTTAATATTTTCGGCGCGAGCCGATTGGGTTACGGTGTTGCTTCTGCAGCACAAGTATCACACGTTTCTTCTCTGCTTTCGAGGGTAGCCTCTGCACTATATTTATTTTCAAATATACTTTTATGAAAATGTTGTTTATTTTTAATTGTATTACTATCAATTCTGTAATATGAACGTTTTTCTTTTTTATTTACTCGTCCACATAAGGAAAAACGGTCCCAAATTTTAGTCGAAATTCATGGGATGAGTCCATTACCACCAATTTCTTGTGTGCTTAAAATTTGACGTGTCACTACAGTGTAAGAACAACGGTATTAAAATAACAAAATCAATTAGCTGGCTCGGAGAAGACGGCAATGAGAAAGTTTTGCTCACACCTGTGTTTCCTTCGATCTTCTGCTGACAGTGGGTGGGGATTCCTTGTTGCTGGGGACAAGCCCACTAAGAATAAAAAAGAAAATAAAAAGTGACACACGCTTCTATCCTTTACTGACCTGTCCTGCGGAGTCTAAGGCTAAATTAAACAGCGCATTTTTCTTTCAGTTAAAGTATAAAACTCGAAAATACCAGACAAAGAAAATTTTCATCAAATGATTCAGCAAAATGTTGATAAAAACTTAGTTTCCGTCAGAATAGATATTTAAAAAATTTAAAAGAAAAATCTGTGACCTGTGAAGAGTTCCTTCAACATGCAGGTGGAATGAAATATAGTATAACACAGCATGACACACATAAAAACGGTACACCTCACTTGCAAAATTTCTTATAAGGAGGTATCTACGTGTTTTCAATGTCACTGTTCCGTACTGTTTTTTTTTTATTTTTATTTATTTTTTATTTATTTATTTATTTATTTTTTTTTTTTTTACTTAATTCATTTTTAATTTAATCTTAGACATGCGGGTACCGCTTTAATGTGCGACACGCTATATACAATTATTTTCACGTTGTGGTACAACATTTTTCGAGAGTTACAAAAGCAAAAATAAAAAAGGTATATATTTTGTATTAGGATTAGAAACAACTATAAAAGTAAGTGTATTTTTGGCCTGCTTTTTTATTATCTCCAAATAGAAAGCCATAAAGTTAATTTCAGAAAAAAATATTTCTGTCCATCAACAGTAAAGTAGCAGTTTATATTAATTTTTCTTCTCTTCTACTTCCAAACACGAAATATATATTCCATTAACTGTCTGGTGTAGACAAAAATCCAGAAAGTCGAGTATGACCTGATGTAAAACCGTAGCAGATCGTTGTTCATTGTAATCGGTCGCCACCCAATACAAATTAGTTCATACTTGTTTTCTGGTTATTGATCATTAACACATCACGAGTGATCTAAATACTTGGCCAGCAATTTAAATTTTCTGGCACTGCAGTGCTTCACGCTACGCTCAACACCCGCCGTGTTCGTAGGCTTGCAATCGCGGCACTGACGCCGCTCAGATAACTCGCAATTAATTGTGAAACGAGGTAGATATCGGTGCGATTACTATTTCAAAAACTTTTCTGTACTTTTAGCTCCATTTCACTCGCAGTAATGTATGGTCCAAAATGCATAGAACAGTAAGCTGCCCGCTATAGAACTTTTTCAATACACGATTTGTAAATCAAGTGCGCATACTTGACAAAAATCATCATTTGAAAACGACTGTTACGAATTTAAAAAAGGTGAATGTTTTATTCGAAAGCTAAGATATTGTACTGCCATGTGTCCAAAAATCAGATTTTTTAACTGCATACTTTCATCAAAATCGAGTGAGCAGCGTTACAAAACTAAAAACTCACTCGGAATGAAAAGTAGACTTTTTATTTTTTCACAGGCAAGGAAAAGCTTTTAAGGAAAAAAATAAGTTGATAAATCGATGTGGCGTGGTCTTATATACCGTCAAAAATTTTTACAACGTGAAATTCGGAAAAGTTAATTTTCCCCCTCTTTTCGTCTCGGCTCGGCCCGGCCGGCAGTGTGAACGCACCCTAAGTGCGCTGGCTCAGCCGCCCCGTCGTACTCGCGGGCTCGTAGCACAGAGTAATAGTGATGGGCTGTCCGGATCATTTCACTGTTTCGAAACATACGGGTCATCCGAGTCTAGTGAGTCGACTCACTGTTTCGGCACACGAAACATCTGGCGTGCCGCAGTTTTGTGTGGCGCTACCTTTCCTGATTCACGTGAACCGCGGCAGCTGCAGGGCGCCGCAGTGAGTCGACTCACTGCTTCGGCACTCAAAACACAGACGTCCTGCGTCCCGCTACCTCCGCTGATTGGCGTGAGCCGAGAAAGCTGCAGGGCACGGCACAGTAGCGCGATACAGCAAAGACGAAATATTTATGAAATATCAGCGGGGTTTTAATACGTTGTTCAGTTGACTGAACTGAACGGCACAGAATTTGTTTGCTACTAAAATTTTACAATTGTATTAAAGCATAAACGTTTACTAAGTACTGTAACAAAGGAAGTACAGAATAGTAAAGTTCAAATGCGATAGTCATGAAACTTTTTCCAACCTTCAAAATCCCACAATTAAGTTTAAATAAAACAAGAAAGATCATGGTTCAAATGTCTACGTGCATCCAGAAATGAATAACTTGTCTAACCAATCAATACAAAGTATTTAAGATTTGTTCCAAGGACATATTTAATGCAATCAAAATATATTACTACAAGTATCAACACAACGAAACACTTTTCACAATTTACGAGACGAAACCTCAAAACTGAACTATAATTTTTCAATGTCCAGATATGTATTCTGATAATCAGATTTACCTTCAGTCAGTCAAATAAAAGAGGTTCAATTAGAGTTTCTTTAAATTGAAATTCAAAAACGTTCTTTTTGACATCTTCTTACTGAGAATGCGGTTTCGTCTCACTGAAACTATCTGCCGTTGCTTTGAAAAGATGCATTCACCTGGCACAGATGTAGCAACAATGCATAACAACGCTTAGTTCATGCGAAACTACCTGAAAACACCGAAGGACTTCACAAATTTTCTCGGTGGCATCCCAGTTTTCAAACCTCAGTTGAAGGTACCGGTATCATCAATTTAAAATCTCGCATGGCGCGATAGGGAAACAACTTCAAACCCGTTGCACGCCTGGGCGCTGTGTCGAACTCACCCAGACAGACGGACAGCAAAACGCATGTTAACAGTACTTAGCGTCCGATACATGAATCACAAGATTCGTTGTTTCGAAACAGTGCCGCTTCAAGTTTCGAATCAGTCGAACACTTCGCTGACTCGATTCACTGAGTCGAAACATCAACTCAGTAGCCAACTCTACAGAGTTACATAATTGTCTGTGCTCGTAGCCACCAGTCGTGAGCTCCGCGCAGGGGGGGGGGGGGGGTGTAAATTTGAGTCGCGCGCTTAGCTTCTGTGACGTCACCTGGCAGCAAGCGCCGAGCAGTTGCCGCAGTACCCTTATGAAACGTGCAGGCAGGAAGTCGTATTTTGCGCTCGCTCGTTTCGTGACCTGTTAAGTGTTCAAATGTTCAAATGTTTGTATAGTCTATGGGACTTAACTATGGGGTCATCAGTTCCTAAACTTACAAACTACTTACGAACTAGGACGGCACAAATATCCATGCCCGAGGGGGGATTCGAACCCCCGACCGTAGTGGCCGTGCAGACCATGACTGGAACGCCTCAGTCCCCTCGGCCACCGCGGCCGGCTGTTAAGTGTTCGGATAGAAAGTAGCTTTCTTGCATTAGGGAACAATTTTCCATATATTCTTTCTGTAAATATGAGTAAGAATACTTCGTGTTGTGTTGTTGCGGAGTGCAATAACAGTGGACGCAGGACGGAAGGCATTTTGTACTATCGGTTTCCAAAAGATGAAGAACTTCAGCGCATATGGATCTCCCGCTGTAAACGACGAGATACATGTCGAAAATGCCAGAATTGGTTGTGAAGCCGATTACAAAAGAGACTTGCAGAATGAATGGTTAGGATTCACATCATCGATATTTTATTGATAAAATTGTATGTATGGAAATAGTATTCAGTTTAATGTTCATAGTAATTAAATGAGCAAAAGAAAAGCATTAATGCGAAAATCGGCTGCTAAGTTTGCGTTGTAACGAAGGTTTCTTTATCTAATATATAAAAATGAAGGCCTCTGTTTGTCCGTATGCTATGCCTGTCAATGTCATTCAGTCGATTGCGATAAACCTTCGTCACCTTATTGCATGAACTAGCGTCACGGTTATAGGCATAGTAAAATTTCGAAATTCGCACTGTAATGGGGTGAAATCATGATATTATATAAAACAGAAGCACATTTTCTCTCTGTCTGTCCCTTTAACCTTCTATAACTCGAGAACTACTGAACGTATCATGATGAGGTTTCTTTTAAATTTTAGATCTCACAAAGGTCTAAGAAGAAATCCGGGAGAGCATATGTCTAACTTTTACGAGTGAAGCATTTGTACCAATTTTCTCTCCTAAGGCGCTACCGCCGGATGGCTTTAGACTACATAAATAGTGATTATGGGAAATCTATAAAAGTTAGACATGTGCTCTCACGGACTTTATTTTAGATCTTTATGAGCTCTACAATCTAAAAAAAAAAAACCCTCATCATGATATGTTTAGTGATTCTCGAGTTAAAGGCGTTTAAAAATTACCCGTGCCAAGTCGCGGGGCGGGACGGGTTAGCTAGTTGTTAATACTGGTTGAAGCTTTTCTTTTTCAGTCCTTTGTATGTTAGGATACATACATATTAATAACAAGCGTGTTCCACCGCTTAAAAGCAATATTTCGAATGAGAAAAGCAAAGACGGAGAAAATGTGTTCACAGCGGCCTTATAATACAGCGGCTTGCTGCCGAGTGACGTGATACAGCGCTAACCAATGACAGTGAAGAAGCCCAAACTGGCATACCTTTCTAGTCTACGTACATTGAGCCCCGCGGGTACTCGACGCTCCATATCCATACTCGCTGTCTCCGTGAGCTCGGCGACCATCTGTTTGTAATTCATACAAATCTACAGTTTTATTCCGATCTTGATGAAATGTTGCATACTTGATCTTCAAAATAAGAGTAATATCACTGCCTACACAATATTCCATGTGGTGGATGGCGAAGGCTACTTTACTCACAGAATTCGACAAAATCAACAGTTTTCTTACGATTCTGTTGAAATTTTGCACACCTGATCTTCAGATCAAGTATTCATCAGTTTCTTTCTGCAATGTGTCGAGATAACTTCATACCGTTGTACTGAAAATCATTTCCACCCATTCATGCTATACTCTCAACTCATTCAATAAATTTAATAATTCTTTCAGCTCACGACAATGTTCTTGCAGCTCAAGTGAAACATTTGCCACTCCATATTAAGAAAACAATTCTCAGAAGATCTTACATGTACTATAGTTTGATGTAATAAGGGCCTAAATTTATTTTCATTACTGTGTAGCATCGAATTAAGTGAAGTATTACACGAAAATTAAGAATGTGCTTTGGTAAAATCACATTGCATAGAGTTTTTGGTACAGTCGATTTTTGATCAAAAGTTGCTGTGTTTGAAATGTAGACAATATTCTAACTTTTCATTTGAAACCGAGCAGAACGATAAATGTTACATCGTTTTCGAGGCAGTGGCGCTTCCATTTCCATCCCAGCGCATCGGGAATCATGTGGTCATATCAATCGTCAAATTTCATACTTATTTTAGCGATGAAGTATTGCTTTATTCATTATTGCATTAAAAATATCACCAAATTGATGTATTAGAGTGAATGGAAAATCTGGACGATGCCAAACCACTACGAAGACAAGTGATGCTGATTTTTACATCGGACTGACTAAGAGGCAGTTTTCAGAAGTATAATAGGGAATTATATAGGACGCCATTGACTTAAATGAATGTAATTTGCAAGAGACTATTGCAAATGAAACGGAATCGGCGGTATCTTTGAGGTACGGTAGACGTTGAAATCTCACAATTGTGTTTTAACCAAACGAAAGCCTTATTTCATTTATTAATAAAGAATGACCTATGTTTCGAATCATAAGCTCATCTTCCAGTAAGTAACTGGTACAAAAAATAACAACCAAGAAAAGATGAACGCACCAACTCCCGAAGATATGGAATGTTGACTTGAGCTTTAAAAAATTTATATTCGAGATTCTAACCGCATTATGTATGGATTCAGAAATTCTTTAGCATTAATTACAGTAACTATCACAATTCTGACAAAATTATCTAGATTTCTACTAGTTCCTTAGGAACAAAACGATTGGTTTTATTTATTTAAGAAGCCAGAAAATGTTGCATTCATTTATCTACTACACTGTCGACGATGTCCTACTACGAAATTAAATTTTTTTGCGTTAGTTGTTGATCATATGATGTTACAATATTTCACTAAACAAAACTGTACAGATATAAGTACGCAGTAACTGAAAAGTATAATGCACAAATGAAAAGTGAACGAAAACTTAAATGATGAAAAACGAATCACTAGTCTATGACAAACACTTTCAGTCATAAGGCAATATTGTTCGAACAGCCAGACTGGGCGGTCACTCCCGCCGAGGGTTCGAGTCCTCCCGCAGGCATGTGTGTGTGTGTGTGTGTGTGTGTGTGTGTCTGTGTGTGTGTGCGTGTATGTGTTGCCCTTAGTGTAAGTTGGTTTAAGTAGTTTGGAAGTCTATGGACTGATTACTATAGCAGTATGGTACAATAGTTGTACATACATTGTAACATTTTGAAGAACCAACAATAGTGCCACTTTCGACACAGAGCGTACTGCAGACTGCTCGCCCGCTCCCCGCCTCCCCTTTCTGTGCCTCTACTCGGCTGCAGCGACACGCAGCCACATATGTTACTCTGTGACGCAGCCCAGCGCTGTTCAGGTGCAGGTCGCATCAGCGTCGCGTCCCCTTTGCTGCCAGTCTGCGCGGCCCCATTAGACTGCGCTGTGTCGCCCGCCCCAAATTGCGTCCGCGTCAACCACTGTGCTGCTTGGATGCGCACGTGGGATGTAGGATGAAACATTTCCATCACACTCCTTAGCGACGGATACTAAAGCGTGTACTGTCACAGTATTGCCCGTTCAATTTATAATGGCCATTTCTGCTGAAGGCGCTACGAACTGTTGACTTGTTCTATCATTTATTTTGTATGGCGTACGGGCATTATACTTACGCTCATTGGTACATATGCAACAGATAAGAGACCTGTACATTCTGTTAACTCATTCTTGAACAGAAAAGCAATCGAAATGAATATTAAGAACATAAATGTATTGTTTTACGATAAAACAATGCTGCAGCATGTTTGCAAAGAAAAAACATTACAGTCGTTTTTAATATATTCTTCTGAAGGAAAAATATGTGAAGTAAAAGAAACCTGTGATGTTACTTTGGAATAACTGGAGCGAATGCATAATACATTTTCTATTAATATATTTTACTACGGAAAATTGTACGGAATTAAAATAAAATTATTTTGCAATGTAATAATTTGGTTTTGCGGGTAGCTGATAAAAATACATTTCCTGTTAATACTAAAATCTAAGAAATTAAAATATTAAGGTACTGGCTAATAACTAAAAGGAAGATGGCCCCGCTGCCAGGATGGACGCTGAGCCTTAGAGTAGTCGATTAAACCTGAAAATTATTTAAGTTTTCCTTATAAACGTACTTTGTGAGGACGTATCTTTGAGCGATACCTATCCATTTCAGCAAACGCTCAGATTACGTGGCAGCACTGTGACAGTAGCGTGAGTGTACAATGCGGCCGGCCGCAGTGGCCGAGCGGTCTGCGGCTTGCCAGTCACGGTCTGCACGGCCGCTGTGGTCGGGGGTTCGAATCCCCCCTCGGGTATCGATGTTTGTGCCGTCTTTATTGTAAGCTCGATCATAAGTAGTTTCTAAGTTTAGGGACTGATGACCCCCTAGTTAAGTCCCAAAAGCTCTTCAAACATTTGAACATTTTTCTAGAATGCGGAGCCACGTGCCTCGATCGTGTACTGTCGAGTGTTGTCAGACGCCTTCGGCCCTCTCTGGCCGTAAACAAAGTTTGGTTCAGCGCGCTGCGTCGGCAATTGTAAAGTGAGTAGGAAGTACAAGTCGCGACGTAACACGGCAGTTGAGTGCCCGATCTCGCTTTGTTTCGTATCACTGGCAGAGCGAAAATGACAGACTCTAGCGATGACGTAGCCTCTAATGAATCTCTTAGAGGATGCGAAAACAAAATTAAATGATGGAGTGTACGTACTTGTAAATATGCTAAAGAAGAGAAAGAGTTGCGCATGGGAAACGTTTGACGCAGTAGTGAACGATGCAAATGGAAAATACACGAAGTATGTACATTGCACAGAAAACGGTTGTATTTTTGTCTATTCTATCTCTTCCATGACAAGACATAGACGCTCTGTCGAACAAAATCACAGGCCACGGAACTAACGAAACAAAGTCTTATATATGATGGTACCCCTGTTACGTTTTAGTAGAATTCGTAAGTGTAGTACCTTCCGCTATGTATCAGGCGCATCTTATGTAGACAGTGACCTTCCGCTAGAATTCTTAAGTACCCTCCGCAATGTACCACACGAATCGTACGTAGACAATGTCCTTCCGCTAGTTTTGCAATGTACAGTAGTTGTCCGCTAGTTGTCAAGTGTGTGAAGTTTCATCAAGGTCGTAATAAAACTTTAGATTTTAGAGGATTTTTAAATGAAGCACCATCTGCCATGTACCACATGAATCTTACGTAGTGACCTTCCGCTAGTTTTGAATGTCAAGTGTGTGAAATTTCATCAAGATTGTACTAAAACTTTAGATTTTATAGAATTGTTCACTGATGTACCCTCCGTCATGTACCACACGAATCTTACGTAGACAGCGACCTTCCGCTAGTCTTGACGTCAAGCGCTCGAAATTTCATCAAGTTAGAAATAATACTATAAATTTTGCAAACTATATACATGAAGTATCCTCTGCCATCCAACACGTAAATCGTATGTAGGCCTTGATATTTATTTTGAATGTCAAGTGTGCAGATTTCACCGAAGTCATGATATAACGTAGATTGTAAGAAATTCTGTAACTGAATCACTCTCTGCCATGCACTACACGAATTCCTGCAAGAGTGACCATTCTCTTGTTTTGAAAGTGATGCGTGATCATTTCATAAAGTTTGGAATAAAGCAGGCGTAAATAATACAAAATCATAGGTGTTTGTTGTATCTGTCACGAAAATTCTGCGCGTCTTCTGTTAAGAGTCACAGGCTAGGCGTGGCTCTCCAGGCTCGCTGACCCGCTGCACATCGATTTATCAACTTATTTTTTTCCTTAAAAGCTTTTCCTTGCCTGTGAAAAATAAAAAGTCTACTTTTCATTCCGCGTGAGTTTTTACTTTAGTAACGCTCTTCACTCGATTTTGATGAAAGTATGCGGTTAAAAAAAATCTGATTTTTGGATACATGGTAGGCCAACATCTTAGCTTTCGAATAAAGTATTCACCTTTTCGTAATTCGTGACAGTCGTTTTCAAATGACGCTATTTGTCGAGTGTGTGCACTTGATTTACAAATCGTGTATTAAAAAATTCGATAGCGGGCAGATTACTGTTCTGTGCATTTAGGCCGTACATTATAGCGAGTGAAATTGAGCTAAAAGTACAGAAAAGTTTTTGAAATGGTAGCTGCACTGATATCTAACACCTATCACAAGTAATTGCGAGTTATCTGAGCGGCGTTATTCCGCGGTCGCAAGCCTTCGATCTCGGCGGGTGTTGGACGTAGCGCGAAGCACTGCAGCGCCGAAAAACTGAATTGCTGGCCACGTTTGTCGCTTCCCGTGATGTTTTAAATATCCGTAACCAGAAAGCAAGTATAAATTATTTTTTCTTGGGTGGCAACCGATTAGAATTGACAATGCCCTGCTATTATTTTAGATGATGTTATACTTTATGAAAGGCTTACGACTGATTTCTTGTCCACATTACACAATAAATGGAATATATGTTTCGTGAATGGAATTAGAAGTGAAGAATAAATTAAAGTTAATTCTTACTTTGGTAGATGGACTGAAATAATTTTTTTGGCATTATACTTATTAGGTTTCTAGTTGGAAATGATAGAAGGAAGAAGCCCACAATTATACTAAAATTTATAGGTATTTCTCCACCTAAGTCATGTATAATCATTTTTTTTCGCTTTTGTAGCTCTCAGAAAATTTATCACAAGGTAAAAATAATTCTATACGGCTTATCCCACATAAAAGCAAAATCAATCACGCCCGAGATTAAATTAAGAGCGGACTAAGTAAGAAATAATAGATAATATTAACATTAAAAATATGTAGTTATCTCCTCATAAGTGATGTTGCAAGTGGTGGAATACGTGAGGTTTACCTGTTTTATGTGGGACACGCTGTACTTATTTCAACCCATCTCCACTTTCAAAGAACTCAACACATGTCTCAGAATTTTATTATTTATTTATTTTGTTAAGGTGTCTGAAGGAAATAGCGTTTCTACGAACATTTTGCTGAATCATTCGCTGACAATATTGTTAGTATCAATGGTACTTCGATTTAAAAAAAAAATGTTAACTGAAAGAAAAACGCGCTGATATAGTTTTGACTCAGACACTACAAGTTACGTCAGTAAAAGGATTAGAAGCGTGTGCCAGTTTATATCTTGCTGTATATGTGTGTGTGTGTTTTTTTTTTTTTTTTTTTTTTTTGCTTCCTGGAGGGCTTGTCCCCAGCAATAAGCTATACTCGCCCACAGGCAGCTGAAGATAGAAGGAAACACGGTGGGCCGGCCTCGGTGGCCGAGGGGACTGAGGCGCTCCAGTCACGGTCTGCACGGCCACTACGGTCGGGGGTTCGAATCCCCCCTCGGGCATGGATATTTGTGCCGTCTTTAGTATAAGGTAGTTGATAAGTAGTTTGTAAGTTTAAGGACTGATGACCCCGTAGTTAAGTCCCATAAGCTTTTTTTTTTTTTTTTTTTTTTTTTTTTTTTTTTTTTTTTTTTTTTTTTAAAAAAGGTGGTGACCAAAACTTCTTCACTGCCGACTGAGCTAACAGACTGAGCTGACAGTTCATTCATTTTGTTATTACATTTCTTTTGTTGTCACACTGTAGTGACCTATCTAATTTTACGCACATAAGAAACAGGTGGTAATGGATTCATCCCATGAATTTCGACAGACATTTAGGAAAGTTTTTTTCTTACGAGAACAGCAAAAAAATTCTGAATTTTGTATTAATTTTACAGAATTAATAGTAATAAAAGAAAAAATAAACAACTTATTTTCACAATTGTTATTTAAATGAACAAAAAGCTATCATGCAATGAGACTTGGAAACAGGCTGGAGACATGAGATACTTGTGCTGCAGAAGCAATACCATAGCCCAATCGTCTTGCGCCGGCGCCGGCTCACGCCGGAAACGAATGTCGTCGGCTCGGCGTGCGCCGGCTGAAGCGGAGTCCTCTCGGCCCGGCCGGCAGCGTGAACAGCACCATTAAAAACAATGTGTTTAATCTCACGGCTCGGCCCGGCCGGCAGTGTGAACACGGCCTAACCCACAGCGCGGCTCGTGAGTCTGCTGCGGCTGCGGGTACCGCCAGGCCCGGCGAAGGCGGCGAGCCGCGTCGGCAAGCCCACGAGCGTAGCCACTGTCTTCGTGACAAATACAGGCCGTAGCATAGCTTTGATGACGTCACGCGTTGAGGCGGCCGATTCGTATGGAGACATACGTGAAAGATGACTCCTGTACCTCGCTCTGTCATGTTTAGGATAATGTACATACATTACGTTAAACTTTGTAGTACCGTACCTAAAAGCCTTGTTAGTGTAGCAATTAATACTAGGAATATACAGAAATGCATACATTACAAAGAAACGGGAAAATGTCCATGACAAAATATGGTAAAAGTACGAGGATCCATGCGTCACTGATAAAATTTTTAAATCTATATTGTGCCCTCTATAACAATGGAAAGAAACACTTTTCAGTTGAGGTTAATCAATACTTTTACTTTTCGTTTCACCCTTATTAGAGTACCAGTAAATGACAATTTAGAGTGATTAATTCCTAACTATACAAGTTACACAAATAATGAAGCCTTTCGTGGTTTTTTGGCAGCTACAGATCAATGAGCTCTTTTTGTAGCTTTGTAGGCTTTTCTTCAAAACCTCAACTGTTTAAATGTGAGAAGTAGCAGCTGTTCATTTATGAACTTAGATCATCAGTTATCTCCACTTTCATCCATACAATCAGTTAATAGTATCTGTATTTTACAGATGGTTTCCTGAACTGTAATTTCTTTACACTCTATATTTTTTTACCGCTTTTAATAAATTTACCAATTTAGAATGTGTTACATAGAAGTTTTGATCCTAAAATCCAATCGAACCTTCTTTCTAGCTATTATGTTTACATTATCACGCATTATGGAAATTTCAAAATTATTTTGAATTTCAAAACTTTTCTTCAGTGCTCTGTGAAACATCAGGATTGGACTACTATGATGGTAGATTTGGAAATAAACACGGGACAGCATCGCTTTCCAAATCCAACTTTTTACGTGGAACGACTAGTAAGGAACCTACAAGACAACAATCACGCTTGTAGCACCCCATAAAAAAGTAATCTATTAATAATTGCTTACCCTCAGGTCGAGTTGCTCTGGTTTCACGAATAATTTGATTATCATGAAAATGCTGGATGGAGACTCCTGTGTTCTTTGCAACTACCAAGTTTTCCCACGGAATTTTGTTATTCCAAATTTTCCCCTTCACTTCATCAGAAGGAAAAGAAAACACTGGAACACATTTCCTTTCATGTTATTAGATTGGCAACCAGGGACAGCAGCTTTTAGGCATTATACAAGTAGAAAAACACCACGAAACTAAAGATAAACAAACGCTCGAATGCTCCGTCCACCGCCTCAATGAAACAGCTGATCGCGTTCCCGCCAGGTCTATGCTACGGCCTGTATTTATCGCGAAGGCAGTGGCGTAGCGAACCGAGCCGGTGACATAAAGCCCGCTAGTGGGTTTTAAGCAACATTTCGAAGCCCGTTTCGGATCTCTAGTTACCAGCCCCCCGGAGGGGAGGGGAAGGAGTGATAATAGGAAAGGAGGGGAGGGGGAAAGGAAATGCAGTCCGGGAAGAAGGAAGGAGGACTGCATTAGCTCGGGGTCCCGTGCTTGCCACGCACGTTCTCACGAAAGAACCGCGAGTCCTCTGGGGGGCGTGCATAAGTAATGTATAAGGACCAGCCAAGAGCGTATACATTAGCGGCGGAAAAATACCACTTCCGTTTTGGACCAGAGACTATACACAGCAAGGATGGAATCTTTGGCACAATGTGAGAGGCGCCATTTTAAATTAAGCTTATTCAGAAATTGTGAACTTTAAACATTAAGAATGCAATTATTATGCCTTTAAGAGTAATCACGAAAACACACACCTTATAAATAAATAGTATTTTGTAGCAAATTAATAACGTAACTTTACATGTGTAGATATAAATAATTCAAAGCATAATTTAGCTCATGTCACTGTAGTGTGATGGATAGCGATGTGGATTCGTAATTTGTATTATGGATAGGTGTATGTTCGAATCGTATCCTCTCCCAATATTTTTTTTCGTCTTTACGTTTTTAAATGAACTTCTCTGATTGTATTAAAAGTTAGTTCTACGTTTCTGTCTTTTATTTACATTTAAAACTGATTAGAAAACAAAGGACGAAACAGTTATTTGGATAGTAATTTCCGAATATGTGACGATTTCAGAGTGTGTGTTTAGGGGAATACTGTCCTAATAACAAATCACTGTAAATGTACCGTAATATTATTTTCGGTTGGGTAATATCACTTAACGAAGTACACTGAGAAGGATAAATATTTCTGTATTTGAGACTTGGCAGTAGACATTATTCATTGATGGGGTCATTAATAAAGAAAACGTTGATACCCTAACACAGGTTTGTCTGAGTAATGTGATAATACAAATATTTTATAAGCAGCTTCTTATTCATCTGCAGAACATGGGCTAATGACACAGTGTGCATTAAAATGTTTTATTGTGGGTTCAAGGTAGGTACAATCCAAACAATCTATTGGTATCGTCAATAGGATAAATAACGGTCGCAGCTACTGGAGCTTCAAGATACTGAGAAACACAGATGTTTAAAGACGTTTCCCAAGTTCTTATCTATTGTAAATTTTAAGCTTTTATGGCAGTTTATTGACATGTTGTCCGTTGGCATCTACCTCGAGATTTTCTGTCGAAGTTTGAGGTTAGTCAGACGTTTCGCCTCATTATGAGTTGCTGATATTGTCCAAGTTTTACCCTCCAAGAGCAATGAAGTATAAAATTTCAACAGTGCTAGCCAATCAGAATCTAAATTGGTGGTAGTGAAACATAAGTTGTAAAATCAAACAAACGTTGGCTGAAAACTCCTAGACAGAAGCCAGCAGGGCCTATGTACAACATAGATTGTGGATGGGTACACGATTTAAAGAACGTTATTATTGAATATTTATTTAAAAAAAAATAGTTGAATAGTCACTGAAAGATACGTACTGCCTGTGAAACCGTTATTTTTCACTTGGACAGGAAAGAAAATTACGTAATACCTAAAGAAACACAAGGTATTTCGCGAGTAATGAACAGATTGAGGTAAACATTACCCAAGTGTCAACCTTTATTTAGTGTCTATGGTGTCAGTACAAAATAGCATGATCGTCTGCTTTGTTTTGATTCTGAGCTGTCACTTTGCGTTGCGTAGCCTACTCGAAGATCTTAAAGACACAGATACTACTGACTACGAAATTACAGGCACTTCCGGTTGGTATTTTTCCGCCGCTAACGTCATGTAGCCAAGAGCGTATGCGGCTCGTAACTCAACAGGTCACGTCCGAGCCGAATGTATACAGAAGCACGTGGGGCAGCTGCTTGACGGAGAGTCCGTAGGCCAGCGGGGATGTCAAAAGTTCCTGTCACATACATCACGTCGCCGCGGCATTTATATAGTACCCGTCGCGCGGTATTAGTTCATATTGCATTATTATTTGAGCAATGAGAGTAACGAAATGATCCGTATCCGTATCTATCCGTTACTAAAAGAAACAGTAACTGTTACAAACGTACCCTGCCGTCTGTTATATATATTAGAAAGTTTTGGAATTAAGACACCTACAGATTCGGAGTGCTTGTAGCGAAAAATGTTGTCCCTTGGTAGGCCTATTTTACGTTCAGTGGACTTACGGTACACAATGCAGGTAGTAGATTCAAATTGTTTCTAAGCGTGGAATATGGGCCTCATCGCACTACAAAGTACTGCTGTAAATTCCAGAAAACAAGACATGTCGACTGTCTACAACAAAAAAGAAAAATATTCCCATAGTAGTCAACTATTAAAATTCTAAATTACCAGTACTCATAATTCAGAAAAAAACCACATTTGCGTGTACACGTGTTAAATTAACTGCCAAAAAGTACCGAGATAAGGTTATTATATTGCTGTCACATTGCGGTCATTTCAGTTCTCTGAAATCATTAAGTATGACGTAGCAAGGAGCAATAAAAATTTGCCCTGGTAGAAAGACACAAAAATTGCTGTAAACCTAAATTCGTCATATTGATATGAAGTCGACGTACGAAGACCCTAATAATGAAAATATGACAGCGATTCCAGTGACCACACAGACGATATTAAAAGTAATTCAGATATAACTGATATGCATCCGTTTTTAGTATAGTGTGTTACAAAAATCAGTGTTTTCACCACTTAAAATTGCTCCACATATTTAGATAACTGGGTACTTACGGTTACCACAAGTTTACCAACGCGAAAATCCTTTATAGTCCTCCGATTTCCAGACAGGGTTTTATTAACATTTTATCTTGGCAACTTTTGAGATAAGGATAAGAAAATGGTTGGATCGACAAACATGTAAGGAATTTGTGCATCTTCATGTTTTCGCGGCGCAATGATTGTTCAATTATGTTCTTGGAACATGTAAGGAATTTCTTTTTAAGATCCTGTTATTAACTCCAATTTTGAATGAACAGCGAGTAGTCTCTTTTACAGGATTTATTGTCTTAAGGCTAAGTTTATTTTTATACCAAGAATTGTCCATGCTTTAAGCCAAATTCGAAATTTTTCAGTTCTTTTTTCGAATTTTCCTAAAATTTCCCTGGTTTGTTTGAAATTGTCCGATTTCCATATTTGTGTGTCAATCGTTTTACTATGCGGCATGCATGCGGCACCCGTCCCATGGGTGTTATTTGCCCATAACCTGTTATCACGGTGTCTTCGCGTCGCCATACCTATAGACTTAAATCAAGCCTTGTGTAAAAGACAATGTTGAATGCATGTTGGAGGAAAAGGCCGCTGAAATCTTTGAACCAGTTCCTTTGTCAAATGATACAGTATCACGATGAATCTAGGACTTATCGGAGGATGTGAAATGTACTTTAATTTCACGAATAAAATTCACTGTATTTTCACTTCAGATGGATCGTATTTGTGCGCTACCCATACGTGGACTCCTTTCAAGAGGTTCTTGTACTGTGCAAATCATTGAAGAGTACGACAACCGACACTGAAATTTTTAAATTACTGGACGAATTTTTCACAGTGTATAACCTACCATACAACAACTGTGTCGACGTGTGCACAGATGGAGTAAAAGCGATGACTGGTAAGACGTCTGGTACCGTCGCAAAAATAAAAGGACAAGCCAAGGGATGCATCAGTAGTCACTGCATACTTCACCGTCACGCTCTTGCAGTGAAGAAAATGCCACATACTATGAAAACAGTTTTGGACGAAACAGTTACAATAATGAATTTTATAAAATCACGACCTAAAAATAGGAGACTGTTTAAAACCTTGTGTGATAACATGGCTGGTCTGTATACGTCTTTACTTTTTCACATAGAGGTAAGGTGGCTCTCCCGTGGTAAAAGTTTATTGCGCCTCTTGCAGCTGAGAAATGAAGTGAGAGTCTTCTTGACTACTTCGCTTTGGGAGAGAAGTTGTGTGACGATAATTGGCTAATGAAGTTGGCGTAAACGATATTTTTACAAAACAATAATATACAGGGTGTTACAAAAAGGTACGGCCAAACTTTCAGGAAACATTCCTCACACACAAAGAAAGAAAACATGTTACGTGAGCATGTGTCCGGAAACGCTTAATTTCCATGTTAGAGCTCATTTTAGTATTTCTCTTTAGATGTAAATTGAAATAATTCGTGCAGACAATTGTCAAAATACCCAATTGTTTCGTTAGTAGGTATTGTACTTCCTCGATTCACGTCATCAACGCAGACTTTCTGTGAACGTTTGGGCAGGAATTGTTGGTGATGTCTTGATTGGGCCTCATATTCTTCCACATACGCTCACTGGAGCACGTTATCATGATTTCATACGGGATACTCTACCTGTGCTGCTAGAACATGTGCTTTTACAAGTACGACACAACATGTGGTTCATGCACGATGGAGCTCCTGCACATTTCAGTCAACATGTTCGCACGTTTCTCAACAACAGATTCGGTGACCAATGGATTGGTAGAGGCGGACCAATTCCATGGCCTCCACGCTCTCTTGACCTCAACCCTCTTGACTTTCATTCATGGGGACATTTGAAAGCTCTTGTCTACGCAACCCCGGTACCAAATGTAGAGACTCTTCGTGCTCGTATCGTGGACGGCTATGATACAATACGCCATTCTCCAGGGCTGCATCAGCGCATCAGGGATTCCATTTTGAACATTTCCTGTAACAAAGTGTTGGAAGTCACGCTGATACGTACTGTTACTGTGTGTTTCCATTCCATGATTAATGTGATTTGAAGAGAAGTAATAAAATGAGCTCTAACATGGAAATTAAGCGTTTCTGGAAACATGTCCACATAACATATTTTCTTTCTTTGTGTGTGAGGAATGTTTCCTGAAAGTTTTGCCGTACCTTTGGTAACACCCTTTATATCTGTCCATCCAAAGAAAAGTAATGACTATTTTTGATGCCAATGTCGAAGAATTTAAAAATAAGCTAAAGGTTTGGGCAGAATTACACTAAAAAATGGAAGCCTGGGTAGTTTACAATGATAAAAGTCTTCGGAGATGAACTTGAATCAGACATTCCTGAGGATATCGTAAATGAGTTCGAAGTTCACCTGTTATGTTTTCTCGATTATTTAAACTCATAGTTTCCAGAGAGGTTGCAAGAAAACATTACAGAAATTGTTTGGGTCGTAAATTCATATTCTGTATCAAAACATCCAGCCGACGTCGAGGCAGTATGAATGCTTGCTTGATTTGCCGTCAGATCCCGAGATAACTGCAGAGTTTCAGACTAAGCTATCACTCTCCGAATTTTGGTGTACGCTAAAGGACGAGTTTAAAGCCTTATCAGATAAAGCTAAACTTCTTCTTCTGCCTTTCTCAACCACATATTTATACGAATCGGGGTTTTCTACATATTTTTGAACTAAAACAAAATACAGATCCCGTCTCAATGTACAGCAAGATATTCGGTTGCAACGGTCCAATATTCAACCAGATATAGTCTCATGGTGCAAATATAAACAGTCTAATTCTTATCATTGACATCCTTGTTTTTTCCCCCTAAACCAAAGACGGTTCTTAACTAGGTCTTTAAATACCTGTTCATCTATGTGTGTAAAATATTGTGGCTCTACAATACTTGTTCTGCTGAATTTTGTGAAATTGTGGATAAAATAAACATTTACAGTTAATCTTAACGTCTTGTGTGCTTAAATTGTGAAATTACCTTGCTTCGTCAATAATACTGTCTCTGAAATTACCTAATCTAATGTATAAAGCAGAGTGTCTGTATGTTTGTATGTGTTGCATACAAATCTACAGTTTTGTTCCAATCTTTATGAAAATCTGTTCACGTAAGCTTCAATCCATGAGGACGGTCGCCGTAAGTGTAAGAATCACATACGATATATAGTTCACGAGATATGACGTCATAAACAATGAGATGCGCGAAAAACTGCTGCATTTTGCGAGGATGCTGCTCATTTTCTCCTAAACAATTGAACCGATTTCAACCAAATTTGTTACACACATTCCTTACCGTGAGGTAACAGTTGCTGCATTGTTAAGAATCACATACGGCACATGGTTCAAAAGATATTACGTCATAAACAATAGAAATCGCAAAAAATGCCATATAATGCGGCGAGACTTTCGAAATACACTGTATGAGAATGACAGTACTCAGCGACTTGCAACAAACTTCAAACATAATTTCAAACCTTTATTAAACTTTTTCTCGCTGACAACCATAGTAAAATGACGAAAGGAAAAAAGTTTCTCGCTTACTACTTTTCCACTGTTTATGGAGTAAATTACGGCTCTCAGTATAACGTTTCAATTTATAATTTGAACTCTATAAATTGTAGCGACAGGAAATTTTACAGACAGTATTCACATATATAGTTGAATGTAGCTTCTAAATTGTATCACAGTACGACATGTAGTACATGAGATATGAGCACATGAACTGTAACGTTCATAGAAAACCGCACCATCACGCACCAAGTCTTAATCTATTACTTCTTTACTATTAATGGTATTCTAAGAAATTTTATAGACATACAGCCCTTATAAAAATGAATATATACCTGAAAAATGGCAGTAATAAATAAATAAATACCCGGGCAAAGCCGGGTTTTCAGCTAGTGCAGTATAAATCTGCGACGTAAAATTTAATGCTCCGCCTGGCGGGTGTGGACATCAAACGGCGCCGCTCTGTGCAACAATGAGGAAGCCACCGGCAGTGTTGGTACAGTACTTCAAAGCAAACGGAACGCTCTGTTTCTCCGCTTTCCCGTTTTCCATTATTGACGCACGCTGGCTCATACAGGGCCATTGTTGAACACCTGCGAACACTGCTGCAATGTGTGCATTGAAAGAGGTCGGCAGTCGGCACGTTCTGCCAGTTTCAGTTGACCAGTAGCTCTTTAAGTTACACGGTACGTCATGTCGAACAAGTGGTATGTGTCGTTAACACTTGACGAAAAGATGAAGGTAATCGAGGCGAGTGAAACACATAAACTCTCTGTGCGCGAAATTATGCTGCGTTTTAAGTGCGGTAAAACACAGATTTAAAAGACATTAAGGAACAAGGACAAGATATGCGACGAATGGATGAAAGGAAATGGACAGATGACAAGAAAGACGAAGAAGACTGGAAATGAAGAAATTAACGAAATAGTGTGGAGTGGTTCGTCAATGCACGGGCAAAAAACATAGCCATGTTGCAGAGTGTGGCTCTGAAAGTGGCTCAAGGCTTGGAAATACGGAATTTAAGGCATCCACGGGATGGCTGGACAAAGCTAGGCACAACATCGTGTGGAATGAAGTGTTTGGGGAAGTGTAACAATCGACTGTCTACCTTAATTGAAAATTATGACCCGAAAGATGTGTACAATGCCGATGAAACGGGACTGTTTTATCGCGCGCTTCCTTCAAAATCGCTAGCAATTCGAAGAGAAAAGTGCACTGGTGGGAAAATGTCCAATGAGAGACTCACTGTGCTGTTGTGTGGAAACTTTTTAGGTGAAATGGAGAAGCCACTGGTGATTGAAAAAGAGGCAAAACCGCATTGTTTGGAAATCATCGATGTCAGTAAGCTTCCAGTCTCATGGCGAAGCAATAAGAAGGCATGGATGGTGAGTGGTCTTATGGAAGAATGGCTAGGCTCTTTCAATGCAAAAATAAAAAAAAACGAAATCGCCAAGTTATCCTATTCCTAGACAATGCAACCTGTCACCCGAAAGTAAAATTATTGAACGTTAAATTAGCTTGGTTCCCGTCACGTTCAACCAGCCTCACACAACCAATATCAGGAGGTGATTTACACATTCAAGTCTCATTATAGACGATTACTCTTACAATCACTCATTTTGTTAGTGTTGAAGAAGCCAAAAGTGCGTTTGCTCTTGCAAGGTCAGTTTCCGTCCTGGATGCAGTGAATTGGATAGGCTTAGCAGTAAACGAAATAAAGCCTGAAACTCTCACCAAGTGTTTCAAAAAAGCAGGGTTTGAGGAGCAAGAACAATATGCTTCAGTGAAGCTAATGAAAATGCAGTAGCAATTGCTGAATTAATTAAAATTCGAAAGATTTCATGTACTGCAGATGACTACATTTGAAGTGATGACTTACTGTCTACTCACTCCACTTTCAGTTCAGCAACAGATTTAATAGAAATCTGCAACATAGAGGATGATCAAGAAGAGACAAAGAAAGAGGATGAGGAACAAAACGATGTCCCTAGAAAAATAGTTGCATGCATAAACTACGTTATGCAATTTGCAGCACACACAAATTCTCCAAAGTTGTTGGAACTTCTGTATAGTGCAAAAAATTGTGTAGAAAAAACTATTGTGCACAGGCAATTAAAACAATTTCCCTCCTTGATATGTGGCGAATAAAGTGAAATGGATGCAAATAAACTAGTGAATGATATTATGTTTGTACACAGGAGAATAAACAAATTTAAAGTTCGAGCAAAAATATAGTAACCTGTGTTATTTATCAACAAGTTTTACAGCCTAATGTTCCGTTACACAAGATACAGCAGACAATCTCTACTGTGCCACAGTGAAGGTGTGTAAATATTTGCATAATTAAAAATTTATACTTTAGTGCATGGTATTGACAAATTTTGCGTAACCTAGTGAGTTTTGGTAATCCGGAAACTTGTACAATTCGGAAAATTATTTTAGTTCCAGTGGAGCGATTCCGTTTTGAGCAAATTTTACTGTATTCAAGTTTAAACTAAATCCGCACCGTATACAATTCTCCGAAAAAACTTAGTAGAGCTGTGAGAGTTACGAAAAGATGCGTATCTGTATGTATCCGTTACTAAAGAAACGGTACTCGTTACGAACGTATCGTTAGTCGCTACTTTCGTTACTGGTGTCACTCAGACGTTCAGCCGCTACTCTGTCGTCGAAACCGTGAAAAAATCTAACTGTTTCCGTTAATACAACTATAACATTTAAATTGATACTGTATGCCTGCTTTTTGAGGCAATTATACGGCCGAGGAAAGGTTCAGTACAGTCTATTTTCCTCATGATTAAAATACATTTGTCATACAAATTGACCCATCCGCGACCTCCATTTTAAGTACTGTTCTTGCACTTTATTTAGTGGCTCGAATTGTCAGAATCAATAGGAATATTTTGTAACGAATGCCAGTGTGACCGATTATCGTAGTAACACTACATTTGTGACTGTTGTACTGTATTATGGTACATTAACAATTAAGATAATACTATCATGAATGAAAATGCGTAGATGATAATTTTTGAGTACCTTTTACAAAACTTTTTTATACCGGTTGTAGACAAGACCAAAAACAAATAATTAACCATTAAACCAACACCTTTACAGGCAGGAGTAATCTAAAACACGGAATAAGAAAGAAGTAGCCTATAATCCAAAATGCTTAAAAACAAAAATAATCATCTAAAATCAGAGAACTATGCAATATGCACTTTTAAGTTCGTCATGGATGTCTATATAAATTACTCATCTCATAATAAATAGTATCACAGAATTTATGCATTTTTCGTATTGGTTTTCGTACAGTAGATGCGAATAACGAAATGGATGCTGAGTAAGTTCGTATCGAAGCGGTAGAAGCGAATACGTAACGAAATGTATTCATGAGTAACGATTCAGTGTTTCATATCAGCCGATGTACCTGTATTCGTTACTCAGACATACGGTTTGCTACAGCTCTAAAGCTTAGGGCACAGCATGTTAAAGATGGTATTCAAGTGTTTGAATACTTGCTAATTAAAAATAGAATACCGGTATACAATATACAGTACAGTAAATTAAGTACGGTACCGTATCGATATCAATGTTTTTTCACCAATAAGCAACATTTACCAATCTCATATTTCCGTCAAAGTCTGCCATATAAAAATTTACCACAGTTTTTGTCTCCTACACAATTAATGACGGCTATCAAGACATCTGATATTACAGACGATGTCAACAACGAAACATTTTCCACTTGATAGGTCTACATTTTACGTGCTAACGAATAAAGAAGAGAGGTCGTAACCATTTCCTAGGCCGAAATAGAGACACCGTGCATATAAAGTTTTGTTAGAGAAATTGGCTGTAAGCGGTAATGGTAGGTGTCAAACCTTTCTTCAGGCTCGAGGTTCCTTGTACTGTCGTTTGTTTGTTCACCAAACGCACGGAATGAATTTTTAAATAATAATTTGTCCACAGAAAAGAAATATTGTTCACAGTACAATGACTGAATTCATGGACTTGTAATGCGTCAAATATCGTAACAATTTTGTGTGCATTTGCACTAACCACAAGGATCTGACATTATTATTATTCAGCAATCCTACAATATTTCATGAATTGTTTCACGGAAAGCAGCATCAGTAACTTTTATTTTGTATAACATCAAGCCGAGGAAAGTTGGATAGTGTTTGCAAGGCAGTCATAGAGAATGCTTTAATTCAGACATTTTATGTGATTATCGTTCTGCAAACGACTAACTGATCGAAGTAAGTGAGGTTAGTTACTATTTGTATGGCAGTTATGGAAAATGCATTATTTAAACATTTTATTTGATCCTCGGTCTGCACAACTGTTACTTGCTGATTGAACTATGTCAAATCACATACAGATTCGGTGCGTAGTTCATAATTGTGACACAGATGGCAGCACGAAATGGCACACAAGGTTGGGTTAGCGGAAGAAGCGGGACGTAGTGTTGCGTGGCGCAACGAGATGGCGCTGTAAGCGATACCGCATTCAAGTGAACGGGATCTTCGTAGTGAAACAATGAATAAATAAGAATAAAACAAAATTAAAACGTAAAACTGTGTACTGCAGAGACTACAGAAAAACTTGTCCCACGAAATCAAATAATGATTTTATCATGTCCCATGGAGATTAACATGATGATTATCTCTCTATAAACAACAAGATTGGAACAAGATCAAACGTTTGTTACGTGATATATATACAAGTTCCTGTTAGTTAAGTTTCGTACTCGCTTCGGCGGTACATATACTAAAATTGGAACGATACAGAGAAGATTAGCATGGCCCCTGCGCAAGGATGACACGCAAAATCGTGAAGCGTTCCACATTTTTTGCGATGTTGAAAGTCGATAAAATAATAAATTCCTTGAGTTGACGCTTATTACAAGGCCTAAGTTTATGTTAGACAATTCAATTCTTGTCAAAGCGGGAAAGTTGTTCCAGCAATTTTTTATTATCTTGTAAGATGTTGCCCCCAGGACAACATAGTAATTCGACGCTATCTTCCACTCAGGCCATCTTACCACCACATTCTCGGATTATGATAGCTAATATAAATATAGTTATATTGCGCTCTTTTACTAACGAACAGTAGAACAGGGAGAGTACGAATGAAATCATACATTAAAAAGATATAAATGTAAAATAATGATAATAATAAATATAAATAATAAACAAATAGAGACGCATAGGTTTAACCTAAAAATCGACTTTACTAATTAATATTCTTAAAGAACGGAAAATATTCAGTGTTAAATAAAAAATACAGACTAACAAATCTAATTTCAAAATACTGAATAAAATTTTCTAAATATAGAAATAATGCCCAAAGTTCTATTCAACGCCGGAGCAAAATTTAATTTCTGAAAGAAAACAGCATGATCTTTTCTTTGGGAAGATGATTAAAATGGTAATATACAAAATGACACAATTACTTAGAAATCTAGAAAATCTAAATTTTAACATTCCTCTACCTAAGGTAATTGAAGAAATAAAACTTCGAGTTATGTGTTGTAAGAGAGAAGCAACATGAACAAAAAATGTAACCTGTTACTTCATTTTATGACCATTTCTTATCGGAAAAATATTAAAAATAGCATCATATGAGATCTAAATGTTAACTAATATTCCAAGCTGATACTGAAGTCAGGCAAGACACACATTTACGTGCAATACATCTTCCAGAGGACGAAAACAGAAGTTAATAAACCGTCTTTCGATGTCGTCTATACATGTCAAAGCCTGAAGCGTATTTCCTGGCTCACTCAAATATAGTACGGTATCTGAAAAATAGCTGTTTCAGCTCCTGATTTTGTCAGCACAATAACTATTTCTCTTTACTTAAATACACAGATTAATGCTCGACCTAATACCTAAATTCCTCTGCCACTGCAGAAAAAGTCACTATAGTCATATTAACCGCAGTTTTTAACTAGAAGATACAACCTGACACTCCAAGCGCTTTTTAGTCACGGTCGCGTTTACATGGCCAAGAAAATCGATTTTGGAATTGGGAAACCGATTTAGAAAGTCGGATTCCCAGAATAGATTTTGAGAGTTTACATCACGAACCAGCAGTGTAGTTGGAAAATCGATGCACGAAATCCGTTTTTGGGAGCCATGTAAACGGGATAATTTGCACAGCGGTAAAGGAAGGTAGATTTTACAGTATTTTGAAAGTCGTATGTCGAGTCACTGTTTATTCAAGCATTTTTTCGAGTGTCAGTCTGCTATACTTAATCTTGATAATCTGATTTCAGATTCGTACCGTATACTTAATTTTGAGAATCTGATTTCAGATTCGTATGCAGCGACTTTAAATACCGTTGTATTAAAGAAATGAAACAGTTCAAAAATATAGATTCACAAGGTGTTTAATGGGCAGTATCAAATTAGTGCGGCAATAAAAGGGTTGTACTCCTCATATATACGGGTTAGCCTTTCTTTTGAAGTTTTAATAGATTCCGTTTCGATTAAATAAAACCTAATTTTAGTACCAAGAAATTAGTTTCCGTCGGGGTAGTTGGACCCCTAATTTCCACTCCCTCTCCAGTATACCTAGGCCGATTTTCGACTTTTATCAAAATATACTTTTATAACAAAAACAATTTAGATCGCTTCACTAATCTCTAAGTTATGGCAATTTTTCCATTTTAGACCTTAGCTCCCATTTTGGAGGGACTGTTTTACCGCTACTAAAAGAATAAATCTATATCTTCTATACATCTTATAAAATAGGCTATATCTGTGTATATGGGTATGTTCCAAATCTCTTTCTAAACTACTGGACCGATTTCAACCAAACTTGGTACCCATATTCCTTACTATGAGGCAACAATCGCTGTCGGGGTAAGAGCCACTTACGGCAAAAATGTAAGAAGATATGACATCATAAACAATGACAGCCGTGAAAAACGACCGCGTCATGCGACAATGTTATACATCTGCTCCTAAACTAATGGACCGATTTCAACCAAATAGGATATAAATATTCTTTTAGCCGCCCGCAGTGGTCGAGCGGTCTGCGGCGTGCCAGTCACGGTCTGCATGGCCGCTGCGGTAGGGGGTTCGAATGGATGTTTGTGCCGTTTTTAGCATAAGCTAGATCATAAGTAGTTGTAACTTTAGGGACTGATGATCCCGTAGTTAAGTCCCATAAGCTCTACAAACATTTGAACATTGAAATATTCTTTTAGGTCAGAAATCATTTGCTATGGTTGCGAAAACCACCCACGATACATAGTTCACACGATATCACGTCATAACCAGTGAAAACTGTCCCATCTTGCGGCGAATGCTAGCGTGATTTAATTCGTCAACTATTTGACAACGAGAGCAGTTAGCTATTTGCAGTAAACTTCGAAACATAAATTCAAATCTTTCCGAAACTTTTTCACGCTGACAATCTCAAAAAAATGGTGAAAGGAAAAAAGCATATCGCTCACTACTTTTCCGATGTTGATGATGTGTATCTGCGGAATTTGGCATGACGTTACAAGTTATTATTTCTACACTGTAAATTGTATCCACGAGACATTTCACACACAGTAAACATAAATGACACTGAATGTTCCTTCGATATTATCTCACAGTTCAATATATAGTTAATCAGATATGAAGTCATAAACAATTTGGTTCATGAAAAATCGCATCATCACGCATGAGGTCTCAATTTATTACGTCTTTACTACTAACACCATTCACAACATGTTTTGCAGACAATAGGTACATATACCACTGAATGATCCTTCAAATTTACATTATAGTTCGACACATATTTCAGGTGATGTGACGTCAAAAACAAAGAAATTTCCGAATAACTGCTACCTCATGTGCTATTTTTCCACATCTCCTCCTAAAATAATGGATAATATTTAAACTAAAATTGGTACACATATTGATTACTACAGACAACAATCGCTATGGGGTAAAACCTAGCTACGACACATAGCTCAGGTAATAAGACATCGTAAACAGTGAAACAAGCACTTTCCCATCATGCGACGCTTGATTTACGAGACTTCATTCATCCACTATTCATTCATCGCAGACAGTTTCCTAATATTAGACTCTAAAATATTGGAAAATTATAATATTGTATGACATACAGTCAAAGACATATGACGTCATAAGTATTGAGCTGGATGGAAACGAAACTTAAATGGAGAGATAGTAAGGTATAAGCCGATGGACAGAAAGGGAAGAACGAGTTGGACTAAGATATGAATCGAATAAATACATGTTTTTATGAGATATGACGAAACAAACAATTAGGTTCATGAAAAACCACCACTTCACACAATCATTCTATAAGGGAAGATACAGAATGAAACTATGAACATCCCATGAATACCTCTTATTCCGATAGATCTACTTTCAACTTCAAGAGTCTATAGTTTCCAGTGAGACTTGTATTTTATATTACGATTAACAAATCACAGGGATTGTCTCTTGAATACTGCGAAGTGGATTTGACATCTCCATGAACAACTCTGAAGCAGAAACAGTGCGGGTCGGTAGATAGCTGACGCCGCCTTGGCTAGCTGTGTGACGCTCGTCGTTGACGCGTTTCTGCGGAAAGGCAGCCAGGCCATTACAACTCTATGTCGCCTCACCAAATCATTTGTTCATACTAGCTCCTGGGCAAGTGATAAGAAATATTGTTTATAGTTAAGTAGTGAATTAAAAAAATGTTATATATCGTTTGTATGTTATTACTATTTTTCTCTCTTTGGAGCAGGCCGCGGTGGCCGAGGGGATTGAGGCGCTCCAGTCACGGTCTGCACGGCCACTACGGTCGGGGGTTCGAATCTCTCCTCGGGCATGGATATTTGTGCCGTCATTAGGATTAGCTAGTTCATAAGTAGTTTGTAAGTTTAGGGACTGATGACTCCGTAGTTAAGTCCCATAGACTTTACAAACATTCGAACATTTTTTTTTCTCTCTTTGGATACTGAACTTATAATTTTGTACTTTATGTATATTTCTTTGTTTTACTATTTCATAGTTTTTGTTTTCATGAATACCTGAAGATGAAATATTTTTTTGAATTTTTATCCTCGTTTCTAAAATAAGACTGGAAAAAGAAATAAACACCCGAGCGATACCGGGATTAGAAGCTAGTAAATAAATAAATGAATAAATTCATGTCCCTTAGTTTTTCATGTATTATATCAAAATTTGAGAAAAATCTGAGACCGACGCTTCCGTAGGTTACTTGTCAGCCTCCCTTTCTTTACCTATTCGTTTAGTTAGTTCAGAGTCTTCGTGAGCCCATGAACCAAAGCACGCCAATTTTCTCTGTCCTGTACTTTCTCCGGCAGACGTTCCAAGCCAGTGAGTCTGAAATACTCAGGATTGGGAACTTTCTTAAAGTAACTAAGTTACAGGTAAAGTTACTTCCCTGAAACGTAACTTAGTTACAGTTACTACACATCGAAAGTAACTGTAATAGTTACAAGTGTCTATACAGTTACTTTTAAAATTTGTAATACACTACTGGCTATTATAACTGCTACACCAAGAAGAAATGTAGATGATAAACGGGTATTCATTGGACAAATATATTATACTAGAACTGACATGTGATTAAATTTTCACGCAATTTAGGTGCAGAACAACCACCTCTGGGGCTCTGGCCGTAATAACGGCCTTGATACGCCTGGGCATCGAGTCAAACAGAGCTTGGATGGCGTGTACAGGTACAGATGCACATGCAGCTTCAACACGATACCACAGTTCATCAAGAGTAGTGAATGACGTATTGTGACGAGGCAATTGCTCGGCTACCATTATACAGCGTTTTCAATTGGTGAGAGATCTGGAGTATGTGCTGGCCAGGGCAGCAGTCGAACATTTTCCATATCCAGAAAGCCTGTACAGGACCTGCAACATGCGGTCGTGCATTACCCTGCTGAAATGTAGGGTTTCGCAGGGATCGAATGAAGGGTAGAGCCAGGGGTCGTCACACATCTGAAATGTAACGGCCACTGTTCAAAGAGCCGTCGATGTGAACAAGAGGTGACGATACTTGTAACCAATGGCACCCCATACCATCACACCGGGTGATACGCCAGTATGGCGATGACGGATACACGCTTCCAATGTGCGTTCACCACGATGTCGCCAAACACGGATGCGACCATCATGATGCTGTAAACAGAACCTGGATTCATCCGAAAAAATGACGTTTTGCTTTTCGTGCACACAGATTCGTCGTTGCGTATATATACACCATCGCAGGCGCTCCTATCTGTGATGCAGTGTCAAGGTAACCAAAGCCGTGGTCTCCGAGTTGATAGTTCATGCTGCATCAAACGTCGTCGAACTGTTCGTGCAGATGGTTGTTGTCTTGCAAACGTCCCCATCTGTTGACTCAGGGATCGAGAAGTAGCTGCACGATCCGTTACAGCTATGCGGATAAGATGCCTGTCACCTCTACTGCTAGCGATTACGAGGCTGTTGGGATCCAGCACGACGTTCCGTATTGCCCTCCTGAACCCACCTTTTCCATATTCTGGTAACATTCTTTGGATCGCGACCAACGCGGGCAGCAATGTCTCGATACGATAAAACGCAATCGCAATAGGCTACAATCCGACATTTATCAAAGTCGGAAACGTGATGGTACGCATTTCTCCTCCTTACACGAGGCATCACAACAACGTTTCACCAGGCAACGTTGCTCAACTGCTGTCGGTTGGAAACTTTCCTCATGTCAGCACATTGTAGGTTTCGCCACCGGTGCCAACCTTGTGTGAAGGCTCTGAAAAGCAATCATGCATATCACAGCATCTTCTTCCTGTCGGTTAAACTTCGCGTCTGTAGCACGTCATCTTTGTGGCGTAGCAATTTTAATGGCCAGGAGTGTAGTAATGCATTTGTTCTTCCGTAATGAACCGTACATATGTAGAAAGGAAATAAGCTTTAATTTCAATCAATAATTAAATACATTATATATAATTAATGTACTATTATATACACTGTTCGCAGAATATTCTATCACGATACATCTCAGTTACAATGTTTGTTCATTTTCAACAGGTAGTGCCTAGAAACCCTTGCATATTTATTCCACATTTCAAAGTCAGTCCTATCTCATTACTTCCCCGCTGTTTGTGAAGCTTTGGATGAAAGCTTATTTAAACGTAATTCAGTTGTATTAATAGTACTGAAACATATACTTCGTTGATCGTAAATTTATTTATATTTTCACATTAAACAAAATCGTCATTTTCAGCTAAGGAAAGTTCTTAAGCCTCAGTCATTCTATAAATGAATGTGAAAAGGAATCTAGTGCTAACGATCCCCTTTTCACGTTCCCGTTTAGTACACACGGCTGCCTCCTACATACATTCATTTCTGCTTCATAAAAAGCGCTGTAAAACAAAATGTTGTTATCGATCTTTCATAGGTCGCTAACTAAAGCACTTGATGGCGACTCGTTTTCCAAAACGAGATAACGAATCCTATTGTAATTGTTGCTGCCAAACAATATAACAATTTTCTGTATGGAGTCATGCTTCTTTTTAATATTTTAATGACGTCAACAGATACTCCTCTGCCTATCAGGTGACGAGTAGGTAAATGTTGCTACTTGTCTACTTCATTTCATAAAGGAACACACGGAAGTCCAAAGCTAGACAAAGCAAAACCGAACAACCCGTTGCAAAGGAGCATTTAGTGCTAGCAAGCAACGAACATTGTTTCTTTACCGACACATCCACTGAATATTATGAAAATCGGTACCCAAGGTCAGAACTACCAGCGAACAACGTTGCAGAACTTGTTCCAAACAGGTTGTAAACACGACTTAATGCCAACAGCGAGAAACGAACTAATTTGTACATGAATTCTTAAGTTCGCTGTGAAGTTTAGACTGCTTTGAATTGTCTTCCCATCAACACACAGTTTGCAGCGAAAGGAATAATTTTTTCCCACCCAACGTCAAAAATTCGAAAACTTCAGCATAAGCTGGCCAAGGTATGTATGCGTCATCTTCTGTCTCCATGTCGAAAGGAGACTTCAGGCTGTTTATGTGTGACGTGTCAGGTGATTGCTATATATTCATTGTTGTATAAAAGGTAAAACAGTCAACAATCCGAAGATTGGTTTGAACACCACAGTGCTTTACTAGGCATGGTCCTGTTTGGAGGTGATATGCCGCTGCCTTCCTCCGACCTTCGAACTGACTTACCCAGCCAGTTATAGGGGGACCTACAGTTTAACGTGGGTTCCGAACCACTGTGCTACTCGGTATTTTGAGCATAACTGCTAGAGGTGAAAGAAGTGGAAAGTGACAGTTAAAAATCCCAGGACCTGGCGGGGATCGAACCCGCGCCCTTTGGATTTGTAGTCTGGCACTATACAACTGTGCAACCGAGGCGCACTAGTAGTGTTATAACATTTAATAGTGCTCATTCATTCATAACATTTTTATTTTATAATCATTGTTGTATATAATTATAAAATAAAAATGTTATGAATGAATGACCACTATTAAATGTTATAACACTACTAAAACGTATAATGCATAATTTCCAACTTACGTTGTAGTAAATAGCTAATTTAGAAACAAATATTATTTTTTTTTCTCTTCACTAAAATCAAAACCTGTCATTCTGCAGTCTTGAGATTCTTAAAAAAAAAAACAAAAAATAAAATAAAAAAAAAATAAAAAAAATGAACGAGGCGCGTCCAGAAAGTAAGTTCCGTTTCAATTTATCTCCGCTGCAGCGCTGCGATTGCAGTTCCGCACATATGCTATAGACGATGTGTATCAAGGAGAAGAACGTGCGCCATTTGGAAATCGCTGTCAGTTACGTACGCTTTGTTGTGGTTGTTTGAAATGTCGGTGTTGATTGAAAATCCCACCGCCTGTGAAATCAGGTCGGTGATTCGGTTTCTGAATGCGAGGAAAGTGAAACCAAGTGAAATTTATCGGCAAATTTGCGATGTTTACGGACCAAATGCGATGAGTGATTCGATGGCGAGAAGATGAGCCCGACAGTTCAATGGCGGGCGTAGTGATGTGCACGATGAACGAAGTGGGCGTCCACCTTTGGTTACAGAAGAACTGGTTCACAATTAGTGCTTTCGCTATGGACTTCCTCCAAATTTCACGATCACTGATGCGTGAAGACACAGGCGGCAGATTTCTATGAAGAAGGTATACAAAATCTGGTGCCACGCTATGACAAATGCCTGCAAAATTTCGGCTGTTACGTGGAAAAGTAGTTTAAGAGTTGTAGAATTTTGTGCAATAAAAATTTCTTCTGTATCTGTGTACAATTTCATTTTATTACCAAACGGAACTTACTTTCTCGCCTCGTATTACGCTACTTGCCACAAAAAAGTAGCGATACTTCCTTTAAATCGTTAAGCGATGAAAGTAACTAAGTTACAGTTAGAGTTACTTTATGCAAATAATAACGCCGTTACCTTTGAAAAGTATCTGTTATTTGTAACGGCGTTACAAGTAACGCGTTACTCCCCAAACCTGGAAATAGTTGCAAATTGTTTTCCCGTTCAATCTTCATGAATGACGGTATCTATCACTTAAAACCAGTAATAGCGGCAATATTCGTATTACACTGTGCAGGAGGCTGGCGCGATCTTTCTGCACCGCGGGCCATCCACGTCTATTAACACTACAAGTACCGGATTTTTCTTTACCCGTAATAGTAACGTGTGGGTCATTTTTTACCCACGCTAGGAAACTACCATTTTATTGGTATTTGGGTGGTGTTTTGGGAATCTAAATATTCGACTCTAATGTACAAGAAAGGAAGGAAGGAAGATTAGTGTTTAAAGCCATGTCGACAACGTAGTAATTAGAGGCGGAGTTTACGCTCGAATTGTTTGGGAACGGATGGGGAAGGAAATGGACCCTGCCCTTCGAAAGGAACCATCCCGGCATTTGCATGGAGTGATTTACGGAAATCACGGAAAACCTGAATCTGGATGGCCGGATGTGGATTTGAACCACCATCCTCCCGAATGCGAGTCCAGTATGTTTCCAATGCACCACCTCGCTCGGTAATGTACAAGAAAAATATTATTTGTTCTCTAAAATGAATAGTACTCGGTCAAAAATAAATTTTCAGAAATAAATGTTATCAGCATCTTACGTCTTACAGAAAAAAAATTAGTACAGTTTTCTATCACACAACATTCAAACAAGTAAGCTAAACAAATGTGCAATGTTTATCTTTATGGAAAGATTGAAACAGAGTCAAAACACAATTTATGTGACTAGTAACAGTATTTTTACCTTCACTGGCATATAAGGTAAGTACTGAGTATGTGAGCCCTATCAGTACTCACCAATAAGAATTGGGCAATACATAAATCAGGGAAGTAAAAGGTTTATGGCTCGTTGTCTCTGTTCATAGGGGTGACTTATGTATGTCAGCTTCTATGCAATAAACAGTTACCAAACTGTTTACATAAGATCAATAATTAATCTGTAGTTTAGCCAGTCTATCAATCTGCAGATGATGATGAGAAAAATATATTTAAACAAACATAAATAAAAGCTCTGAATAACCAACAAAATAGATTCTAAGATAATGTTTAGAAGAGATTCACTCACAAAGTAATTTTTTATAAATGCAGTTTATTACTCTTTTTTGGACATGAAAATGCGGAGGTGGTCCTACTTCATACATCAGTAAATAACTAAATATTTCCCCAACTATTGTTCATAAGAGTCACAATAAGTATCACACGCACTCAAGAGTAAAAGTTCCAAATTATCACTCGTAAATTAATGAAGTTATCGTACGCTGCAGTTCAAAATTAATCCGCGATTAATTACAGTATTTGTTATAAAACACAGTTTGTCATCAACCGATACACGATTGCTGAATAATGACAGGTCCACAACCCTACTACCGTCCATAGTTTATCGCTTTTCAATCAAAGACTAAGTAATGCAGTCACAGTCCCGTAAATTTTCTAAGTCCACACATGCCTATGTCTTCAAATCACAAGTTCGTAACACGGCTTCAGACCGCCCAGAGTCACAACCTATCACCACAACGTCCAAGTTGAGTCCCCTCCCAAGCGGTCGAAATCGAGCTCTACCTGATTCCAATATTCTATCCTTCCGTACATCCTAACGCCTCATCTTTAAAATACAATTTCCCTTCCAAAATATTATACATTTGAATATCACAGAATTAAATGCTTTGACCACCTTCATACAAAAGTTGTTTACATTTAACAAACAAATACATATTTAACAATACTAAAATCGGTCGAGGTTGAAGCTCTTTGCTTAGGTTGCTACTAAGCATTGCGTCTCACTGTTCAGATATACTGCCGCCGTGGAAATATAGTTACACAGTTAATATGAAATTTATCATGGATTTTATGCAAATATATTCTTGTGTACAAATACATTTAATTGTTTATGTATAAATTATCTGCTGCATGTCTACTATTTTTTGTCAGCCATGAAATATTTAAGAGGCAGTCTACGACATAAAACGAACGTTACTAAGAATGATATTAAGTAAAATAAAACATATTAATTTGATTTGATCCATTATAAATGGTTTGTGAAATCCTGCGACTGTAAGTTATAATGGGTTTTGTTTAAAAAACAACTTTTTCTGCTATCAGTCACGTTTTTATTTTTTATTTACACTTTGCACTACGCGTTTCGGGATATGAATTCCATTATCAAGTGCGTTTTATTGCGTGCTATGTCATTATCATTTATTGTTTCCTATGTGTGAGGTGCTGTGATGTTACTGTCGTCTTCAGATTTCCTTATGTTCCATTTGCACAGAAGCTTACACATGATAAACAACATTTTGTACACAGCACACATTTGATATACAATAACATATAAAGAGCTGCAAAGATGATTGTTTCTGTGCAAATGGAACATGAAGAAAGCTAAAGACGACAGAAACATCACAGTACCTCACACATAGGAAATAACAAAAGATAATGACATAGCACGCAATAAAACGCACTTGATAATGGGATTCATATCCAGAAATGCGTCTTGCAAAATGTAAATAAATAATAAAAACGTGACTGGTAGCAGAAAAAAAGGTTTTTTTTTTTTTTTTTTTTTTTTTTTTTTTTTTTTTTTTTTTTTCTTTACAAACGCCATTAAGACATATATAAAAGTAGTACGCTTTTCTAGGTTCATGTTTTGTGTTTCTGTGGTGGAATCTATGTTCTGACAAAAGAATATTACTACCTCAACGAAAAGCAGAATAAGAGAGTAAAACAAAGCTTACTGAAAGAATATGCAAATAACGTGGTGCGTCTTTTAAGATAGGTATCTTGGTGCAATGCTGCCCATTTTCTTCTTAAACTGTTATTGATAAACACACTACGTATCAATAATTGTAAATATAAGTCTTATAATACTATTATTATAGTACTGAAATTTATCGGCTTTTTATCTGTAAGGGATATTGAAATTGTAATTACGGCGTTTGATTTTCCCAAGTCTCCTGAATCCATTCATATAATTATATTTGCTGTATAATCATTCCCTGATTTTATATGGAGTTTTAGAATGATGTGTGTGGCTATAATGTATTTCAATTGCATTCTGGTATAGCCGCCCTCGCTAAATCAGGACCGCTGTTTCCTGTTTTCGAGCGGATTAGGGTTTTCCTAACTACCTGTATTCCATTCACTACGTCCAAACTGTTAGCCGGCCTGCTGGGGAACCCAACAGCTTGCCAAAACTTGCTTTACACATGGAAAAAATCAGCTTCCCTCCTGTATCTGTATTGTCACAAGTATTTGCAACAGCGTCTAAAATGCAACATTGTTCTTCTTTATTGCAATCAAGGGAAAAATAAGAGACCAAACAATTTTAGTCCATAATTATAAGTGTTTGAAAATATGTACGAACAAATAGTTGACAGTATCTTCAAAGCTTGGGTGGACTCTCAGTTCACGCTGTAGTAGTCCCTGTCCGTGTAGAGTGCCCGCATAACAGGCAGCCAAGGTGGGCTGTAGAGCCAACATTGAGCTCCCTTTCGTAGGCGCTCACACGTAGAACATAAACAACAAGGGCCACCTGCAGAAGAAACGTCGCTGTACTGCGGCACTACATGACGGTCAGCCAAGTGACAGTGCCCAGTCAATCACTGCGGAGTACCAGTTGTATTCCTCCGCCGATGCCAGCTTCATAAAGGCACGTTCACACGAGTCAAGTTTACTTGAACGAGTTTACTTGATCAACAAAAGCTGAAAGCGACTTGAATCAGTTTTCTTTCACACGTCTCTACTGAAATCGATCGAAATGGCTGAAACTAGCGGTGCGCGAAGTCGTTTTCGGGTGCGTCAGTGGATATTAAGAATTAACAGACTGGGAGCGTCGGAGGCTCTGTTAAAAGGGAACTATCATTAGGGGACATGGAAGAATATCGAAACCATTTGAGAATGTCGGAAGAAAAATATGTAACACCATTCAGAAATATATGCGCTCTTTTATACCAGAACAGTTTGGACACATAAAATTCCTCCGTTCCCACTCCACTCTTTTTATTTGGACACTAATGAATATTCTTTTTTGTACATATGATTGTTTTATTTTTTTTTTTTTTTACGTTGTAAGTGTTAAACGGCTAATGTCCATTTTTTCACGATACATCGCAAAGCATTTTCCCGCACATCTTTGTCTGTTTTCGTAAGTATGCATACGACGATTCCACAGGCATTCGCGCTTATGGTACAGTTCTAAAAAATAAATCATCATCACGCTTCCTGACCGCTTGACACTCATTCTGTGAGATATTTGAAAATGCAATACTTTGACAATACGGAAAACACCGGCACTATATCCGCAATTAAGTTTTAAAACAGCTAGCTGTTTTACACATGTAATGACGTGGTTCAACTCGAAGTTGAATCGTCGCTTGAACGGAAAAGTTTGACTCGGTCAATCTTTTCTTGATCTACTAAAATCTTGATCAACTCAATTGAAACTAAGGTTGACACGAGGTTTTTCATTCAGCATTTATTGATCGAGTAAACTCGTTCAACTAAACTTGAGCTGTGTGAACGCGCCTTAAGAGCACCGACGGAGTGTGGAGGGCAGTGCAGACTCAGGATCCAGCTGCCGCCGCACTCAGCCCAGTCTTAGCACTAGTGTAGTTGTTTTGTCTTGATCTAGTTATTGTCTGTGTGTATGTTTTCACTATTATAGTTGTTGTCCCTACCTGACTGACCATCTTTTTTCTTGACGTTTTGTTAATGTACGCCCAGAAACCATTTTTGGATATAAACCGTTAGCAATTTTAGGAGTTGTTGTCTTTCCTGCAGATCGCAGGACTTAACAGTTCAGACATTGGACAAGAGTTTTGGCATTGCAGCTTTAGCGCACATAGTTGTTGGAGTTTGATTAGATTGTAAGAGATTAATACTTGTTCCATAGCTCATATATACGACATTTCATAATGATGTGGAACGTGTCAGTTTAGTAAATGTTGTCTATACATGCCAATAAATATTTTAAGGATTAAATTTTTTTTAAATATTTATTTATTGGTGTTTCATTCCCCTGTTGTTTCTAGGAAACTTGATTTTGACAATGCCTTCTATTTCCATTCACGTGCCAAATGCTTGCAATGGGAGATAGGCTCATCTATGCAGTTCTCAGGGAGGGAGGAAGCACCTCTGCTACTCTGACAAAGAATTCTCGCCTTGAAGTCTCATTACATTTACTTAACTTAAAAAGCTCTGAGCATTGATTACTGCAAGATCAAGAATGTTGTAAAGGATATGTACAGACCATCGGTGGGTGCCAGTTTGGACACTGTAATATCTTTCCATTTGGCCAACTATACCAATTCCACCCTTGGTTTCATTATAAAACTACACAGTTTCTGGAAGTTTCTTCTCAGTATTGAATGTAATGTAAACGCATTGCATATGGACACTAAAAAGAAATCCGTTAAACTTCATTTACACAATAAATCAGTGAAATGTACAGGTTGTAAATTATACTAAACGATCAACTTCAATTGGAAGGTCACATAGAAAACATCAAAAGGAAGACGATCCAAACACTTCGTTTCATTGTCATAACTGATGATGCAATACTTCTGTCAGAGAAACTGCCTACACTACACTGCTCTGTCTTATTTTGGAATGCTGCTGCGCATTATGGGATTCCCTCAAGGTGTTACTGACGGAGGATATAGACAAAGTTCAGAAAAGGGCAGCTCGTTTGTATCATCGCAGTACAAAGGAGAGAGTCTTACCGAAATAATGCACAAGTTGGGGTGGAAATTATTAAAAGAAATGTTGTATCCGTTGCGGCGAGCTCTGTCTGCGATATTTCACCAACTGTCTACTCAGAACGCGAACATATTTTGTTAGCACCCACCAACATAGGGAGACATGATCATCATAATACAATAAGAGATATCAGATTGAATAATGAAAGATTAAACGATAAAAAATGAAAGATTTCAGTGTTTCTTCTTCCCGCGCGCAGAGTGTGGAATAGGTAGAAAAATATTATGAAAGCGGTGTGATAAATCCTCTGTCAGGCATTTAAAAGTGATTTGCAGAGCTAAAGTGTAGATGTAGATATATATATGTAGATTTCTGCCTTGTGCCCCCGATCTCTGACCGACTGGAAATGTCTGTCAATCAGGGGAACAGCTGGCCCTTCTTACACCACCTGCTGCTACACTAGATCAGCTTTGTCAGTTTCAGGAAGCAGCACGGTCTGCATAATCATCCAGAGCCTCTCTGATTCAATAACGATGCGTGCAGATGCGATCTCAGGCAGGAATGGCGCAACATTGAAAACTTTCATGTTTTTCTTTCTTTTTTGTCGTTTGTTCCACAGGGTCCAAGGGTCCGCTGAGTGCATTTACCGTCTCCATTTTGTTCCATCATGTCTGCGTAAAGATTTACACTTGTGCATGATATTGGTCCATTGGTCGTCTGTTGGGTCTCTTCCCAACGACTTCCATTGAATAAGCTGCTTTTGCTATAAAATTGTCACTTCCATGCAGCACTTGTCCAAACCATAGCAGACGACTCCCCCGCATTTTATTTTGGATGGTCGCAACTCCGAAACATTTCGTGATGGTGTCATCTAAAAAGTGGTCCAGTCGATTGACGCCAACTCTCCCTCTAAGCATCTTCGCCTCCATATCTCCAACACGTCTTTCTGTCTCTTTTGTAACTATTTCAAACGTGTTTATTTCCGCCAACAGTTGCACATATATCTGTTTGATTACATGTTTCGATCACTTGGACCATCTTCAGATCTAAAAATGTACAATTTGATAAAATTAGTAACGGTTAATTAAGGCATGGCCAACATTTCCGCCCGGCGCCCGCGGGGCGGTGTTTGGCCATGTCTGGATTAATTGAACGATAGTTATATTATACATAAATGGAAGGATTTTTCTTTGTCTTGTAGTTGCAACTCGTCTGGCTGAGTACTAATTGGTATTGAGTTTTAAAATTTGTTGTAGGCAAAAAACAATATTCAAATGTTTGTAAAGCTTAAGGGACTCAACTGCGGGGTCATGAGCCCTAAACTTACGAACTACTTATTTAGTAACTTATACTAAAGACAACACAAACAGCCATGCCCGACGCGGTAGGTTGATGTAAGCAATTAACATTTGGTTCCAGGTGGTGGTGTTGAGGGGGGGGGGGGGGATTGGAGAGGATGACTTGAGTTCTAATAAGTTAGGGTCTTATACTGAACAATTGTTTGTTATATAATTATTTTCCTAAAAGTGAGGTTTCCTAATAGTTTGGTTGAATATATCCAACCTTAAAAATTATAAAACTGTTGGTGGTATAAGTACAAAAAATATGGTAAGATAATTAAAACACGCTTACGGTATTTTAAAACAGTGAAGATGTAAAACAAAGATGTGTAAAATTACAAATGTCATACTCTAAATTTTTTAAAAAAATTATGTAATACAGCATGGTATGGGCGTTAATTGCTTGTGTTGCTACTTGGTGGCGTTGTGCGGCGCGCAGTTTTCTTGTACGTTGGGAAGCCAGTCTGCACGCCACGCCGCCCTGCTGCTAGGGCGGTGTCCGGGCCGACGCGCTGCCGCCGCCAGCCACCTGAAAGTGAAGTGGGGCCGCCGCTCCAAGGCGCGCTGCGTCCAGGACCAAGGCTGCAAGAGGCCGTCAAAGTTTTTCAAATGTTCAAATGTTTGTTAAGCTTAAGGGACTTAACTACGGGATCATCAGTCCCTAAACTTACAAACTACTTATGAACTAGCTTATACTAAGGACGGCACAAATATCCATGCCCGAGGGGGGATTCGAACCCCCGACCGTAGTGGGGTAACAAGACTGTGATTCAAGGGTTTTCAGCAAGACCGAAAAACCATATACAACTGAAGACCTCACAAACATCCCCATGAAGACACACATGAAATAACACAGAAAACCGTAAGTAGGGTAAAAAACTGGATAATTAAATTAACTTTGCAAAAGTTGTTTCTAACCTTGTAGATCCGAACTTTAGAAATTGTAACAAGACTGTTAACTGTCATACTGTGCAACATACCTATAATTTTATGACTGTACTACAATATTATACAAAAATAACATGTATTACAGGCCACTGATGATGCTTCATAAATAAAGAAGCGAAACGCGTATGGCACACAAAAAACGCCTTTCATTTAGTTGCTAAAGACGGTAATACACCACCACCAAATACATTATTCTCTTCTTCAGACCCTGTATCAGACTTTTTTTACCATACATTTATGTTGTTGTTAACTATTGTTATTTTTTGCCATACATTTATGTTGTTGTTAACTATTGTAACTGTCTGGTACAGTGTCTGAAGAAGAGAATAATGTATTCTCCAAACTAGTAATTAAAAAATCCAAAAAATAACGGCTGAAGGTTTTCCATTTGTCAAATTAATACTTAAATTTGGCTGTCGTAGATCTTCTCCACCGACGTCAATCGTCCCGGTACTGATTTCGTCATATTTCTCGCTTCACACACGGCTGCATTCTCCATCGCGTGATCGTCGTATAGCTTGTTAACTCCCCAATGAATTTGGTTGTGATATTTCCGGTGCTTCTTGGTGTTGGATTTTGTTGTTCGAATAATTATTACTCACAGGTCATCAACTTGTATTCGGCATGCTTTTATCAGGCGAAAACTGTCAAGGAAGATGTAACGATACACTTAATTTTTTTTGTTTTTGTTTGTTTATCTTTGATCAGCGATGCAACTAATTTAATTTCGTTCGTCATTTTTTACTCCCAAACAAGCGAGAAGACGGAACCGTGATAGTAGTTTTTACTCACTCTCTGGTCTGTATCTAATCGGTGTAGACGTCTTTCCTACCTGTATCTACTTAGGTAAGAAGAATGCAAGCTGTTGCTGAAAATATATTATTTAAATTTAAAAGCATTCCCTCTCTTCAGATTTTATTTAAATGAATCCCTCTACGTCAAATACTTTTTTTCTACTGTTTTCAGCTCCTCGATGTCCGTAATAGTTTAATGTTCACACGCCATTATAATCGCATCGCATTGTCTGCAAAATTTCAATCAATCAATCATCCTTATACAATACTTAGCTTGATTTTTAGAACCCTCAGTCATTTCCTTTGTAATTTCACTAAGTCCGATCCTTTTTTAAATTATTTTATCATTACCAGTAAGTTCATATTCCACCCACGGTCACACAACAATGAAAAGCGAAGTGAACAGTCTGAACATTGATCTACTACGGAAAGTATAATTTCCAGCTTATACAATACGAAGCGCAGGATCCAGCTAGATGCTTTCCGTAAATCTTATAAGGTGCTTATAACGTTGCTTATAACGTTTCTTGTATGGTGCTCGACTTTAATATGCAACCCGCGGTTTATTTGCTTTAATGTTCATTTTGTGCTGTACTTTAACTAACTTATTTCAAATTCAATACCATCAATTCCTTGTCCAAAAAATATAATCGCGGAATCTACTTTAACAATTATGGCATCATATGAAGCAAGGGCAACGTTATAATGTGACGGGGTGTGACCACTATGTCGAGGGCACGGGTCGCCTGAATGCACCCTTGCCCGACACCACTTAGAAATAAGGCCGCGGCGCTCCCGTGTGACGTCACGCAGAGTAGGCCGCGTTCGCGTTGCTGACTGGCTGGCCGCTGCGGCCTAGTGGGCCCCGGGAGCCCCTGCGGCCACCCAGTGAGCTACGCGATTGCGGCCTACTCTGCGTGACGTCACACGGGAGCGCCTAGATGGTGTTGCCTTGCCCCCGTGACTGAGCCGAGGTAGTGAGTGCGCAGTGGGAAGTTGCGGCTGCAGGCCTGCCTTTAAGAAGGCCAGCGAGACAGGCGGCGGCAGTCTCCTCGATGAGGTGTTCGCTGGCAGCTCGCGCCGTCCTCGCAGCTGTCGCGTTCTGCACGGCGACCGCGTATCCGGAGGAGGGTACGTCTATCGTCCTAATACCGTATTTTATCGCGTAATTCCCTCCCCCTTTTTTTCTCGTAAAATTTTCTTGAAAACACTAGGAAGGGAATTATGCGAGTAGTTATTCAGAAAGGAAGACAAACTATGCATTAGGCAGTAAAAGATGCCGGTATACGGCAAATTGTGAAAAAATGGTACCTACATGGCGTTTAAACCTGAGGCAGGCGCGCTTAAGATTGTTACGCCAGTGGGGGCGTGCGGTACTCAGTGCCGCCTGCATTTAAATGCATAGAAAAGCTATTTTTTTAATTTTTGGGTGGAATTAATTATTTATTGTGTATAACATAATTCTTAACAGCAACTTTTATATGATCTGTATACATATATAGAAGGTGCATGGGAAAATTAAAATTGTTACAGTATATCTGACATCAGTTTCCATGATATTTCGTAAGCGCTACTTTAATAACAAATTCTAAATAAATTGTAACCACAGATATGATTCGATCGTTTACCATTGTTGAAGCAATTAAAAAAAAGTGTAATATGTATGAAATCTTTGTAGTAATAATAAAGAAAAACCACAACGTCAGCGCAATGGGACAAGCATTTCGTCTATGGTTGTGAAATCCCCTGGACTGTAGTTATTTCTGCAGTTGTTCAGAAATGCTGAGTGGAGATTGCGGATGGCAGCAAGTTTATCAGTTGCTAGTCGTTCTTTTCTTGTAGAAGTATCATCAAACCTGAGCGACCGGAGCAAGAACAGAAAGCGCTTGTAGCTAAATGCTGCCCTTAGAATAATCGTTCCTGTTCCATTTGATGCCCTCCTTTTTGTACAGCAATGAGAAACAGTGCTCCTAAAAGAGCCGTTATTTCAGAAGCAGAAATAGTTTTGCCATCTCTAGCCCTTGAGTAATTCACAGATGATCTCTTGTTATTTATGTACTTTTTTGTGTTTTCAACAACATAATCAATTATCTCAGGATCAAAAAATTCGAGAAAACTTTCAATTTTAGTTTTAGCATCTCTACCATTCAGTTTCGGGCCAGGTAGGACTTTGATTACATTCTTACGTTTTGTTTTCCCTGGTAGTGTTAACGGATTATTTATCCACAAAGTTTCTTGGTCCTTACCAATATAAAAATAGCAGTCATTGTGTGGCATTCCTATCACTTCATTCTCGTCAACGCATGACTGCTCAGATTCGCTAGAATGATCTGCAGTTTCAACTATTTCTGCTTCCTCGTCGCTGTCAGAGAAATCAGCGTAATCTTCTTCGTCAGATGATTGGAGAAGAAGACGCTCAATTTCTTCTGGTGTTAGTCCTTTCCTTTGTGCGGACCTGGGACACAATAAAATAATTCTAATACCAAAGCAATGTTAATAACTGAATCATAATACACCAACAGAGTTGTAAAACAAAGCTTCTAATCATCAAAACATCCGACAGTGGTACGGCTACATGTACTTACATTACCGGGCGCGTGCGGTACGCAGTGCCGTGTCGGTGCAGTCGTCCACTCCACAGGTCAGTCACAGCTGTTATGGTGAGTATATTGGTGGCGCAGTAATGTAGTTTGGCGCGTGACTAAACAATCGAAGCATATCTAGCACCATTGTTGCGTGCTCGGCACGCTGACCTAATTATTGAAAGAAAACAAAATTGGCGGCACTGTATGCCGCCACGCGCCCGTCGCAGGGTTAAAATTAGTTGCGACTTTTGACATGTCGGTGCGGAGCGAGTGGAGGGTTTGTATAGTTTCCAGCGTATGCTGATCGCGCCGGCAACATCTAACGCCACGCTGGCGCCTGGAAACATTCTTTGTCTGTAGGACACAACAATGCGGAATAGAGAACGCAAAGGGCCACCGCGCGACACCACGTGCTACTGTTTACACACGCTTTGGCAACAGCGAAATGTCTTCCTGCAGCTTTTACTCCGTTTCTATCGGCGTAAGATATCACATTTAGTTTAAATTTTGCCGTGTAGTTTGAATATTTCCGCCATTAAGACGACTTGTAGCAAACTGCCTAGAAATATGTCTGCGGCTTAACGTTTCAAATTTACGGTATGTTGTGACAATGGAAATATTCGTTCGTGGCAGTACCGCTGCGTCCATTGTCAAGTTATTTGAAGGCCGCTCCTGTTAGAACGAACCAGGAGAGGGAATTATGCGCGATATTAATAAAATAATTTCTTCAGTTATGAAAAATCGTAGGGGATGGGAATATGCGAGGGGGCAGCTTATGATAAAATACGGTATCTCAGTATTCTTTCTTTCGACGGTGAAGGTATACTCTGTGGCTCTGGGCAGTAAGAAGTACAGCAGGCTGCTCCGCGAACAGAAGCGCACTCGAGCGCTCACTCCCCCAGCTCGGAGCTGCGGTGGTGGGGCAAGGTGACGTCACACACGCCAGTAGAGCACTGTATAGTATATCTAGTGCTTTACACGCCAGTACTCGGGCGGGCATAACGAGACAAACGCGTGGTTGAGTCCTCGTCAATGGGTAGTCGTGACAGCAGCAAAACAGTGTAGCCGCCAGAGCCTTCTTTATAACAACTGTATCTCTTCACTAACAGGCTGACGTCCACATTGTACCACAACTCATATTGGCTGGACAAAAATATTCCATCTACAGCGTCATTACAAAAAAAACACCCCCCACACACCTGTTTCTTTGCTTGTGTGTCTCACATCCCTGCAATTTTTATGAGGACTCAAATTGTGTGCATACTTTCTTGCACTGCCTTCCTAAACTGAAAACCTGAATTTGTGCCATTTCTAGTGATATACGCTGGATCGGCCTTATATCTCTTATTGTTGCTCCTGTTTAGCGCGTTCCGAAATATTCAAGACAGGCGATTTTTCGTTACTCTATTTATTATTAATTAAGGTTACATGTTACTGATTTGGCTGAGGTAAGCTATTATGTCTAAAAGTAAATGTACCATTTACTCGAAGACCGATGACATGCACTATAAAATTCGTATTGTCATTGATTATAAGATGTAATCTGTCTTATGCTGACAGCAATTAAGAGGCGTAAGACAGATTACCTCTTATAATCAATTTTAACAGCTGCTACGGAATATGGCCACACAACCAAACATCGTATTGTCATATTTGGGATTAAAATGGTGGAAACCTAGGATGCGGTTCAGCTTGATAAATCATTCAGTCATAATCTCGCTCCTCGTGATACTGTAAAAACAACCTCTAAAACAAGACTTCTTCCTTAATAAATGATGGGAAAATTCGTTACACACATAATAAATACTCCTTACATTGGTTCCATGAAACAGGCATGTAAAAATGTAAAATAATGCCGTCATGAACATGCTTTGATAAATTCCAGTCATGAAACGACATCAGTCATATTCAGGATATTAATTATAATAGCAAGAAACGTTATTATCACTGAGGATTGACCTGTAGTCATCAGTCCCGCAATTCCATGGAGAAAAATGACAGTTTCAATTATAGTTATTTCAGAAACAATTGTGCATAAGGCCACTATTAGCCGAGAGCAACTAGTGTGCAAATACAAGATGGAAGGAAGCATTCAAAACAAATAAAATTTCAAAAAAGGCCGATTGAAGCCGACGCCGAAGAAGGCGACTTCGGTGAGAGGAAGGACGGGTTGTAGGGGAGGTTGGAAGAAAAAAAAAAAAAAAAAAAAAAAAAAAAAAAAAAAAAAAAAAAAAAAAAGAGAGAGAGAGAGAGAGAGAGAGGCAGTCAGTGCTGCGTGTATGTTGAGTTAAAAAAAAAAAAAAAAGTATCGCCACTCGTGACGTCATGAGTGTCGACGCTAGTCGCCGCAGGATTTAGTAACGGTCAACTGGTGGCGCAATGTTCAACACCTGCTCCCTTCTCCTCTCAATGTACATTTGACATTGTGTGAAGTTATTGTTAAAGTATGCTGTGTTCTTCATAATTTTGTCCGGGACAGGCATGGGTTTCAAATGGAAGACACTCTAACAGTTGAGGTTTTTTTTGTCTTAGACTGTGGAGAAGAAATGCGATCGAAGCAAGTTACTAAGTTGAGAGATAAGTTTGGCGATTATTTTGTGAGTGAGCAAGGTGCTCTTCCATGGCAAATGGACCGTATTTGAAAACGATGTCGTAGCAAAAACATTGTTTACCTAAAGCATTTTAGTTAAGTACGTTAACTTGAGATTTAATTACGATTTTTCACACTATTAATGTGGAATGCTTCAATCTTTCTAATATGACTCAATGAATCAAACGACGTCTTTTATACTCGTAGCAGACAACTGTATAAGTAATCTTTAAAGTTTCTTGTTCAATAAAATTACAGTCCATCAAAAATCTCTTTACTCTTCAAGTTACTTAATACACCTGTTAAATAAAAGATCCAGCTTGTCGTATCAAGACAAACAACTTTTTCCATTCAGAGCCAATTTCATGTAACAGCACATGTCACTATTCAGATGGAAGGTGACAAAATATCGCTGGAATCATTATTTCTTGGGTGTCACATTCAGTGAAGAGATGGTTATCTCTGAATTTCACTATCTATCTGTGTTATTTCGTTAGGTACAGTACGTGCGGTTAGAAAAGTTGTTACTGCAGGCTATTCTTTGCACTTGCACGTTAATAAAAGTAATGTCCACGATCAGCTGGGATCAGTGGTTCAAACTGAGGGCTAATTATCTCATGACGGGTGAAATGAAATTTTCGGAGGGGCGAAAAGAAGTTCAGCACTGGACTTGATGCAATGAAAATATTATAAAAGAAAGTTCTGACGTGACATGTCAGACTATTTCCTTGTTAGCTAAAACTCATTAATAATACTAAGTAATAAAAATATGCACAAATATTGAATAGTTATGAACTATTTACGAATATTACTAAATCCTGTATTGAAGAACTGAAAACTCACCTAGAACATTCTTTTCGCTTGCTGGTCTCTCCTCGAACTCTGAAATGAAATTCCTTAAAATACTGCACCAAGCACCCAGTTTCTCACTTTTGTCAGAATAGGCTTCGGTCGTGACACCCCAAGGCGCTGGTTTGCTTTCTACCTCAGCAATCAGGTGTTCGGTATTTATTTTACTTTCGAAGAACTTATTCAGCTCCTTGAACTCTCTCTCTCGGTCAATCGTATTTACTGTTTCCATATTCATAAAATACGGTAACACACAGCAAGTACAGAACACACAGTCCTGCAGTTGACAAGCTACTGAATGACAGATGACGGAGCGACGCGCCATATGCACGCTAAAAGTGTCGCCGCTAGTGTCCCACGACTAATACGCTCCATAAGCCGCAATGCCCCGTGACGGCTGTGGGCGACTAGAAGTGTCCAGGGCAGTCGCCGGGCCCCTGTATGACACCGCCTGGTGTCTCGGCGTCGCCACCGGTGTCCGCCGGCTAATAGGCGCCATTAGGCGCAATGCCCCGTGAGTCGCCCGAAACACTAGTGGCGACGCTAGTTGCCCTCAGCTAATAGCGGACTAAAACCACAGACAAATATATACAGACGGGAAACCTCCATAAGGGCCCGGTCCTAGGCTCAGGGGTGCGGGGAGGGAGGGTTTCCAGCAGTTCCGTAAGATGTCCCATGATGGCAGTGCGGTCAGAAGCAGCTTTTTTAAACTGGCCAGAGCAGGCGGCAGGTAGCAGCTCTCCCCACCACCACCTCCCCTCAAACGCCAGCAAGCTGGACACAGCCGTGGCCTCGTGGCAGGCGGCACAAGCTCTCCCCTTAGCCTCCCCTCAACGCTACCCTCTGACGTGCGAGAGCACCCTAAGCCAGTGATCCGACTGACACCTGCTAGCATCTTACGGAACTACGAGGGGAGCGTACGACAGTGGTTTAGAGGGGGCTGCTCCTCTGTATATGTTACTCTGTGCTAATACGCTCGCCATAGCCGTGTGCCGCATCGGACGACAGCTGAATGTCGAGAAGCCGTGACCCGCGAGCAAGTGAGCGCCCCCTGAAGTACAGTAACGAGAAGAAACATCACTCTCGCCGCTCTTTGAATCGGCAAACGACGGTGACGTTGGCCATCTCGTGTTTTATGTCCGCCCGTTGTCAGCCCGAGCGTTCTAATAGAGAACCTTATGCATGTGACCAATGTGAAGTGATTGCTGTGCCGGCCGCGGTGGCCGAGGGGACTGAGGTGCTTCAGTCATGGTCAGCACGGCCACTACGGTCGTGGGTTCGAATCCCCCCTTGGGCATGGATATTTGTGCCATCCTTAGTTGTAGCTAGTTCATAAGTAGTTTGTAAGTTTAGGGACTGATGACCCCGTAGTTAAGTCCCATAAGCTCTACAAACATTTGAACATTTTTGATTGCTGTACCGTGTCGTGTTGTGTCGCCATTTAATACAGCTTCCCACGAGTGACGAACCTGTTGCCAGGTTTTCCAGATGGTCTGGATTTCCCGAAATTTCATACAGTTTCCATACTCTTGACAAAATACAGTATCTCCCAACACACAACATCCCGTAATGCTCTGTCTAAAAATAGTTATTGTAAGAATTTCAATTCGTCAAGTACTTTCACTCACTTGATTGTCGAACGGAAGAAACATAAAAAAAGACATCTAAAATGACAAAATTTTAATATGTTCTTTTTTAACATCACCAAAACAAACACAATTAAAAAATATTAGTGTTGTCCACGCCTGTAAGAAGTGCTTACTATACAACCGTGTTCAGTGTGCTAAATAATTTATATAACGAAGACAGAATTCGTACAACAATCGAAATCATAACAGATCAAAAATAGTGTTCCAGGGTTTTTTTTATCTAAAAATGGAATAGAGATATACGAAAGCAACATTTCAGTTCTCTTTATTGCTCATCAGATCACGAATTGACAAGTTATACGACAATAACCTAGACAATCTGAATTTGTATCCCAGAGACACCAGGTCTCCTAAAAACCGGCAGTATGTTAATACGTCAAATCAAAATTGAAATGTTTGTAAATATATGTGACTTAACTAGTCTGGTCAGCAGTCGGTAGGCTTACAAACTGCTTAAACTAACTTATGCTAAGGACAACAAATACTCCAATGCCAGAGGGAGGACTCGAACCTCCGACGGCGAGCAGCGGCGCGCTCCGCGGCTAGGCGCCTTGGAACGCTCGGCCGCTCCACCACAGAGTTAACACGTCCACTTGTGCTGCTGCATGCCTGCATACCGTCTACTAGATCACCAAGGGGCTGTTGGTCCACATTGTCCCACTCATCAAAGGCGATTCGGCGTACATCTCTCAGATTGCTCGGTGCGTTGAATCGTCCAAAAACCGCCTTTTTCAACGTATCCCGGGCATGATAGACACGTTTCATGTCCGCAGAACATGCTAGATATTCTAAACTTGCGATGTTTATCAAGAAGTAACGCATTCACAAGATTTGCCCGATGAGTGAGAGAAATGTCGTCCATTAAGAAGAGTCCCTCGCCGAAATGTCGCCGATATCGTTCCACTACACGTCGGAGGATGTCATCCCTGTACCGTAGAGCCGTACATAACTCCACCCCAGTAGATCAGGAAACCACCACCTGCTGCACAGTACGTCTAAGACGTACAGGCTGACCAGGGTGCCCCAAAAACGTCTCCGACGATTGTCTGGTTGAAGGCGGATCGGAGTCTCATCTGTGTTGAGATGACAATTCTGGCGAAAACATTCAGCTTGCTGTTGGACCCATCAGTACCGCGCTGCATGGCGTCTAGGTGTCAAAGATGGTCCTCACCATGGGCGTCAGAAGTGAAGCTGCATGTCACGCAGTCTATTACGAACAGTTTGAGTAGAAACATGTCCTGTGGCTGCACGAAAAATCAGCATGGTGGCGTTCTTCTCAGCGTCCCACCGAGCAGAAATCTCTTAGTAGCGGTCTACAGGTACTGTGGTATAGCCTTTGGGCGACCAGATCGAGGCATGTTCAAATATCCAAATGTTTGTACAGCTTATGGGACTTAACTACGGGGTCATCAGTCCCTAAGCTTACAAACTACTTATGAACTACTTACGAACTAGGACGGCACAAATATCCATGCCCGAGGGGGGATTCGAACCCCCGACCGTAGTGGCCGTGCAGACCGTGACTGGAGCGCCTCAGTCCCCTCGGCCATGTAGCTCCTCCGCGTCCGATAAACATCGCCTTAGTTCTATCAGACCTGTCTGGAAACTTCCCTTGATGAAATCCCTCCTGACACAACGTGACAATGGGGATACCCATTGCAGAACTACAGTTAGAACAAGCAGTCGATTTCATTCTTGGTGTTATGATTGACCACCTTCTCACTACGTCGCATTCGCTCTGTTCATCCGTGGTTGTTCACATCTATGTGAGAGTTGAGTGACATCTATGGACAATTTAAGGAACCGTGTTCTTGATGTAATATCCACATTTAACGCTAGTGTTGGAACCAAGCAGATGCAGTTTTTTTTATTCTGTTGACGGTATGGAGGGCCAAGTGTGAGTAGAACGCACAAAGACCTTGTAAAAAATAACTAGACTCACTAACGGCGCTGCTGTCGCGGGATAATTTGAAGCTTCAGCCGGCCGCAATGATAGTGGCAAACGGGTTAAGAGAGAAATGGTGTATTACATAGCTACTGCGGTATATATACCCAATTCATTGTAACGTCTGTATTGTTTGACTATTGCAGTGTACATGAAGCACGATGGTGAACACCTGCTCAGCATTTAACTGCACAAATCGGCCCTACTACAGAGATAGTTACTCTTGCTTAACTGACTGTCAGTCGAAACAATATAGGATTCAATGGAATACATAAGTCTTTTACAATACTGGTAGCTTTTAAAAACAAGTTACTTCAGGCAGTACTGACGCACAGGAAGTTCAAAAATTTTCATTTTATGATTATGTAAAATAACTATTGGGGGTACGAGATCAGTTGCCTCAATGCAGTTCGAATTTTTCTTAATGAAATCAATACTATCAACTTTTAACACAGAATTTAAGGGTCTTCTGCTTTACACATATGTATAACAACTGAAAGCGGTTTTCAGAAGTGTGTATAGTTAAATAAATGAATGACACGTAGCCACATTGGATGCACATTGTCAAGTTGAACGCTATGATGACAGTTGATGACTTTTGAGCAGTTCACGCTACTGTAAGGGTTTTGCCTTACAGCATTAAAAATACTAATATTCGTGCTAGATGCCCTAATGTTAATGTTACGTACAATTAGTGAAGAAAACGTTATGGCATACTTCGTGTTCTTAAAAAAATTTGGTTGTGGATGGTTGCTGTATACTCAAGGTAAGAAGCTATTTTACATTTTTGTATCTGATGGGATATTTCATTTTCACATTCGATTTTTCACATTAGTTGCTTCAGACAGCTCTGTTTCATTTTTTGGTGATATAAAATGGCTAAATAGTGGAGAATATAGCAGGCACTCAAACAAAGACGTAAAGTGTTGTGAAACTCTTAATGTTTGTACAAAAGTGTCACAATCTTAGAATATACTGAGAAAGTGTCAAAGACCATGTCTGACGATAAATTCCGTCTGCTGCACTTAGGACGCTAAAAAACTGAATGTTATAATTCGGTTTAGTTAGGAAGAAGGAAAGCTGTTGGCCGATTCCTACACCGTATGTGTAATAAATTTACACACAACCAATAGTTGTTGTATATTCAAAGAGACTGAAGCTGTTTTGTAGATATACATTTAAATGAGACATAGTTTTCGCGACTTAACTGTAATGAATACACCCTCTAATCAAGAGAGTCTGACGCACATTTAGAGTTAGCGCGGAAGTTTGCCACCATAATGGCCGCGGAGGCGCTCTTCAATTTTCTCACTGTTGGCAGTCAGCCGCTTGGAATTGTGGGGGCTTGAGACCACTCTCGCAGGTGCGACTAGCCGAAAGCAACGTACCAGCCTAAGACGTCATCAGAAAGCAGCAGTGTCACCTGGTGACTCGTCCATTAAGGAGCTCTATTGACATAAGTGACGTCACCCACAGTCTCACACGGTAGCCGAGAACTGTAGTGGTAGCGTCTTGATTAGCGCCAAGCATTGCTGAAATTAGCTGCTGAGCTGCTTAATATAGAAACATCTCCCTGTTTTCAATGGATTTTAAGTTGTAATGATTAAGTTCCCAGTGTTTGGTGGCCACAAATCGTACCGTTTCTGACGAGAAATCTAAAGGACCAACATTTCATGTGAAATATGTCTGGTTAACGTGTTATTTTGCAAATTTAATTGCGAACAAATTTGTGCTACTTCTCTATAATGCAGCTTACCCTCTTTTTCTGTGGTTACCACATTATGTTACAGAATACACATCATTGTAACTATTTGACGAAAAGCTTTCGTATAAATGAATTGTATAATTGCAGCAGCACAAATAAAAGTGCCATACAAGATTGTCTTGCCATGACATTAATGAAATAAACACAATTATCGGATGTGCTTCTATGATAGAGTTGAAACTTTTACTCAGGCATACAGTTTTTATTATTTTTAATAAAATTCTGAATACAATGATTAATATCTATACTTTTGTAATTCGTTTTATGCACCATTACTTTTACAAATGTTTATTAAATTAAGAAACAGTTGGATAGTAGCAATGTAATGAAGTTGTAACACAGCTGTAAGGTGATACAACAGGTTTCTAATTCAAATTAGATTCAGAATGAGCCAAAGTAATCGTGAAAAATATTACTGTTGTTTTACTTCAGATTAAAGTGAGACAGGCAAACTGGAGTAATTCTGGTACACCCACCAAATTCTAAATTTTATTTTCAATATTAAGTAGGCCTACAAAATCATATTGTTAAGATAAACAGTACTTTTGTAGTCACTTATCATCTGTTGGCCACGCGCTAACGCGAGTGATGTCACTAATGTCAATAGAATTCGTTACTGGGCGAGTCACCAGGTGGCACTGCTTCTTTGTAATGACGTCCCAAGCTAATACGTTGCTTTCAGCTAGTCGCACCTCACTCTCGCGGCCTCTGTCGACGTTTGTAGTTCGCAGCCACTACGTCTCAATGAGGCAGGTCCTGAGTTGCTATCATGAGACTGAATGAATAGCGGGCCAGTCCTCCCATCACAGAAAAAATCCTTAGCAGTACCGGTTGCGTTAATCACTGAACTACGGAGCAGAATTGGTTTAATACAGGCCGGGTTAATGATAATGGTCAAATTTGATTAAAATTGTCTAAATGTTAAATCGTATCTGAAAACTACTATAGTTTCGAAGTAAGTGGGTTGTAAAATCTAATAACAAATGTAACTGACAACAGGAATTTAAATTAATTACCTGCCAGTAGTGTTAAGTCTCTTTGTAGGATGTTAAACTTAAAAATGCAAGCAATATTTCTATTTAGAATACTAATTTCTCCTGAAAGTAGCTCCAAAATACCTACAGATTTCGAGGCTAAAATCGAACCGAATGCTTTCGTGCTTGTCGTAAGAGGCGACTAAAAGAGGAAGGAAAGAAGATTAACCTTTAACTTTGACACTGAGGTCATTGAAGAAAGATGTAACGCTCGGATAGTTTTAGTTCAGTAGTCATTAGAGAAGAGACGGATATTATCAGGTTTGATACCATTGTGGCTCTTGTGCTCAACGACTGTTTTTTTTTTTTTTTTTTTTTTTTTTTTTAGAAAATTGTCAGCGATCAGTCGTAAATATTTTTTTTATCCAGATCTAGATCTCGATCACTGTATAATCAATATCAATGCTTAAAACAACATCAACATCAACAGTGAATAATAACATATACATACCTCAAATCATAAGGTGATGTTCTTAGATCGTAAACACTGAAATCGTACTTTCATCATCCACTAACTCAACTGATCTGGCAAACCGGCGCTGTGGTTTCGCCTTGCTTTCACTAGACTGCAGCACCTCACGAAACTAAGAAATTATACCTCTGGAGAGGGAAGGATACGTGTTCGGTATTGCCCGCTCTTCGTCATTACCCGGTTCTCCCCTTCGATCATTATCAATACTTAAAAGAAACAGTTAAGACATATAAAACTTTTCGACCTGTATGTTGGAGGTTACGTTATTTGAAGAAATTAGGAAAATTAAAAAAATTATTTATTTACAACGTTCGATATTTTGCTCTAAAGAGCCATTATAAACAAATGTCTGAGCTAACGATCCGTGAGCAAGCTACATAGTAGTGTCGATGTGAGAAACAGTATGTCCTGAGGTTCCACGCCGGTGGCTCAAAGCGCCAGTCCTAGCGACTTTTTAATGGTCGTGGAGAAGCATATGTCTCTGCACGCGTTTGTTTGTAAAAGGGACATTGTTGGGAATGAGAGGTAAGCTGGGTACGAAAACTGTTTCACCAGTTCCACAGCCCGTGAGAATGTTAGCTTTTATTATAAAGTGACACCACTTTAATGAGAGTTCCATTACACAAATTCTGAGGGATTAAGGTTTGAAAAATGCATAATCAGGATCGGAATATTGTACTCACTTTCAGAGCGGTGTTGAGCTCAGGGAGTACTACTGCTGGCAGGGTGTTAAGAAGCTCTACCGGCTAAGTGGTAGCGTAATGCCGGTCCAGTACTATGTTTATGGACTGATGCATCACCTCCGACGTTATGAACGAAAGTGATTTTTAGTGTCATCTCGACAAACTGTTCAACGATGACAATAACGTTAACTCGACAATCAACCGATTGCATCTTTTAAATAATGAATTCAAGGACGTTTATAGATACTGGAATTAAACCATTAATATTATTGTTCAAAAACACCAATTTTTACGGATTCTTTATTTTCTATACTGGTTTATTTAGTTTAAGTTTATAAAAGTTCTGCTGTCCCGATTTTTTTCTTCCAACATAATGTAATGATCCTTCCACGAAACTGAGGAGATCCACATAAAAAAAAAAAAAAAAAAAAAAAAAAAAAAAAAAAAAAAAAAAAAATAGGCCAGTTTTCCTCATTGTCATGGACAACTTACAAGGGGTGTTCAAATTAAATGGTACGAAACGACACTGTGGGTATCACTGAAGTTTTTATTTAAACGTAATCACCAGAGACCTGAGCACAATTATTGTCCCACTGACAACAAACGCACTGTTTAACGAGCCGAAGGATTCGCTGTTCCCAGAATTCCTGTGGCTGTCACAAGAGCCAGTCCTCTGCTGTATCCTTCAGTTCTTCGTTAGAGTTAAAGTGCTTCCCTTTGAGAATTCCTTTAGCGGAGCAGTCAGTTGGAACTCACAGGGCGACATGTCTGGGCTGTAGGGTGGATGCTCAAGCTGCGCCCACTTGAACTTGGCCAGTACACTTTGTGTGGCCCTGGAGACGTGTGGACGATCGTTATCATGGAGCAGAATCAGCCCAGGCCGTTTGCTCTTGTTGGACTTGCGTAGATTATGCAATGTCTTATAGTAGCCCTAGACGTCAGTGTTAATGGGTTTTCGTGCTGGAGGAATTCTACGTGTATCTGATCGCGGATGTCGAAAAAGACGGCGAGTATCACCTTTGCCTTATCGTTGCAACTCGTCTGGCCGAGTACTAATTGGTACTGAGTTTTAAAATTTGATGCAGGCAAAAAAAAAAAAAAAATAAATAAATAAATAAAAAAAAAATCTAATGTTTGTAAAGCTTATGGGTCTTAATTAACTGCCGTAAACCTACGAACTACTTATTTAGTAACTTATACTAAAGACAACACAAACAGCCGGCCGCGGTGGCCAAGGGGACTGAGGCGTTCCAGTCACGGTCTGCACGGCCACTACGGTCGGGGGTTCGAATCCCCCCTCGGGCATGGATATTTGTGCCGTCCTAGTTCGTAAGTAGTTCATAAGTAGTTTGTAAGTTTAGGGACTGATGACCCCGTAGTTAAGTCCCATAGACTATACAAGCATTTGAACATTTGAAAGCGTTACGGAAATGTTGCACGAATTGGGGTGGAACTCATTAAAAGAAAGACGTTATTCATTGCGGCATGATCTGTTTCCGAAGTTTCAATCACCGACTTTTACTTCTGAATGTGAAAATATTTTGCTAGCACCCACCTACTTAGGGAGACATGACCATCCCAATAAAATAAGAGAAATCAGATCGAAAACGGAACGATTTAGGTGTTCTTTCTTCCCGCGCGCTATTAGAGAATGGAACGGTAGAGAAATGTTATGACAGTGGTTAATGAACCCTCTGCCAGGCACTTAAATGTGATTTGCAGAGTATCTATGTAGATGTAGATCTGGACACCCCTTGTAGATTGACCAAAACTTTGATGATAACAAAATTGCTTTTACAAAAAAGACTTAAAGGTTCATAAAACAGTGCACCAACATTTCCTATGGATTCCCATTTCCCCCTAGCACACAGTGAAAAAAATATCCTGTACGTATGAATAGATACCTCCCCTTCTAGGCAGCCTTTCAAAATGAAGCATGTACCGGATTTTACGTTAGAGCGTGAAAATACAACTGTGAAAATAGCATCTTAATTTCGTGCAGTATTTGTTTGGAGATGAACGTACAAAAACACGGACATACAGACAGACAGACAAAAATAATTGATTTTGACCCAAGTTGTAAAGTCCCCTCACATAAACCTTTCTTAAATATCGCATATGTATAGATTTCGGCCAGTTACAATATAGCACACATTGTTAGACATCAAGGAATATTGAATTTAGCTTTTTGAGAGGCATATGAAGAGGTAAAAATCGCAGAGGGCGACCAAGAGACGAATACAGTTAAGTAGATTCAAATGGATGTGGGTTGCTTTTCTTATGAGGAGATGAAGAGGCTTTCTCATGATATTGTAGGGTAGAACCTAACAACACAACAGTATTTTTATATGTATCAAATTGGCCGATTTTTTCATTAACCCAACTTAAATAAATTTGCTGATAGTAAATTGAATATGCGAATAAATAGAATGTAGGGCTATAGTAACATCGCAGGTTGCTTAAATAATGAACCGTACTGTTATTTTTCTGCTCATTTATTACTGTATGATCACGTTGCTGTTGTGTGCATTACCCAAATACTTTCTCTAGCGACCGCAGATATAAAAGAATTCTTGTCAGTAGCGTTAATCCTTTGTTCGACGAGGACAGCCTTAGGTGCTATAAGAAGTTCTGTATTTTGTCCCATGTATTAATGGGCCCGTAAATGCACAAGCGTCTTCCGAAACATCTAAGTGTACGATGCGGCTGTCCGTCATTTTTGGCTTCGGCGTATCTCAAAGCACAGAGCTCCTGTTCTTCCTATGGGTGCCCTGCAGGAGGTAGACACAATTTACACCGTGGACTGGCGATCGGCAGCCTCAAGGCACCCGATGGTTTCAGTCCGATCCGCAGAAGAAAATATTGCGCGCGCGCATGTGTGTGTGTGTGTGTGTGTGAGAGAGAGAGAGAGAGAGAGAGAGAGAGAGAGAGAGAGAGAGAGAGAGAGAGAGTGTGTGTGTGAGAGAGAGAGAGAGAGAGAGAGAGAGAGAGAGAGAGAGAGAGAGAGAGAGAGAGGTGCTGCCCTTATTGTTTACTCCGAGCAGAAAGCATTTTTAATTGACATATGTGGTACCTGTTCTAACGAATAATCAAATACCAAGAGATAATAAACCTTGTACTTAAGGTCTGCCAACTTGGCTGAAAAACGAGGTGACAGGAAATGCAGATTGGCTTGGCAGAAATGGCTAGAGAACAAAATAAGTCGTAGAAGAATGTACAACTAGGGAAAAGATAGATAGAGCCTACAGAAAATAAAAGAGACGTTTTGAGACAAGAAAAACAGCTGCATCGATATCAAGAGCTCAGATGGAAAACCATTACTAAGTAAAGAAGGGAAAGCTAAAAGGGGGTAGTAGTATAATGAGGGCCTATACAGTAGAAATGAACTTAAAGGCAGTATTGTAGTACGGGAAAAGGAAGTAGATGAAGAAGATGAGGTAGAAGGTAAAGTTACTGCGAGAAGAATTTGACAGAGCACTGAAAGATTTGAGTCGAAACAAGGCCCATGGATCAGATGACATTCACTCTGGGCTACTGACATCGATGGTAGAGCCAGTCAAGAAGAAAGTGTATACATGGTATGCAAGATGAATGGCGCAGGGGGGAAATACCCTTCAAGAAGAATATAATGATTATGATTCAAACAATTACACAACTATCTCTTTATAAGTCATGGTTGCAAAATACTAACACGAATTATTTACAGATGAATGGAAAAACTGGTGTAATCCTATCTCGGGAAAGATCAGTTTGGATTTAGGAAAATGTAGGAACATTACGGCTTATCTTAAAAGGTAAGTTAAGGAAATGCAAACCTACATTTTTAGCTTTTGTAGGTTTCGAGAAAGCTTTTGACAATGTTGACTGGAATACTCTCTCTCAAATTTTGGAGGTAGCAGGGGTAATATACAGTAAACGAAAAGTTATACACAACATGTACAAAAACCAGACAGCAGTTATTAGAGTCGAAGGACATGAAAGGGTCGCAGTGGTTGGGAAGGGCGTAAGGCGTATTACTATAAGAAACTTATTGAACTGGCTATACCACTGATCAAACCCATACAAATTACTATAGCTTCCCTTTCCGATTATTTTAACCAACTACTCCATTCCCACCTTGTCACCGATTTGAGCTCTTTCTAACACCAAATCGAACGTGTCTGGGTGTGTGTTTGATGGTTTTGACACCAAATGACGAATGTTCTACACACAGACTTCATGTATGTCGGGATAGCTACACTAGTTCGTTCCATGTGGGCTGTGAGCTTAGTACTCAACTCGGGAGATGGGGTGGCAATGAAACAGTGGTCCTGTATAACAAAACATTTTATTGACACTCGTGCTTACAAGCGGCCGGAGGCGAATGGAGTGTGCATGCGCGCTGAATCGCGCTGAGGTGGCGTCCAGCTGACGCCACGAGCCTCGTAGTAGCTGACGCCTCTGGTGCAGCTGCCCACCGGGGAGAGCTTATGTTCACGACCATGGAAACCCACGTGACGTCATTATGACGTAGTCGTGCTGTATCGAAGAAGACAGAAGCCATATATCGACCTTTCGACTTCGGTTAACATTCGAGATGCTGAACTAACTGACAGTTTTGTTTTGACGCCTCCAACTTCAGAAAGATATACAGTACCGCGGCTTACAGTTACGTATTTCGTCAAAGCAGGATTAAAAGGAGCTAGATTTTAATACAAATATTCCCGACATACCACTGAAAAAACTCAGGAAGTAATCGTTTCTTAGAAAACCTACCTATTTGCTGACTGGGTTGTTGCCGTACTGTAAACGTCGTGTGGAACAGTTTAGCCATGTAATACTACGAAATTAGTAGCAAATCGATACACAATTTATGTTCTGCTGGGTACGACTGTGAATGAATGAATAAACATTACATGTGTTTATGTGTTAGCTAATAAAGAACGTATTTCAAAGCTAGTTTACAAAGATTAATTTAAACGTATAAATATGACCGTTGCTGTTATACAAGTCCATATAAGTGTGATAACCGAAAGCAAATGACTTGATGTATATAATAATAAGAGTTCTAAAATGGAAGAGTGTAACAGATAATGTCATTGTATTACTTAGTTTGGTAATTTTTCTTTATGTCAACAGTTACTTCCAAAAGCAAGATAACGTGAAATATGTGTTGCTTCTCATTACGACGGGAAAGTTTAAACTATGCCGAAATCTTGTTGCATGAAGAAAATGGTACCAATAGGCTATAGCTTGTTTATTCTTGTGGAAGCCATATTTTGGTTATCATATGCTCAATTCAACTTTGGAACCTAGCGTTAAGAGCATATAGAAAAGTGAAAATGTTGTAGAATGATTTAATTATCAAAGAAATCTGTAGGTTACAACTCGTAAGAAGAAAGTCACTGAGCTGCCAACAGACAAACATTCAAACCAGATATTTAAAATTTTAGCTGCAGTCTTCATCAGAAAACAGTACATTCACACAATCACTTATCCGCTACCTGTGCCATAGCAGCCATGGCTGTCATGTGTGGATGAGTTAACTCTTTTTCTGATGAAGGCTGCAGTCGAAATTTAAGTAGTGTGAATGTGAGTGTCTTTTATGTGTGTGTGTCGACAGTTCAGTGATCAATTTTACAACAAGTTATTATCTATCCCCATATCACTGGCATTTCAATCTGGACCTTCCATTGTCAATATTTTTCATTTGAAAATGTAGAACACGCCTCACAAGCTTTATGGTGATACCTCTATTGTAACGAGAGAGGTGTTAAAAAAGCAGTCACTCTGTATGGTCTACATTTGCAAAAAGATGGTTACACATATTCCTCAATTAGAGGCGAAAAAATGTGCAAGAAGAAATGGAACTAAAATGATGGTAGATGAGCAACAGAAAGGAGCAACAATTATGGGTAAAAACATGAAAAGCACATCACCCCTGCATGTATCAAACAGGAAGTTAGCAGCACATGCATTCTTACTTTATGATGTCTCCTGCAACTCAAGAAAAGAGCACAATAGAGAAATAACCACCCAGTGGCGTAACAAGCTTAAGAGTTGTGTGCAAATATCCAAGTGCTTCAACAAAATGTGTTAAGAGACTTAACTGCAATTTATTTCTGTGCTGAACTTAACAGAACATTGGCTCAAAGAGATGATGTTGAAGATCATAAGTATCCATTTTTTGTTAGATATCTATTTCTGTATAACTATACAAACTGATGACCAGGAAAATCTAACCTATTTATGAAAACAGGTAAAGAGTTGGATAGAATTTTCACCTATTCACAGCACAGGGGTGAAAACAAAGATTCCTCCATTGTTTCTCAACTGTAGGTCCAGAGAAACTGCACTCTTTCATTTTGTAAAAGAAGCTACTACCTTATAGATTCAAACCACACAACTGAACTGGCAGCTACACCAACACAGACTATATTATACTGTCACAGGTTCAATCCCCAGTCAAACCAAAGAGTTTTATCTGTCACTTTTAACTTTTCACGCAGTTATTGGTGTGAAAAATGCAGAGTTCCACCATGGTTCAATATTCATTTTAAACTGAATGGTATACTGCCTGCAAAAAAGGACCGTATCTACTAAAGCATTATAGTCTTCAGCCTAATCTTTAAAGTGTTGACTGATTTATTCTACCTTACGATAGAATTGGAAAAAGTATGCAATTAACACTTTCGCTGCAGCTGACGCTATCCTACAGTGAACGCAGACGCTTATAAGCATCAGCTGCAGCAAAAGTGTTAACCTACCTGGAAGGTAAAATTGTACTTACCACATCTGCAGTGTACTGTGCTGACGTTGGCAACGACCATTGAATGCTCCTTGAAAACCCCATCAGAAAGAATGAGTGGAATAACCTTTCATATTGACTATGAAATATGTAATTATCCAGCCAGTATATTAATTACCATTGCAAAGCAAACATTTCATTGCCAATATTTGTACACTCCTGTTGCGTACGTGGTTAGAAAAATTTAACTGTGCAGAAATGTGTGTAAGTAAATATAGGCTGTAGTGTAAGCACTTTCTTCTGTGTTGCTTTTTTTTAATGATATGTGAATCTGCTATTTAAAATCATATCATAAATGACATAGATTTAGATCTTGTAAAGACTGCTTCTGTAATTGGACCAGCAGCATATCCAGAGGGGATTTTCTCTTTATAAAGGCCATTTTCAACTTGGTTTAGCCCTCTCTAAAAGTACTTGGCTTTAGCTCAACTGGGTCAAGCCCCTCCCAAGCCAAAATCCTGGATCTACCACCTTGTTTAAGACTGTTGACTCTCTAAATTTTCAAACACAAAGTAGAGAAACATGGCCATTATTACGAAACCTGATTGGAAACAAAAGTTTGGGACAACATATCAGCTAACAAGATTTACATTTACTGTCCATATCCAGAAACCAAGGGATAAAATACACGACATCATGTGCAAACTTATATTGTTCAAAAATAACACTAAAGAAAATGTTCTCTGTATTTAAATTGTCTCCTGTTCTTAAAACTTTAAAACCAGGAAAGGCATCCTGGAAGTAATGAAATCCATTCTGAATTTCTTCCACATAATAGCAACTAGATAAAAAGATGATTGGTATATTTCTTGTCTGCATCTCATAATCTCAGTTCAATCTCACAGGTGGTTCTCGGTAACATAGTCGAGTGCTAGACTATGAATCCAAAGGTTGCAGGTTTGATCCCTGCTCAATTCTAGGATTTTTATGTCGCTTCACTTCTTTCACCTCCGGCAAAAATGCTGAGTAGCATCATGATTTGGAGCTCAGGTAAACTGTAAGTTTCCCTTTAACTGACTGGGTAAGTCAATAGTTCAAAGATCGGAGGAATGCAATGGCACACCAAGTCCAACAGGACCATGCCTAGTAAACCACTGTGGTATTCATACCAGTCTTCAGAGTATTGACTTCTTTACCTTTTACCAGTCTCTCAGCAAATAAATCAATAAGAAATCCTAGCAGTACACAAACCCAACATGGCATCATGTCAGCCAAAGAGCTAGGACGTTCTGAAGAGTGCCCATATGATAATTTCTAAGGAAAGCCAAACCAGGGAGAAAAGTATTTGTAACAGTTTGCAAGGCAAGCAATTACTTTTAAGTAGTCATAATGAAGTTCAAGTACCAACCTGTTAAAAACTTAGTTCTGTTATTACAATGCATAATTTAAAATAAGTTTATGGGAAGAAAAACTGCTGACTGCACTAATTTTTTTTCCTTTTCCTGAGAGATAAGGAGACAGGGTCCCCTTGGTAGTTTTCAGTCCTTTTATTGAAATTACATTCAAAACCAAGATATAAATATTGTAATTTAAAACAGTGCAATGCATTAATCACTGTGGGTATTGTTTCTTATATGGCATTACTGATGGGTGACAGTTACACCGTAACTAATGAGAATGTACTTAAGAAAAGTAGTCTTCCTTGCACACAAAACATGCGACACTGTTCATAGAAGTTGAAGGGCTAGTATGCTGTTTGTAATTTTTCCAACTACTGTACTTTAATATTTCATCTCATTTTAATTTACTCAACATGTATAGAACATTGTCTAATACTATGAAATTCTGTTCAAATTTTAAAATGTTTGGAAATTATATATCAGTTTAGATGTAGCAAAACTGTTTATTTGAGTGATTTTCAGATATTGTTGCCTTAGCGTAGTTACCAGTATCTTTGAAATAATAGTTGTTTGGTCACTTGTGAGAGCAGCAAAATTGGTTGTAGTAAAGCATGATTTTCAAAGTACAATATTTGAAAGTAAAACAGGGTTATTAGCTAATAAACAAGCTGTTCTGCCATTTTAGTTTCCCATCATTGCATGCTGGCATTATCAACATATACAGTCCTCTCTAGAACTTCGGAAAAATTTCAGTGTAATTGTGACAAGGATAACATTTTGGAAGAAATCAAAGACCTAAAATAGATTGTAGGAATTTGTAGGGCACAAAAATTTAAAATGCTGCAGAAATGTAGACAGAAGTATTGCATGGCATGAAGACATAAAAAATGCACATCCCTGTTTACACAATTTCTGATCTTAACTTATTGTTTTAAAAATGTATTGCAAATGCTGTCAATTTTTGTTGAAATCTGGCACAAAGACAAAAATACAGTAAATGGTAATTAATTGCATTTTATTCAGTATAATTTATGACTACATGTTAATATTCCAGATGATTTACAACTTATGTCCAGTTTACATTCAAAACATACATACAAGAGAGACTTTTAAATCCTAAGTATGAAAATTTTTATTCATTTTCAGCTCTGTTAACTCTGCTAGAACACATCACCCTTCAAAGGAGAAAATTTGTTACTTCTGTTCAATACATAACAATGTGCAAAAATAATAAGATTCTTCACGTGCATTTCTTGGAAAGTAATCGGAACAGAAAAAAAGCTTACATGAAAAATCAGATGGCTGAAAGGAATAACACACAATACATTGTGCCATACTAGAAGACAAATCACAGGCTACATCAATTATAACAGTAATCAACAAATTCTCAAGTTCTATAAATCATTTAGAATAACATTTGGAGAAGCCCTACATGTTTAATAATTCTGTTAGATCCTTCAGTAACATGATTAGTCAACAGATTTGGCTGTAGTAACTTGATGTTCAGTTTTGCCCTTGGAAGCAGGCCTCAGGATCCAACAAGCCAGATGGATTTTTTGGACACTTGTCTGTCCTGCAATAATACTAACTTAGTAACAATTTTATTTTACTAGTATCTTAATGCTGGTAAGATTTCTTCTTTTTTTTCCCCCCCTGCAAAGCAAATCCCTAACAGCCATGACTAAATACACTGATTTTGTAGAAAACAGCAATTGATCAGGATATGCTGCAAGTGAAGGTAAATTAATGAAGGAAAAAAATTGGTGGCAGTGCCTGTTTTCAGACCTTGTACAGAGGTTGATGGAGAAGTACATCCACTCTTCTTTTGCTATCAGACTGCATGACAAAGGGAACTACTGAGAAAGTATGGGACAGTATGTTTGCTTGATACAACGTAAAAGACCATCAAGTGTGATAACCCACTACTCTTTGTAACAGTAAAGAAAAATGTGTGCTATTTAGTGGTAGATTCTTTTTACATTCAAATAGAAGACACATGGTCAATTCCAGAAGCATTAAATATTTTCAAGGAGTGGAACACAAACATGAATCCTGTATACTGGGTTACTGATTTCTCCGAGTCCAAAATAAATGCAATTCACTCCTTGTTTCCCTGTTTCAAAGTGTATCTGTGTTCATTTAACAGAAATGATTTGAGAAAGTTGGTTATGGTCACACACAAAAGAACAAAAAATGCGAGCTAGAATTTTTAATCTGTGGAACGGTATTGCAGAGTCTTCTTTCATGCAAGAGTATATTGATAATTTACTAAAGTTGAGAATCAATGTTTTCGATAAACCAAATGATTCTGCTTTGCAGTACTTTGATAAACAATGGGTTCCAGTGCATCAAAGGTGGGTGAAGGCTTTCAAGTACAAAAGTATGTTTGCTGTTTAAGTAATGAACAAATTGGTGAAACATTCATACCTAGAGCATAATACCAACACAGAATTAACAGGCCTCATTGCAGTTTTAGTTAACAGTTACCTTCCTAGCCTCATTGAAAAGTATTGCAAGTTAAATTGTACAGCAAAGACATTCCTTTATTCCTGTATAGGAAGACACCAAAGTTTGTTAAGCAGGTGATGATGTGATATGAAAAAATTGACTTAAGTGCAGAATCAGTAACTATGGTGGCTACAGGACTGTTTCATGTAACCAGTGCAGAAATTGAAGAATGTTTTTACAAAGTAGATTTTGCAAAACCTGATAGTCCATGTCCACATTTCCTAAAGTTTAAGTTTCTGTGCAAATACTTTTGTTTCTTCTCTGAATGGGGATTTCACAAATTACATTTCACTTATAGGATTAATCCTCAATTTGTTTAGATGAAACACATGGGTTTGGTTCAAGAAGCAGTTATAGTACACAAACACTGCAGCACAGGGGTTACAGATTACTAGCAGAAATCTATAGCAAATGCATGGCTCAACATTTCTGAAACATTGAGCACTAATTTTGTAGCATGTAACAGGCAAGAGAGATCTGTAAGAACTTAATAAATCTGACTTATAATTGCAGTACTGAAACAGTTGCAAAAATGACTGAACACCTTGAAATCTCACAACATGATGTGAAGGTATCAAACCCTACAGGCAATGGACCTCCATTAGCAGTGGCGTCAACTTTTAAAAAGATAGAAACACATATTTCAGCAGTGATACCACACCTCCATTGGGTATATGTAATTCTGCAAGAGCAATTAGTATGTGCTAGGGGCAGAGGTGGGGGAGAGATTTGATTTGGCCTGCTTCTCAAGAAGTTATGAAAGGTTGATTGTTGTTGATAATTAATACAATATTTTAAGTTATACAGTTACTTTATCAGTTTATCTAGTGATTCTTCATTGACTCAATCACAAGTCGCCCCAGTGGTGTCACGTAAAAAATTTGCACCAGACAGGCCGAACAGGATCCCAGCTGGGATCTTATGGCCAGAAATGCCACAAAAAATCAGCATCGAGTCAATGTTTTGCTTCATGTTAAAATTATCTGCAACAGAATACAAAAGTTTCAATTATGCTAGTACAAAGAGTTGCTCATGCAATATGCAAACAATTCAGGTAAATTTATGCTCACTATGTTTAATTTTTGTAACTGACACTTTAAAAATTTGCAAGGGAATAGATTGTTGGTAAATAAATAGATTTTAAATTTTCATGCTACATAGATTATGAGCAACAACAATTTCTTTCTTATGATTTGATTTCATCATTAAAGTTAAAACCACCAACAATAAGAGAAATAATACAATTACTCAAAAACAATAACTCATCTGGAGAAGTGCATATATTTACTGCACCTGACACTATATCAGAAATATTCAATCAAATTTGGAAAACACAGTTCACCATTAGTATGGACATCTGCACTAATACATCCACTATATATAAAAGAAGCAAACAGACGCTAACAACTATAGGAGACTCTCCCTCCTACCAGTGACCTACAGGCTCTTATCCAAGGCGTTTTTAAAAAGGGGCAGAAGACATACTCGACACAGACAATGAGGAGAGCATCAGGCACAATTTAGAAAGGGAAATTAATTTACAGAGGAATAAAAGTAGCAACTTAATATAGACCTATATTTACTTTTATGGACTTCAAAATAGCATAAGAGTCAATTAACAGAAATGCACTGATTTTGTTGTTGTTGTGGTCTTCAGTCCAGAGACTGGTTTGATGCAGCTCTCCACCCTACTCTATCCTGAGCAAGCCTTTTCATCTCCTCATAAGAACGACAACCCACATCCACTTGAATCTGCTTACTATACGCGTCTCTTGGTCTCCCTCTGCGATTTTTACCCCACACACTTCCCTCCAACGCTAAATTCACAATTCCTTGATGTCTAAGAATGTGTCCTACCAATCTATCCCTTCTTTTAGTCAAGGTATGCCAGAAATTTCTTTTCTCCCCAATTCGGTTCAGTACCTCCTCATTAGTTACGCGATCCACCCACCTAATCTTCAGCATTCTTCTGTAGCACCACATTTCAAAAGCCTCTATCCTCTTTCTGTCCACACTGCTTATCATCCATGTTTCACTCCCATACAAGGCAACACTCCATACAAATGCCTTCAGAAAGGACTTCCTTAGGCTTAAATCAATATTCGATGTTAACAAATTTCTCTTTTTCAAAAACGCCTTTCTACCCATTGCCATTCTGCATTTTATATCATCTGTACTGCGACCATCATTTGTTATTTTACTGCCCAAGTAACAAAACTCATCTACCTCCTTTATTGTTTCGTTACCAAATCTAATTCCTTCAGCATCACCTGATTTTCTTACACTGCACTCCATTACCCTTGTTTTACTCTTGTTAAGGTTCATCTTATATGCACCTTTCAGCACACTGTCCATTCCGTTCAATTGCTCTTCCAAGTCCTTTGCTGTATCTGACAGAATTACTATGTCGTCGGCAAAACGCAATGTTTTTAATTCTTCACCCTGAACTTTAATTCCTTCTCCAAATTTCTCCTTGCTTTCCTTTATAGCTTGCTCAATGTACAAATTGAACAACATTGGGGAAAGGCTACAACCCTGTCTTACTCCCTTTCCAACCAATGCATCCCTTTCATGCCCTTCAACTCTGACAACCGCCTCCTTGTCTTTATAATACTTAGGTCCAAGAAAACATTTACGGTGACTTGTGCTTACTATAGAAGATGGAAATCCGTAAAATCGGATCTCAACGTTCCCTTTACTTTGGGTGAAGAAGAATTTTGGACAACCTGCAAATGTACAAACAAAATGGTTATAATGAGACGGCCAAAGAATCTGACATGACACTGTGAAAAATTATTTTCTTACAGACAATGAAGCAGAGGAACTTATTAAACAACTGAACACATTTTATCGGCTACATATGTTACAATTACTTTTGCTTAGCTATGTACAACTGGTATACCTTCCAAAATGCGTTTTCGTGATCACAGGGAAAGATTACAATAAAATTTAGCGATATACGGGCTACAGTAACGAAAACGAAAAGAAAGACATTACCTTACTTCTGGCTTCACCGCTTATTCTAGATGCTGTGTGCTATCTCTCACGGAGTAAGAGTAGCCGATGCACTTCAACTGCGTAAGAAACATATCAACTTATTCTTGTATTTCGCAGTAGCCACACAATTTTCCGTCTTTATTAACGCTGAAATCTTTCAGCTTTTCTCTCATTGTGCTCTCATAGTAACTCGACATACTAAGAAAAGCGATTTAAAACAAGATAACTGTAACAACGTCTGAAGGAAACGCAAAACGCTAGAACAACGAATTGAAGGAGGCGCTACGCAGTACACAGTATCTCGAAATTCACAAAAGTCGATACGTGTCTACCTGGCCTCTTCGATACAGCATGTACACGTCATAATGACGTCACGCTGGCTCCCATAGTCGTGAACTTAAGCTCTCCCCTGCCCACCGGCACAGAGTAACATATACTGAGAAGTAGCCCCCCCCCCCCAAACCACTGTCCTACGCTCCCCTCGTAGTTCCGTAAGATGCTAGCAGGTGTCAGGCGTTTCCCTGGCTTAGTACCGGTAGACCACACTAGAGGCACTTCTGAGGGTGCCTCTCGCACGTCAGAGGGTAGCGTGGAGGGGAGGCTGAGGGGAGAGCTCGTGCCGCCTGCCACGAGGCCACGGCTGTGTCCAGCTTGCTGGCGTTTGAGGGGAGGTGGTGGTGGGACAGCCGCTACCTGCCGCCTGCTTTGGCCAGTTTAAAGGGCTGCTTCTGACCGCAGCGCCATCATGGGACATCTTACGGAACTGCTGAAATCTCCCCGCCCCGCACCCCTGAGCGTAGGACCGGGAGGTTTCCCGTCTGTATATATTTGTCTGTGCCACCGGCCGCTACGCCTCTGTGTGTTCCGTAAGGCGAGGAATCGTCCTCACGCTGTCCTGCACCGCCGATGGCCGTACCGCGCAGATCCTCCTACGCCCAATGCTGCTGCTTCACCCTCCAGACGGTCACAGAAGCGCTTCGGGTGTGGCTGCGTCCTTTCGTCCACACCGAGCCCCTGGCTGAGTAACTTGCTGCAGTCTTACCGCGCCATGCGTTGGTTCGACACCCGGTTACGCTGCTGTCGAGGCCGGGTCCCCACTGCCCATTGCCTCAGGCTGTGCCACCACTATTCTGCAGGCTGCATCTCCTGTCAGAGATGCCGTGTTGATCGTGATGATCGTCTGCTGGCCGCACTGCGTCGAAGTGTAAAAAAAAATGTTCAAATGTTTGTAGAGCTTATGGGACTTAACTATTGGGTCATCAGTCCCTAAACTTACAAACTACTTATGAACTACCTTATACTAAAGACGGCACAAACATCTATGCCTGAGGGGGGGGATCGAACCCCCGACGGCGGACTGCCGCGCGCACCGCAACACGGCGCTCCAGTACGCACGACTAATCACTAATCCGCCGCGGACGTCGAAGTGCTTTCAACCTGCAACGGACTCAGTTTTGCGATAGCAATAATAACAATTGTTGTCAACGAGTAGCATAGTCCAGGCAGCAGGTAACTGCCCATCCGTGGCTGACTGACTGACTCCCGAACCTGTCTTTTTCGCCTGTATTTATACGACGAGGTTGACCCCGTCAGTCTGTGTTTCACAAATGTGGCATAGCTTATCTTTGCTACACGTCACTGGTCTCTTACGTCTGATCACGTATGTCCCAGCCACCTTTAAGCAATACAGCTGTCAAGTTGTTACACAGTACGGCGCCCTCGCCGACCTATTTGCGTCACCTGAAACTTCGCCCAGCCGCTCCACTTTATTTCCTGAAATCATAAACGTGCTTGTCGCGCTCTACTTTAAGTCACACGCCTGCTTTCAACACAGCACCGCTTCCATGTTCAACCTCTGCGTTAAGGACATTATTGATAAATATGAAGCATTGAATTAAAATTTGCCGCGGTGGAGTAGCCGAGTGGTCTAAAGCGCCTCGCCGTGGAGGTTCAAGTCCTCCCTAGGGCATGGGTGTGTGTGTTGTCCTTAGGTTAGTTTACCTAGGTTTAAGTAGATTGTAAGCTATGGACTGATAACCACGCAGTTAGGTCCGATAGATTTACAAACATTTTAATTAAAATTTGTGGTGCGGCCGGGAATCGAAAGATATTCGGAAATAAACAGCGAAATATTTCTGAGAAGCGAACAATAGCAATGGCATAGTCACTTATTTTACTTATCATCAGTTTATTTCCTTTGATTGCTATTTGGAGAGATATTGTGTACCGTATATTAACTGTCTTTTCCTACTACAATGTAGACTATTAAACGTCTCCCTTAGGCTTGTCTCTAACCATATCCCCGGAAATCGTTACATATTTGGAACAAAGGTCAAATATTTCTGAGAAGCAAAACAAATGTGACTGCTGGTCGTATCATTTCCACGAAGTCCATTCTCAACAGAAATGTCATTGCTTGCCGTATCACTTCCAGAAATTCCATTCTCCGTCTTCTAATCAGACCAAATAACCAAATCGATGTCACTAATTCCTGAGATAGCGCTCTGTTGCAGGGAACATGTACATTATGTTACAGACTGTGAGATTTAATATATCGTAGGAGTTTCGAACCAAAGTGGACCTCTAACGCTAACCACTATACTACGAAGACGAGTATACTTACCTACTATGGTTTCGGTTAAAGTCTGGTTCATGAGTCCCGGACTGGTGCTGGCTTATAGATGTAGGCAAGGGCGCGAAGGCTACCAATCAGGAGTCGCGTTCGCGCGGCCATTAGAATTGTTTGTTTCAATTTGCCGTCAGGTTTGAAATTGCTGTAAGCACGAAACGGAAGATTTCGTTATGAATTTGAGTGATCTCGTGATTAAAGTTTATAATGTTTGTTAAATATCGATGTAGTTTTCGGTATTGTCGGTATTTTACAATATTTTATGCTATTTTAAATGTTTTAAAACGGAACGTATTTCGTTAATATTTTCATGAATAACTTATTCAATGGAGTTTAGATGTTCGTTTGATTGCAAAAGAAAGAAAGTGTAAAAAATGTGGTTCAGACATGACACTTGTGCAACGTTCTGCTAGTATTCCGAGGGCAGTGTTTCACGAGGATAGATGATTTATTGACCGGTCAGGGGTACACAGAGAACCTGTCAACCATAGAACAGGAACGCATTAATTATTTTCCGCAAATTTGTCGCGAATACCGAGGGCAGTATTTCACGAGGATAGCTGATTTATTGACCGCACAAGGGTACATCGACAACCAGTCAACAATAGAGCAGGAACAGCATTAATTAATTTCCGCAAATTTGTCGTGAATTCCGAAGGCAGTGTTACGTGGAGACTGAAATTGGAGTAGGGGAACCTTCGTGACGAAAAAACCTGTGAATTTCGCGTCCAGCATGAGCAGGTATGTGACAGCATCCCTTTGTCTTTTACTACACTATTTGCTTTTCCCCCCCTTTTTGTATGATAATAAACACTAAAGCTGTTTCTTATTGGCCGCGTGAACTTGCCTCATTCATCGCGCCTTACCAACGTTTACAGGCCGAGCACTAGTCGCAAACTCATAAACTAGACTTTTACCATAGTATCAGGATTGTAAATTGTTGGTGTATTAATATTTACATGTATTGATAAGAAATGGAGCCGAGAACGGTTTTTGTGCTTCTTCCATGAAACGGCTTACTGCGTATTTTAATACCAAAACTCTTAGAAATATGTCTTTCACATTGAAGTATCGAGTAACAGGTAGTAGTCGATAGTTGTTTGCGTGGTCTTCGATACAGCGTATGACGTAAAAATAACGTCACGTTTTTTCCGAGTGGTGTGAGTAGAACACTACCCCAATAACATTGTTGGTAATTCGTTTGTATTCAACTGTCTGGTCTGTATTTGTCCACAAAAATATATTATATCAAATATGTACTCGACAGTCATTTAAATGTATGAAAGTTTACAGGGCAAGAATCACAGAGTGCTTTAATCTGAAAACATTTCCTTGGCTCCGCAATATGGCGGACTGGCTTCAATCGACAGCTGAGCTTTGAATAGTAGCGCCGTCTTCCCTTATTTTAACCTCATTGGTAGTTACAAAAAGCACAGCTACATGGCGTGTAGAAACAGCGCCATAACCCTCAAATGATGTACTCGCACTTCAAATTGTTCTTTCTCCGGCCTGAAGTGAGATATGGCTTTCATCTTCGGTGAAAAAAAAATCGATATGTCAGCTACATTTCATACGCAGCAATGTATCACCTAAAGTGAACCAAACGTAATATTTACTGCGACCACATTTATGATTACATAACCTTCAAATTAGATCGCAGTAGGTTACTTCTTTACAATGTAGACCAGTCACTACGATTGATATCGGAAAAAAAATAACTACGTCGTAATCAAGCTGTAATGTGAAACTATATGATACTAGCTTAAACCCGCGGCTCCGCTCGCGTGTTGGTTGATTATGATAGATATCTTTCAGTAGTGTGCTATGAGATTGGTTTTGAAGGATGAAATGAAATACAATACCTTTTTCAGAAACAATCATTTTTAATCAACATTAACAGGAAAGTAAGTAGTGTAGATCAAACCACACTAAAAATGCACTCGTTTCTAATGCGCGAGACGTCAAATCGATATTTTAAAGAGATGTATTAAAAGAAATTTCTTTTTTATTGCTTTATTTATTTATTCTTATTTCCTTATTCGTGTGCTTACCCTTACAGAGAAAGAGCTTCTAACGTCCATCACCTCTTTTCGGAATGACTCAAACTGAGCCCTAATATATGCCTGAAGCACGGAAATGTTTATTAGTTCTCAGTCTATAACGAAATCATTCCACTGTAGGTGAAGTTGAACTTATCTTATATGCTGGCTGAAGTCCATTGCGTTGTGATTTGTCTTCGGCATTCACTAAAGAATTTGATTTTACAGGATATTTTCATAAAGTAAATCCATCTTAGTTGATATGGAAACGATTTTATTTCCACTTAAACATTGCACAATCAAGAAATGCAGCAGCAAGCCAACAGAGCTGCTTACAGGTTTCTGGCCACTCACAAACTCCCAAGTAGACTGACTAAACAATGGTTTCTCTCAAACATCCCTCCACACAACTGCGTAATAACATTGATGACAAAGTTTTGCAATTCAGAATTAAACAATATTCTTTTACATCAAATATGCCAAAATACAGGAATTAAAACATTACATTTAAGCTTTGACTATTTATGTCAATGTATGTATTTGTTTCACGAAATTTGTATTTAAATGTAGTGCACAAATTTAACGTCATCCTTTTGACTAGTGTTTACAGTCGTCAAATTATTTACATTATGTGTGTTTTCGAAATGCACATATATTTGTTTTGCCAATATTGTGTAGGCGTACTATTATTTTGAGATGGTATTTTAATGTGTTTCGGTTTGCGGTCAAATTATTTATTAATACGGATTTGTATATGGTTGTCGTAGTTTTGTTAATTTCGAAGATAGTTTCTTAGTACCAAACGGATTATTAATTTTAGTGCATGAACAATTATCAGTATTTAATTTAGGATCCAGTGATATATAAAACATGGTCTGCCCTAATTTATTTAAACAAAAGGTATATATGAAATCATGTTGTGCAATAGTTTATAACATGTAGCATTATTGTTTTTATACAAATTAGTATCTATATAGGTTCAGCAATTTCCGAAACTAAGTGTAATGCATTTTTAGTGTTTGCAGCTATTATTTACGAAAGTATTAAAAAATGAAATTACGTAAAAGATCAGTCAAAGTTATATTTAAATGAACGTACTATTTCTTAAAAGCGTTTTACTAATAGTGTTAATAGAATTTCAAACAGAAGGCGAAAAAGTAAAATATCATATGTCCGGTAATGAAGTTTTACTTTAGGTGTCAAATATTTCGTGTTTCTATGTTGGCAACTGATTTTTAGGAGTTTGCAACATAGCAGAAACGTTACAAGCTGAAGACATTGTAGCACGCATAGACCAATGATATGGTCTGTGGTATCACGTTTCGCTGTATGAAACCTCCTTGCTATAGAGTCGAAAACGTCATCGCTGGCCTTCAGTGCGATTTTTTTTTATAATTTGCCGACTTTCAACCACCATATCTTCCACCCCCTTATAGGAAAGCTATCGGCATGGAACTGTTATGGTGTAAAACGGGAGACTTCGGACAACAATTACAAAAATGTTCAAATGTTTGTTAAGCTTATGGGACTTAACTACGGGGTTATCAGTCCCTAAACTTACAAACTACTTAACAACTAGCTTATCCTAAGGACGGCACAAATATCCATGGCCGAGGGGGGATTCGAACCCCCGAACGTAGAGGCCGTGCAGACCGTGACTGAAGCGCCTCAGTCCCCTCGGCCACCGCGGCCGGCAAAATTTATGCCCGGCCGCAACAATTGCACACACACACACACACACACACACACACACACACACACACAACGCTAACTTTCCATCCCAATATACTCCACCCTTTTATCATTATCAACCCTCAAGCAACAATGCAACCAATAAAAACCATTGCCAAAGATCCTCATTTCGCGATCTATTCTTCAAATTACTAAATATCTATCAGATCGCTATAAAACTGTGCCTAAAACCTTCCTCAGGTATAAATTAGTAACTGCACAAATATTTAACTCTCTGTGTCTTGTCGTTTGGCCGTGATAAGCGTACACCGAGCAGACATTCACGCTATCCGATCGCCATAAAACTGTGCCTAAAGCCTTCCCCGGCTAGACATTAGTAACTGTACAAATTATTAGCTCTTTATGTATTGTGGTCTAGACGTGATAAACGTACACCGAACAGACATTCACATTTATAGATATAGATGAACTTATTTTTGTTAAGTCCTGCGTCAAACGCTGCCCGCATCCGGTCCGTGGGAATCACTCGGATACGCGTCTTCCGCGTACGTTCAGAAGCGCTGCGGTTGCCTACGACAGCCGCGGCATAGGAACCACACCTAAAAGCGAACGTGAGCTTTTCCTCTAATGACCGCACTGTCGACGGGACGTTAAACCCTCAGCTTCCTTCCTTCCTTGTGAACCACTTAACAGGGAAGTAGCGGCTGCGGTCACGGAGCAGAATAACAGCAGGAAGTGCGGCGTACCGACCAGCGCCTCCCCATACCACAGTTGTCAACTATTTGTCTGCGACTGCCCGCAGTAGCGGCCGGCAGCAGCTGCCAGCCGTAACTGCCGACCGCCGCTGCCCGCGTATTACGGCGAGGCGTTATGCATAGCAGTTTCAACTGGCACCTGGAGACCTGATTGGTTGTTGGTAGGAGCCATTAGCCAATGAGATGCTGCGTGTTTCTTAATTGAAGATTCGCGCGCTACGCGCCCTCACATACTTAAAGAAAAAAACTTCTTGTTTAACCAATACCTAACCTAACTTCCACTTTTAAAAAAAGTTATCTGTAGCGTAGCCTTAAGAAGGTTAGGTATAGGTTAAACAAGTCTTTTTTTTAGTATGTGAGGGCGCGTTGCGCCCGAATCTCCGGTTAAGAAACACGCAGCATTTCATTGGCTGATGTCTCATACCAACAACCAATCAGATCTCCCGGTGCCAGATGAAACTGCTATGCATAACGCCTCGTGTATTGCGTTGCGACTGCTCGCCGCAGCGGTCACGCCATTCTGTGCCGTGTCTCTGTGAAAGAACACGCGTGTACTAATACGTGAAACGATGAAGATAGATACAGATAATTAATCCATTTCAGTTCGACTATTTTACGCGTGGTGAAAGGAAATATAGCACGTACAGCTATCCGTACAGTACAAACTCTGGCCGGCCGCGGTGGCCGAGGGGATTGAGGCGCTCCAGTCACGGTCCGCACGGCCACTACGGTCGGGGGTTCGAATCCCCCCTCGGGCATGGATATTTGTGCCGTCCTTAGTTGTAAGTAGTTCATAAGTAGTTTGTAAGTCAACACGTCGTTCTGCCTCTCTTTTAACTATTTCAAACGTTCCAACAGTTGCACATATATCTGTTTGATTACATGTTCGATCACTTGGACCATCTTCAGATCTAAAAATGTATAATTTGATAAAATTACTAACACGCCCGCTGGGCGGTGTTTGTCCATGCCTGGGTTAATTGAACGATAGTTATATTATACATAAATGGAAAGATTTTTCTTTGCCTTATCGTTGCAACTCGTCTGGCCGAGTACTAATTGGTACTGAGTTTTAAAATTTGATGTAGGCAAAAAAAACAAAAAAAAAAAACAAAAAAAAATCAAATGTTTGTAAAGCTTATGGGTCTTAATTAACTGCCGTAAACTTACGAACTACTTATTTAGTAACTTATACTAAAGACAACACAAACAGCCGGCCGCGGTGGCCGAGGGGACTGAGGCGCTCCAGTCACGGTCTGCACGACCACTACGGTCGGGGGTTCGAATCCCCCCTCGGGCATGGATATTTGTGCCGTCTTAGTTGTAAGTAGTTTGTAAGTTTAGGGACTGATAACCTCGTAGATGAGTCCTATAGACTCTACAAACATTTGAACATTTTACAAACTCTAATCCAAGATGATGAAGAAATGCCACTTGCCTCACGTTAAGTTGCTGTATAAAAATTTACGTATTCATTAACATCGGCTTAATACGAATATTTTGGTGAGGCGAGTGTCAACAGCCGTAATATATTTCATAAAATGCAATTTTTAAAACCATCAGCTGTTTATTCAAAACCTTATACATCTACCAGTTTCGGTCATAGACCATCTTCATGGATAAACTATACAAAAAACACAAAATAAACGTAATTAATGTGCACAAACACAGAGAGGACATAATCAGCGAAATTACATATAAAGAGACTGAAAATGGAGAATCATGTCAATTTAACATATAGTTAAAATACTTACAAGGTGTTAAAATAGAATGGTAAAATGCATCACATAAAATACATCCAACTGAGACAAACAGGAGTCAGTATAACTAAAAGTGTAAAAATTACAGCGGTCATCTTAGATAAAACCTATCAGTCAAACGTAACATAAAAGGTAAGAACAGACTATGAATAAAATGGAGGGAGTGCCTTGTGCTAATTGCACGAGTCAGAGATGATGAAACCTATGTTATCGATATTTGTAATACCATTCAGGGATGTACACTATCTTTGGATGAATTAAATTGAGAACCTGAATGCCCAGTGTTCAGCTGTTGCCAAGTGTTTCAGCCTCTATGATGATGAAGGATGAGACAAGTGTGCTCACAACTGAACACAGGACATTCGCGTTCTAAATTCTTTGTTGTTTATTATTTTATTTTATTTGGTGGTGAAGTTAGAAAATTTACACTGTTCAATGTGATAAAATCATTGTAATATTTTTGTGATCATAGGCATTTGAAAATGACATAGGGCGCTGAAACTAATAGTGCATTGGTAGTTAGATGGAAGTAAATTAAAAAGATTTTTTTTCTAAGAAGCGACTGTGACTTTGCAACATTTTTTGTGTGTTTCCTATAGCAGTTATATGTCATAATAACTCTAATAAAATTCGTTTCATATATATGCGCCACTGATTGCTCCTTTTTATCTTCTTCCACACTTCACCATTTGCCGCCACATTTCTGAAATATGTATGGAAATGGTGATACAAAAGAGTATCTGCTCACATACTGCACTAACCGTTTGTCGCCATCGTGTACTCCTTTCTGCGCCGCTGTGCTCACTGCAGCGGTCGCGGAGCCGGCAGTCGCGACCGACTGCCAGACTGCCGCGGTGGAGTAGCCGAGCGGTCTAAAGCGTCTCGCTGCGGAGCGCGCGGTTGCTCGCTGTGGAGGTTGGAGTCCTTCCTGGGGCATGGGTTTGTGTGTGTGTGTGGTCCTTAGGTTAGTTGACCTAGGTTTAAGTAGTTTGTAAGCTACGGACTGATGACCACGCAGTTTGGTCCGATAGATTTACAGACATTTGAACATTGACTGCCAGACTGCTTCCAGAGCGGTCGAGACGCGGCAGTCGCGATGACGTCACGACCGTCGACTGCCGAGCAGTTGCAGCGAGCAGTTAAGTCTGTGGACAACTGCCCGCAGTCACTGCCGACCTTAAGGATGAAGTACTGTATAGCATGTAGCAACATTCATTAAGGTACCATACTAAAATGTAAGTATTAATTTTACCCCATTATGTGAACATATTACAATCGATTTGGTTCCAAACTGCTTCAAATTTCTGTAACCGACTTTTGTACATTTATAGCCTTTACTGTATACCAATCCACTTGTTTGTCTGTATAGAGACCAGAAGAAGGGCACTCAAGCGTCCGAAACCGGTTGTCTAAAATAAATAATAACAAGCAATTGGTTGCTGAATTTTATTAATTTGTTATCTTAAGGATGACACGACGGCAGGTCGGTACCTTTGGAAGACTGACGTTTAACGTCTAGTCAACATCATGGTCATAAGGGGCGGAACATATGCTCTGAGAGGTTTGTCACTGGTGGGTTAGGAGAAAGGCGGTGCCCTTTGAGAGGAACCATCCCAGCATTTGCCTGGAGTGATTTACGGAAATACGGGCTATCAAAATCAGGATGACATTAGTTGACATCGTGGGATGGAGGCGATCTTCATAGTTTAATAATCTTCAAAAAGGAAAACACCAAGACCGCAGTATCATTGTTTACTGACGACCGGTTTTGATGGGCTATGCCGTCATCATCATCATCTGGTCGTATAAATTCTACAATGAGGTCATATTATTATTATTATTATTTTTATTTTTAAAAAAAGGAGGTTAGACGGAAAGTGCTACAATGCATTTAGTCAAAATATAAATTACATAATTTATGTTACCAAAACTGCTTGTAAGAGATTCAGGATGGACAGGGTACATTTGAACCACCATCCTACTGAATGCAAGTCCAAGAGTCCAGTATGTTACCACTGCACCACCTCGCTCGGTAGATATCGTGGGACTGTCTGAGACATGGAAGAGAGAGAGAGAGAGAGAGAGAGAGAGAGAGAGAGAGAGAGAGAGAGAGAGAGAGAGAGAGAGCAGCATGTCAAAAATTCCCAGTGAACCTTTATGGGATATGTTTGCGGAGCACCTTGTACATTTTCAAGAGCCCAAGCTCCAAAAGGAGTCAAGAAACACAGTTTTTGTCCAGCTCACAAAATTCTACATAGTGTCAACGGTGGTCAAATCAGGGTCATATAGAAAGGTATAAATATTATTTCTTCATGCGTGCCGCGCGTGAAGTAGCACTGCACGGGTGGGAGTTGAGTATACCTACACCATAGCACAGAGTAACATATACAGAGGAGTAGCCTCCCCTAAACCACTGACCTACGCTCCCCTCGTAGTTCCGTAAGATGCTAGCAGGTGTTAGGCGGATCGCTGGCTTAGGGTGCCTCTCGCACGTCAGAGGGTAACGCGGAGGGGAGATTGCCACGAAGCCACGGCCGTGTCCAGCTTGCTGGCGTTTGAGGGGAGGTGGTGGTGGGGACAGGCGCTACCTGCCGCCTGCTCTGGCCAGTTTAAAGAGCTGCTTCTGACCGCAGCGCTATCATGGGGCATCTTACGGAACTGCTGGAAACCCTCCCTCCTCGCACCCCGGAGCGTAGGAACTGGCCCTTACGGAGGTTTCCCGTCTGTATATATTTGTCTGTGACCATAGGGATGGGACTGGGGCGCGGCGACTCAGCGCACTGAGAATTTCTCGAGCTGCCGGTGCTAAAGCCATTCTCGACAAGCTCACGCCTGTACTCCATTTTGCCCGCTTCACTTTATACATTTTTTTTTATTTTCTCCTCTCAACAATTAATTTCAGTATCTCCTATGTTATCCGAGAATTTCTATTAGGCCTTTCCCTCTTGCCTATATGATCCTCTGCGGCCTTCACTACTCTATCTCTCAGAGCTACCCATTCTTCTTCTATTGTATTACTTTCCCCCATTTCACACAATCCTTCCCTAATGTTCCCTCTACAACTCTCAATTCCTTCAATTTGTCCTTATTACATCTTAATTTTCTACCTTTATGCAGTCTCTTAAATCTTAATCTACAGTTCATAACCAATAAGTTATGGTCAGAGTCTATATCTGTCCCTGGGTATGTCTTACAGTTTAAAACCCGATTTCTAAACCTTTGCCTTACCATTATGAAGTCAATCTGGTACCTCCCAGTGTCTCCTGGTCTCTTTCAAGTATATAACCTTCTTTCGTGATGATTAAACCAAGTGTTTGTGATGATTAAATTGGGCTCTGCACTAAATTCTACCAGGTGATCTCCTCTTTCATTACTTTTTCCCAGTCCATATTCACCTACTACATTTCCTTCACTTCCCTTTCCTACTACAGAGTTCCAGTTCCTCATCCAATCAAGTTTTCTTCTTCTTTAACGGTCTGAATAATTTCTTCTATCTTCTCATACATTTATTCGATCTCCTCATCATCGTCACAAGTAGTTGGATAAAAATCTTTTAATACTGTGGTCTGTGTTGGCTTCGTGTCTATCTTTGTTACGATAAATCGTTCACTATGCTGTTCATAGTAACTTACCCACATTCCTATTTTCTTATTCATTTTCAAACGTTACCTTGCATTACCGCCAACTGACTTTGTATTTATAACCCTATACTTACCTGACCAAAAATCCTGTTCATCCTGCCACCGAACTTCACTAATCCCAACCTCCCCACCATATCTAACTTCAACCTATCCATTTCTCTTTTCAGATTTTCTAACTTTTCTAGCCCGATTAAGAGTTGGAACATTCCACGCTCCGATCGGTAGAATGCCTGTTTTGTTTTTCTTGATCATATCTTCCTGAATAGTCAGCGCCCGGAGATCCGAATGGGGGACTATTTTACCTGCGGAATATTTTACGCGAGAGGATGCCATCATCATATGTTCATACAGTAAAGCTGCATGTCCTCGGGAAAAGTAACGGCTGTAGTTTCCCCTTGCTCTCAGCCGTTAGCAATAACTACATGGCAAAACCACGTTAGCTGATGTTACAAGGCCAGATCAGTCACTCATCCAGACTGTTGCCCCTGTAACTACTGAAAAGGCTGCTGCCCCTCTTCAGGAACCACACGTTTGTCTGGCCTCTCCATAGATACCCCTCCGCTGCGGGTGCACCTACAGTATGGCTATTTGTATCGTTGAGGCAACCCCACCTCGGCAATGTCTGTGGTTCATGAGAGTGGATGTCTGCGGCATCACATGCCAAGACTGTCGATGCAGGCAGCCTATATTGATGATGTATGTTTATGTTTATTCTAAGTAGAGCTCAAAATGGACTACGTCTGTTGCCAGCAGCCAGATGACTTCTACTTTTGGACTCAAACTTCATGTTAAGAGGAGTTGGATCGCCGTAGCCCGAAATGGTTAAATTTAGTGATTTGGCTTACCTATCTTTCAGGAAACATTGTACACATTGATATTGGCTGTATCCAGGACATTGAACTGTATGTTCTGAGTCTTCTGAACTGCAATAATTGCATGTCAGCCACTGCTTTCAGAAATACTATTTTTTTTAATTACACAGTTCAATTCTTGTGAACTTTTTGCACGTTATCCTAAATAATTTTAATTATAGTATTATGTTCTTGCTTTAGTTCAGTAGACTCAGGATATGTATTTTATTACTCCTTAAAAATTTGAGATTTAGGGAAAAATGCAACAATGTTGCCATCATTAAAAGCAATAACAGCATCACTGACTCCTCCCCTCCCCCATTTCAGTATCTTCATTCCAACAAAAACATGTTATGGTAAGCGAGTCCATACATGATTATTGAACGACTCATTGGAATTTTGAGTCTGATCATGCAGACACTTATTTAGTAATTCGGGATTTTCCAGAACGTTATATGATATCCATGACTACTGCTGTGGTGGAATGTTTGTTGCTGTATGAACTGTTTGAATACTGGGTATTGCGGTAATTGCACCATGAATTAGGTCCAGGAGAGCAAAGGTTGTGTACTGGGTTTTGATAAGTTGACTGTCTGTGGAAGATGGTAGCCGATAGTGCCTGCTTCATTTTCAACAGATCCTCAGAATTATTTCTAATGGCCATTCCATAATACTGCTTTAGTTCATCAATCATTTTGTCTGTCAGCCTGCCTCTTATGGTTTTATCAGCAGAAAGTTTCTTGTCTCTCAAACTTTGTTTCAACTTCCTAAATCTGGTACCCATTATCTTCTGGACATGACTAACACAGTCCAGTTTTGGGTTAATCTTGTAATGATAACCGATTTTATTAGATCTTCAAGTGATGCACGTAAACATTTTAAGAGTTTCAAACGGAGTAGATTATATTTTAAAAAGTAAAATGAAAACTTCCCTTGTGATATATTAGGAAAGGTGAAATTTTATAATGAGGTAAAAATCTGCAAATGTTAACTGCTCTTAAGTTACATTCCAGAAGCTTCATGTCCTGCAAACTGTTTCTCGTATGCTCGAAATATGGTAACGTAAGTATGATGCAATTAAAGTGGGTTGTTGCTTGGAGGTATAGTGAGGGGAGAGTCACGACGTCAACAAAATTTAAGCCGCTGTCGACTTGCTAGTTGCTCCAAAAATTAGCCTCTGGTGGAAGTGTTTTGATCAAATATGCCACTTTGCGTCATTAATGGGTGGGCAGGTCATTCTCATTATGGTCTAAAGAATAACATGTCATTTGTAGCTGTCTTGTTCAAGTATTATTTTATTTTTTATACATGGATTTAATGGTATTGTCTAATTGTTGTGGTTTCATATCTATCATTAGCCCTTAGATTTCCCGTCAATCCAACCCCAAGGTTACTACATGGAAGGTTGGGCCAATGCGTTCGGCAACGATCGGTTGCCTCCGCGTGACGTCGCTGTCGAGAATAGAGCTCCTCAATATCCAGGCTGAATCGTCCGCCATGTTTTCCCCAACATGATTGGAATCGCGCTGCACTAAGAGCGTAGAGGTGCATACCCTACCATCTTTCACAAACGATTTCGCAAAAACGTATTGGTAGAAATATTTAATTTTTCCGCTACTTAAATCTTTATATGTCAGCATTATGACGAAATGCTCGTCATTTCGTTAATAGTCATAGTTAATAAGATATTGGCTTCGAAATAAGAGACTGCGTTGCATTAGGAAAAGATTCCAGTAAAAAATAGAGTCTGCTGTGATATTCCGTTTGGTGCTTGTTGCACCATATGTTGCTGCGGATGAAACATTCCTAATGGATTGAATTTTATTTTCGACTTAGGAAGAGATCTTTACTTCTCACTCATACCGCTAAACTTTATTTCATTTAGCGCACTCATTTCCGATGGCTATAAGGCCAGACTGAATCATTGCGTATCTCATACACGGTTAGAGATATCAAAATGAGTTTTTGACAAATGATAACATGCAAAGAGGGGAATATTTTGCCACATGGTTACTAGGCAAAACTTCATTAACTGTCGCGTTATTCGAGGAAATACATAGTTGTAGAATGAAAAAGAGTAAAGTTAGCGATTTATTATTCAATTTGCAGATATTTCTTCGTCACTCACAAATGTTTATTTTTGCTTCTTGTCCATTGTATTTCAGAGCTACTACTCAGTTTCCAAAATGTGATAGGAGTTACATTTCCTTCAGTTTAAAGCCTAGCAGTAACAGAACGGAAGTTACTAGATCTAATGAGGATTATATGTGAGAATACTTGAAAATGACATATAGCAAGGATCAAGGATCTCTTCACTAGCTAACGAACTGACTTTTTCTCATTTCCTCACATACTAAAACACCCTGTATTGAGATATTTAGAATATCCTTTTCATATAACTGAAAAATTGAAATTGAATATTACATAAAGACACAGCACTTTTGTAGTGTGCAACTATTAAATTTAATGGGTTAAAAGAAGTCAGTACCAGTATCTTTAAGTATGGATGTTATGCAGTAACAACATGTGCCTAATTATTAGGAGCTCTAATACGGAAGACGTGTACTACTAGACGGGCGGGCGGATCCCAGTGCGTCATATTTAACTGACATTATCTCAAGTTATACGTTTCTCACAGAGTTTCTGTTTGGAGTGGATGAAAATTTGATTCATTTTGAACATTTCATTCGCTTAATGTCTTTACCTAACTTCCAAAGAAAAAAAGTTCCTTGCTTGTCGAAAATTCCGTAACGTCGTCAGAACGTGCATGGTCGTAAACTATCAGTACATGCTGTTTATAAATTATTGCCATAAATAAAACTAAAATGAAAACGTAGTGTAGTTCTTAACGAAGACATTGATGAAAGTTTCACGTTGATACAGTGAGTAGTTTGCGAGTGTGAGCGAGTTGAATGAAACGCGAGGTAACGCCTGACCTTCGTCCGGAACGTGGCAACTCCTACAGCTTGGGGAAAAAATGGCAGATAGTTCAGCTCGGGTTTATAGGAGCCTTAGTCGAGAAGCTTCGGCAGCGCGAGACGTTTTCTCGCTTCAGCTTATGGCACTATTCCGCCTGAACCAACGTTCTTTACGAAAACTGAAAGACACTTTCGATAGAACTATATATGCACAAAGACTAAATATTACTACTTAAAACGGCGTTGTGCCCCGTATACTGTGTTTCTAGTAATCACACAAATAAAATATATGCTATGTTTGTTAAGCTTATGGGAGTTAACTGCGGGGTCATCAGTGCCTAAACTTACAAAATACTTATAAACTAACTTATACTAAAGACAACACAAACATCCATGCACGAGGGAGGATTCGAACCTCCGACGGGGAACGGCCTGGTTCATAGGAGCATAGCGCCTCAATGCGCTCGGCCACTCCGTCGCGGCAATAAAACATGGATTACGGCTCCCCTTGACATATGTATCCAATAATTGTAAAAGTTTAAAGAACTCATCTTTCAGTCCGTTTTAAATATTGTACAATAATCAATATTACTAGAATCTTATCAATCATGAAAGGTCTCTGTTTAGAAAAAGTATTCTGAGCATCACAATCGACAGAGTTACATCATATTCCAAACTTTCAGGAAACATTCCTCACACACAAAGAAAGAAAATATGTTATGTGGACATGTGTCCAGAAACGCTTAATTTCCATGTTAGAGCTCATTTTATTACTTCTCTTCAAATCACGTTAATCATGGAATGGAAACACACAGCAACAGAACGTACCAGCGTGACTTCAAACACTTTGTTACAGGATACATGCATCCACCCTCCGTCGCATGGAATCCCTGATGCGCTGATGCAGCTCTGGAGAATAGCGTATTGTATCACAGCCGTCCACAATACGAGCACGAAGAGTCTCTACATTTGGTACCGGGCTTGCGTAGACAAGAGCTTTCAAATGCTCCCATAAATGAAAGTCAAGAAAGTTGAGATCGGGAGAGCGTGGAGGCCATGGAATTGGTCCGCCTCTACCAATCCATCGGTCACCGAATCTGTTGTTGAGAAGCGTTCGAACACGTCGACTGAAATGTGCAGGAGCTCCATGGTGCATGAACCACATGTTGTGTCGTACTTGTAAAGTCACAGGTTCTAGCAGCACAGGTAGAGTATCCCATGTGAAATCGTGATAACGTGCTCCAGTGAGCGTAGGTGGAAGAACATGAGGCCCAATCAAGACATCACCAACAATTACTGCCCAAACGTTCACAGAAAATGTGTTGATGACGTGATTACAAAATTGCGTGCGGATTCTCGTCAACACGTTGATTGTGAAAATTTACAATTTGATCATGTTGAAATGAAGCCTCATCCGTACTAAAACGAGCTCTAACATGGAAATTAAGCGTTTCCGGACACATGTCCACATAACATATTTTCTTTCTTTGTGTGTGAGGAATGTTTCCTGAAAGTTTGGCCGTACCTTTTTGTAACACCCTGTATACCGATATTAATTCGCATTATGCGAGGTTTTCCGACTTTTAGCTGCTCTTCTTCAGTTGGTCTATCATTTTGTATCATATGAAAACTTGTGCAGGACCGGGACTCGACCCCGGGTCACCAGCTTTTTTGCGAGCGGTCGCCTTAACCTCTCGGTCACCGGGGCACGCTCCCCGGCCAGACCCAAACTTCCATATGTCACGTTGTTGTTGCACTGCACTACCTGATCAGCACACTGTCTGAAACCAAGTTAGGTAAACACAAGTGGACGCCAAGCCCCTCTGCAGCAACTTTATATTATTGCACTATTTCGGTTGCCGTAATGTTGTTGTCTCCACTGCGTAGAACTGACAGAAAGTCGTCGTACCATTTCAGTTCATTCTGCGGATTACAGTACTTCAGAACCCAGACATCTCAACTGATCCCATAATTGAAACTTCCTGGCAGATTAAAATTGTGTGTCGGAACCGGGTCTCGAACCTGGGACCTTTGCATTTCGCGGGCAAGCGCACTACCGACTGTGCTATCCCGACACGACTCACGATGCCGCCTCATAACTTTACTTCCGCCAGTACCTCGCCTCCTACTTTCCAAACTTCACAAAAAGATCTCCTGCGAACCATGCAAGACTAGCACTCCTGGAAGAAAGGATATGGTGCAGACATGGCTTAGCCACAGCCTAAGGGATGTTTCCAGAATGAAACTTTCACTCTTCAGCGGAGTGTGCGCTGATATGAAACTTCCTGGCAGATTAAAATTGTGTGCCGTAACCGGGACTCGAACCTGGGACCTTTACCTTTCGCGGGCAAGCGCACTACCGACTGTGCTATCCCGACACGACTCACGATGCCGCCTCATAACTTTACTTCCGCCAGTACCTCGCCTCCTACTTTCCAAACTTCACAGAAGCTCTCCTGCGAAACATGCAAGACTAGCACTCCTGGAAGAAAGGATATGGTGGAGACAGCCTAAGGGATGTTTCCAGAATGAAACTTCCACTCTGCAGCGGAGTGTGCGTTGATATGAAACTTCCTGGCAGATTAAAATTGTGTGCCGGAACCGGGACTCGAACCTGGGACCTTTACCTATCGCGGCAAGCACACTACTGACTGTGCTATCCCGACACGACTCACGATGCCGCCTCACAACTTTACTTCCGCCAGTACCTCGCTTCCTACTTTCCAAACTTCACAAAAAGGTCTCCTGCGAACCATGCAAGACTAGCACTCCTGGAAGAAAGGATATGATGGAGACATGGCTTAGCCACAGCCTAAGGGATGTTTCCAGAATGAAACTTCCAGTCTGCAGCGTGAAAGTTTCATTCTGGAAACATCCCTTAGGCTGTGGCTAAGCCATGTCTCCACCATATCCTTTCTTCCAGGAGTGCTAGGAAGTTTGGAAAGCAGGAGGCGAGGTACTGGCGGAAGTAAAGTTGAGAGGCGGCATCGTGAGTCGTGTCGGGATAGCACAGTCGGTAGTGCGCTTGCCCGCGAAAGGCAAAGGTCACAGGTTCGAGTCCCGGTTCCGGCACACAATTTTAATCTGCCAGGAAGTTTCATATCAGCACACTCCGCTGCAGAGTGAAAGTTTCTTTCTGATCCCACAATTGTTTTAACTGTATATTCGTTTGAGAAACCCTGTACTGTGTCGTCATCCTGTGTTTTTTTTTGCCAGTACTGACATCATTTCTGCCCGCAGCATGCGAGGAGGCGCTGAGCGTGGAGGTGTTGAACGGCAGGCTGGAGTCGACCTCTGGAGGGGAGTGGCTGGTGGACGAGGACAGCGGCGCGCGCTACCCTCCGGGCCTCTACTGGAGACACGGGGCCGGCTGGCGCGGCTGCTACTGCCACCTCGAGCCCTGTCTGCGCAGGTCAGTGCTCGAAAAATGTTCAAATGTTTGTACAGCTTATGGGATAACTCGCCCGAGTCACGGGGTCGGTAAAGAGAACCAGTTATTAATTTCTTCTGCTTGTCAGGTATAACCTCTCTTCATAGGAACTGTTTTTGTTGTTGTCTTCAGTCCGGAGACTGGTTTGATGCAGCTCTCCACAACACCCTATCCTGAGCAAGCCTCTTCATCTCCACATAAGAACGGCAACCTACATCTGTCTGAATCTGCTTACTGTATCCATCTCTTGGTCTTCCCCTGCGATTTTTTCCCCATATACTTCCCTCCAACGCTAAATTCACAATTCCTTGATGTCTAAGAATGTGTCCTACCAATCTATCCCTTCTTTTAGTCAAGGTATGTCAGAAATTCCTTTTCTCCCCAATTCTGTTCAGTACCTCTTCATTAGTTACACGATCCACCCACCTAATCTTCAGCATTCTTCTGTAGCACCATATTTCAAAAGCCTCAATCCTCTTCCTGTCCGCTCTGTTTATCGTTCATGTCTCACTCCCATACAAGGCAACACTCCATACAAATGCATTCAGAAAGGACTTCCTTAGGTTTAAATCAATATTCGATGTTAACAAATTTCATCTACCTCCTTTATTGCTTCGTTTCCCAATCTAATTCCTTCAGCATCACCTGATTTTCTTACACTGCACTCCATTACCCTAGTTTTGCTCTTGTTAATGTACTATCTACTTCCATTTCGCTGCAAGATAAACCTCGTGTGACAGCAATAAACGCGCCACCACCTGTTTTATTCAATCCTTTCTGTCCCTTCGTAAAAATTTCAGCTGAATTTATCTCCGACTTTAGGCAGCTCTCGGTACCTAAAATGATTTGAGGTTCAGTACTTTCTATAAGCGCTTGGAGCTCTTGCACTTTCCCCATAGACCTACGACAATTTACAACTGCTGACAAATGGTTTTGAGATCTGTGTTTGTACTATCTGTGACCTGTACCCTTTGAGATTGCCACCCTCTCTGTGTATTCCTGAAGCCCTATAACCTAAGAATCCACCCAGACCACGCCACACAGTTCCCGCTACTCGTGTAGCCGCTTCCTGCGTCTAGTGGACGCTTGATCAGTGGAACCCGGAAGCCCAACACCCTATGGCACAAGTCAAGGAATCTGCAGCCTACACTGTCGTAGAACCATCTGAGCCACTGATTCAGACCCTCCATTCGACTCTGTACTAAAGGTTCACAGCCGGTCCTATCAACTATGCTGCAGGTGGTGAACTCTGCTTTCACCTTGCAAGTAAGAGTCTTTACCACTTCAGACAGCCGTTCAGAACAGGAGATAATCTCTTCCGATCCAAAGCGACACACATTGTTGGTACCGATGTGGGTCATCACCTGCAGTTGGCTGCACCCTGCACTGTTCTTGGCATCCCGAATGACCTGTTCCACATCTCGAATGACTCCATCCGGTCTGCACATGGAGTGCACGTTGCCTCCGCCCCCCCCCCCCCCAGAAGCACTAAGGGGCTCCAATGCCCGCCTAAGAATAAGAGACACCATCCGACTCAGAAACATTGTCTGGCACAGATAGCGCTCATATCTGTTGGTAAGACGAACCGGAGAGGTCTGGATGTCTTTCGCTGTCTGCGACGCACTGGGGTGACCTCCCACGCGACCACGGCTGGGGTGTCAGCCTCATTGCGAGCATTATCAGGACATGTCGCTGCCACAGGCCTATCGGTGGACGCGCCAGGCATCCGTTCGGTTCCCACGACCGGCCAACACCAACGGCATCCCTCGGCCACAGCTTCAAGCTGTGCAACCGAGGTTAACACAGCTCGAAGGTGGGAGGGAAGTGTCGCCAGCTCAGTTTGCATCTGCACACAGCAGTCACAGTCCCTATTCATGACTACAGTACCAAAAAAACGAAAAGGTTTCGTGTAGACACTACAAATGGATATGGGTTGCTGTTCTTATTGGAGATGAAGAGGCTTGTACAGGATAGCGTCGCATGGAGAGATGCTGCTTCAAACCAGTCTTCAGACTGATGACCACAAGCAACAACCACTAGAGTGTTCGAATGCTTCTGCATGTAACAACAAAGGGAACTTAATTATTCTTAGTTACATGGGTTTCGCTAAACATACTATATTACTGCTACAGCTCTGCCAGCGTCCTGAAGGATCTTGGGCACGTAGAGCCATGCATACGGAATGGGAAGAAAAGCACTCGGCGGTTCTCTTTGTTGTCCTGCTATGAGAAACGCTGCCGACTTGACTTCGGGACTGGCCAGCACTCTCTCTTCGACCCTTAGCTGCCGTCTGCACAAAGTTTCACAATACGGTTACGAAACAATCCTACTGAAACCATCTAGCATTTCCAATGCTACTTGTCTAAATATTATTTCAAACCGTCTTGATTGCAATCAAGACGGTTTGAAAGAATATTTATTTTAACTGATTGCTGTTACACCATGGATTGGAAATCATTTTACGCTACTTGTCTTTCCTATTCTCATTTTTTATTAACGCAAACTTCCAACCGCAATTTTATACGATCTCGGTAGTAAGCAAGTTATGTTATAGTCTTCATGGGTTTGCCGCCGGATACACTTTATGGTATATAAAGTAAATTCAATCTATACTGTTACTAACTGTATGCAATGGCGACATACAAGCTTTTTAATTGCACACTCTGTGCAAGGGATTATTTCCCCCTGACCTACCTATCTTTAGAAGAATTTTCCCTCCAAAATGTTTACGGTTAAAGGTGGTTGAAATGAGGTAGGCACAAATTTGAATAAAAACTATATTCACAAATTCTATCTTACAACCTGCCTGATACAACAACACATGTGACCATATGCCACACACACACAAATAGATCAGTTTTGAAAGACAATAAAATACACTTAATATCTAAATGGTTGACTTAACATGAAAATTAAAAATTAACTAAAGGTGGTACACAAAATGAAATGTTTTGACTGGCTAAGTCACAGGAGGGAAGTGGCAAACCCAAGAAGTATAAAATTAAATACAAAAGTGAAAATTTACCCCAACTTTGATCAAGTCTATTTTTGATCTACAAGAATAAGGATGTCCCTTCTGGCACACGATAAATTCCCACTTAATACTACCATTCAACTCCCATTTCTCAGCAGATGGATTGGCGCAACCTTACCATCTTTCTGTTGAATGGCGTAGCAGGTGGAGAAGACCAGCTGAGAGCAGTGCAGTGTTGACAGCAGTGATCACGAATGTTGATTCATACGATTAGAACACGTTTTGTCGGTTAAGCCGACGACAATACTAAAGTGAAAATATAACTGTACTCTCAAGAAACGGTAAAAATTCTGATTATGAGTGGTGTAGCTGACGGCAAACACGCACTTCAGAATATTACAAGTTTCAATTTACTCTATAGCAGCCACGCGGGACTAACACCTGACTGTGGAAAGAACACTGAAAAAATTAAAAGTTAACACTGAAAATTACACAACTCAAAACAGCGCGATCTGGTCAGAAGCACGGCCCAGACCAGAGTCCCCAAAAACAGCACGATGTGGCCAGCAGCACCGCCGACACCAGAGCAAAAATTCCACAACTCCAAAATCTTCCTCTCTAGCCCCTCCCATCGGTGACGTCAAGCCAATCACAAATTTTTGCTTAATGGTCAAACCGATGGAATACAAGAGCTATTGTTCAACACGCCAGTCTCCTTCCCCACAAAACTGTCCCACACTACATTCTGCACGTAAGCCAGCATTTTTCAGAAATCCATAGAATTTGCAGACCATTGGAACGAATCTGCAGACACTGAAATGACTTTACTGTCGACGAGATTCCAGCGCCCCGTCGCGAGAGCACCGCTCTAATTCCACCAGAAATCACCTCTGGCAATTTACACAAACATTCGTAGACGCCTGCCCTTGGCGTTCCAAAACTTGGGTGCACGTGCAGACCAGAACGACGCCAACTTTTAGGGCCTCTGCTCATTGTACTTTAGCGCGCTTCCGGTGTGTCGTGAGCAGAGAGCCTCCCTACACAAAAGCAGCATCGAAGCGGTAAAGAAACTACCTGGACTCAGGCACAGAGTAACATATACAGAGGAGCAGCCACCCCTAAACCACTGTCCTACGCTCCCCTCGTAGTTCCGTAAGATGCTAGCAGGTGTCAGGCGGATCGCTGGCTTAGGGTGCACGTCAGAGGATAGCGTGGAGGGTTGGCTGAGGGGAGAGTTTGTGCCGCCTGCCACGAGGCCACGGCTGTGTCCAGCTTGCTGGCGTTTGAGGGGAGGTGGTGGTGGGGAGAGCTGCTACCTGCCGCCTGCTCTGGCCAGTTTAAAGAGCTGCTTCTGACCGCAGCGCCATCATGGGACATCTTACGGAACTGCTGGAAATCCTCCCTCCCTGCACCCCTGAGCGTAGGACCAGACCCTTACGGAGGTTTCCGGTCTGTATATATTTGTCTGTGACTCAGGTCAGCCACAGACGTGCCCAGCCGAAATATAAATGTCCGTCGGCAGACGGAGTGGTTTCACCACGGGTGGTGGCGGCCAGCGGTCGCCCTCCGGGTGGTGTCGGCAGAATGCCTTGAAAGCAACATATGAGAACTTGCCGCCAGCGACCCCCGCCCCTCACAGGCCCTGCCGGCCTGCGGCTGTCGCCAGCGCCTTCGGAAGACAATTATCCCATCGGCGATACTTATAATAATAAAAAACAGAGTCATTATCCGAGAGAACAGAAATTTACCTTCCAAACTCCTGATCCTCTGATAATTACAAGACAAAATGAAAGAAACTGAACATAAACAAGATGATACTATTGATATCCTTCTGGAATAAATCCAAATAATATTATCCAAATAAAAATGGAGCAAATAATTCTAAAATAGGACCACCACCTCTCAAGCTGTATATAGAACACGCTCGCGAAGACTGCACAGACGCGCAAATTACGCATGCGCAGTGATTTGCCGATAGAGGGCATCGATATATAGAGCCATCTGCAGGGAAACACAGAGCGGCTACTTTGCGCGTGCGCCATACGCTGTGTTTAAAAACTACCGCCAGACATTACTCACTAGAACTACGCCAATTTATATTGGGTCAGTTATCGAAAGGTTTTGAGTTTCTCGTCGTGATTTAATAGCAGCCAAGGGGCTTCCAGGCTGTACTCAACTGAAATCCTGTATCCCGGTTAATGAGATTATCATATGTACGGATATGTAGTGCTTCTTTAATGATGCAATCCCAAAAGTATGAAGCCAGGGTTAAACTTTCTGTCTTCTCATAAAACATGCGATGTCCTGTGTTCAGACAGTGTTCTGCAATTGCCGACTTCTCTGGTTGATATAGGAGCGCATGACGCTGATGTTCATTGTACTGTGCGACATGTCTGGCCTATATATGCCGCTCCACACTGACAAGGAAGCTTAAATACTCCACGCTTCCTCAGGCCAAGATCATCCTTGACCGATCCTCAGTTTTGAAAATGGTCGAAACACACACTTTCGTATCTTTCAAGGACTCTTCCAATTCTCGACGACGTGGCATCAAAGTACGGCTAGAAAGCCAAGGTGGAAGGTGTATTTGTGTCTTCATTCTGCTCTGTAGACTGAACTCTCTTGGACCTGAATGCATTATCTATCTGTCTCTCAGAATATCCGATTTGTCGGAACTGTTTTCAATTGTTCCATTTCACTTGACAGGCTTTCAGGATCAGTTACCACACGTGCTCTATGAACCAGCGCAGTCTTCGCGAGCGTGTTCTATATACAGCGGCGCCCATATGCAGATACCGTCACTCGTACTTGGCCGTCAGCAAGGTGCAACCACCTAAAGATGTCGTATCTCTTCAAGAATTACATCAGCTGCTGTCTCAACTAATCGAAGACGTTCTTCCCGTTCTGACGAACGTCTTTCCATGTACCACACATCAGTCAAAATGTTATGGCCTGTATTTTTGAAACATACGACTGTATTCTGTTTTATCTTTGATACGATAATATCTCTCCGGAGAAATATTGTGGGATTTACACAAAGTTATCTGGTGGCAAACCCGTAATACTATATGCAACATTACCGCCGAGAAAGCTTGAAGAGTCACAGTGAGATACCTCACATTGCGTTCTGTCAGTGTCGACATTGTCAACTGGGCAGCCGCGGTGGAGTAGCCGAGCGGTCTAAAGCGCCTCGCTGCGGAGCGCACGGTTGCTCGTCGTGGAGGTTCGAGTCCTCCCTGGGGCATGGGTGTGTGAGAAAGCTTGAAGAGTCACAATGAGATACCTCACATTGCGTTCTGTCAGTGTCGACATTGTCAACTGGGCAGCCGCGGTGGAGTAGCCGAGCGGTCTAAAGCGCCTCGCTGCGGAGCGCATGGTTGCTCGTCGTGGAGGTTCGAGTCCTCCCTGGGGCATGGGTGTGTGAGAAAGCTTGAAGAGTCACAATGAGATACCTCACATTGCGTTCTGTCAGTGTCGACATTGTCAACTGGGCAGCCGCGGTGGAGTAGCCGAGCGGTCTAAAGCGCCTCGCTGCGGAGCGCGCGGTTGCTCGCCATGGAGGTTCGAGTCCTCCCTGGGGCATGGGTGTGTGTGTTGTCCGTAGGTTAGTTTACCTAGGTTTAAGTAGTTTGTAAGCTAAGTACTGATGACCACGCAGTTTGGTCCGATAGATTTACAAACAAACAATCAACTGGACATTGAAGCCTACTCTTTCTTTAGCAGCCTATTGTTAATTTGTGGTACCGATTACAGCTGAGTTAATTCTTTTCAAGGCAAAGCCTAATGCCAGTCTGTCACTGATTATTGGCAACAGGTGCTGCAGGGACGGCTGGGCGCTGTCTGGAGACAGTACAATATGCGAGCCGTCACCAGCAGGCACCGTGGACTGGGCCGACGTGGAGGGTGCCGTGCTGCTGCCGGGGGACCTGCACACAGTCTTCGGCAGCCCTCACTGCCCAGAGGGCTCCTTCGGCGTCTCGTTTGAGGAGCTCGACATCCTCGACAACGACACCATACTAGCCTCCGGCGACACCGGCGTCCTCTACAACGTCTCCCAGTATTGCCTTTCAGTATGACCGCATATTCACATAAATAATGTATTAGTTACGAACCTTATAGACACTGGTCAAAACAACTGGGGAATCAGTTGAGATTTCTGAATTGCTGTCATCGGCAGAATGAACTAAAATGGTTCGACGACTTTCTGTCGGTCCTATGGAGAGGAGACAAAAGCACTACAGCAACAGAGGTAGTGGTAATAACAGAAAGTTGCTGCAGCCACAAGCAGCTGGGTTCAGACAGTGTAGTGTGCAGGTAGTGCAATGTAACTTACCAGAAGCTACGGCGTGGAGAGCAATAGGAGGGTCGCAAGCGGGACAGCTGCACCTATTGCAGTGTCCCAAAGTTTGATTTCGAGGATATGGAAGCGATTTCAGACATCAGGATCCATTAAAAGAAGGCAGGGCCAAGGTCGTCCACGGATAACATCAGCAAGGAATGACCCTTATCTCGAGTTAACAAACCATCGAGACAGAAGGCTGAATGCAAGCCAATTGCAACCCACCTTCCAGGCAGCAACAGGACGCGCAATATCAACACAAATTGTTTGAAATAGCCTTCAAGGATATGGCCTCTACGCACGGAGGCTTATGATGTGTGCCCTATTGAAACCACGAAACCGCTTATCCCACACGAACATCAGGATAGCAGTCTAAAGGAGGAGGCAAGTTGTTGTATTCAATCGGACAATCGTTGTTCCCTCATCTGGGAGAACGTGAAACTAGAAACATTCCTGCTTATGTGCCAGAAACATCGCCATATCATAGTGGTGCGCGAATGATGTGGGTTGGTGTCAGTATTGGCTCATTTACGGTCGTCTGTATCGTTCATAATGTCGCTTTGATTGCTCAGAGGTATAGAGACAATATACTATGTTGTGCCCTATGCTGGTGGCATTGGAAATGTGTTTCTTCTGGTGGACGATAACGCCCGTCCCCACAGAGCTGTACAACATGCTTGAAGATGAGGAATTGAACGAAGGGAGTGGCTATCTTGTTCACCGGACTTAAAACCCGATTGAGCATGCCTGGGATACACTTGGCAGACGCATTACAGGCAGACTAGCACCTCCCACAACGGGTGCGGAGCTTGATATTGCACTCATGAGTGACAGACAAACTCCTCTAAAGAACTGCGACTGTACTGGCCGTCCGAGGTCAAAATATTAGACGGAAATGAGAATGACTTTCTCTCCATTATGGTAGCCCCATGTTGCCTCGCTCTAAGTAAACAACACGTAAACCTCGAGTGAAGAGCTGAGGCAGCAAAATATCGTACTGTATCACACACAGATTACAACTGCAAACAATATATTCATAAAATACGTCTCCATGTGTATATTGTGTGTGATACCTCACCTGATCTCCTTATTGTTTTAAGCAGTTTATGAGTAACCTTTACCTAGTATAATGGCGATGTACTCACCTTTGAAAATACACTGCATGAGCAAAGAAATTGCAGCATCATAAGTACCAGAGACTCATAAAATTAGAGATACATTATAAAAATTAGATGAAGAGATCGAACACTGATCGATTTTGGATTTCGTTCATTTCTTTCATATGGATACGGAGACTGTGATCTATAACCAAAATTATTTTTTGTTATTGTTCGTATCACTACAATATATAGTTAGATTTTCCTTTGAAAAAGCCTGCTGAAACTGATACCTATTATTTTGGTTTTTTTTTACCCTTAGTGATATCATATTAATTGCAATATCCTACGTATATCCTTTAACAATTAGAACTGTGGTATTAAATTTTGCATGTCAATTTAATTGTGACAACCTAAGTTTTAACAGTAACAAGGGCAACCGCCTCCACAAGCGGACACTTGCTAAGTACAGTTTCCACCCTCATCCCGCCACCGCCCCAACCTCCGCCCCACCGACAGTCCTAAAGTTTGCCACACCCGCACGACCCGGTCTGGGACACGAACCCGCGCCCACCTAATTTTTTTTCTTTACAAACGTTATTACTTATCGATGTACTGGTTGTATTACCTGTACTACACCAACAATTGAAAAAAAAGGAGCCTATTATTTTATTTGTAACCATACTTTAAACAGTATAATTACCTGGAATAACAACATCAAACCTGTGCCTGCACTTAACGCCAGAGCTTCGTAGACAAATTGACCGCCTCCACAACTAATCACTACCACCCCGTCCAGTTGCCAGTCCGTTCAAAAAAAAAATAAAAAATAAATAAATAAATAAATAAATAAATAAAATTGCGGGAGGCGCAGGTTCGAGTCCCGGACGAGGACGAGGCCGGCGGCTGTACTCATGTAAGTGCCAGCTTGTGGAGGCGGTTGCCCTTTTTACTGTTAAAACATAGGTTGCCACAATTAATATGACACGCAAATTAGGAATAAAATGTAATCGGGAGCGGTGGTGAATGACATTAGGGCGGTAGTGGCCCAAGTGTCCACTTGTGGAGGCGGTAATGTTGGTTACAAGAACGTTACTTGTTATTTGTCATTCGTCCTTAAGAGCGTCATTGTTTTACTAAGTGAAATTACATATTCGTCCTGTCCTTCGGGGAAGTGTACTATTGTTCGAGTGCGAATGGGTGGTGGGAAGTAACGGTACATCGGCGGTCGGGCATGTGGCCGAGGATGGTGGGGGCAGGGCACCTGGCATGTCGGGAGAAGTGTGCCCAGGTAGCGTAATGGTACCCTGGCGTTGAACCCCGTCATTGTACTACTTACACTGGCCAAAAAATCAGGGGATCAGTTGAGATAACTAGGTTCTGAAGTACTGTCCTCGGCAGAATGTTCAAAAATCGTATGACTTCTTTCTGTGGGTTCTACAGAGTAGACAAAACATTACGGCAACCGAGATAGTTGTAATAATGGAACGTTGCTGCAAAGGGGGTTGGTGCTGACTACTGTTATGTCTACAAATCGAATTACACAGGTAGTTGTGTTCAGTAGTGAGCAGCTATTGCAATGCAACAAAAACGTCCATTACTCGAAGCTATGGCGTGAAGAGCCATAGGAAGGTTGGAAGCGGGACACAGAGGGAGGTAGCTGTCCATGGGCGAGATCAGCAAGAGATGGCCATTATCCCCGGTTAACAGCTCGTCGAGACAGAAGGCTGAACGCAAATCAGCTGCAACGCACCCTTCAGCCAGCAACAGGACACGCAATATCAATAAAGACCGAAATCGCTTTTGGGAATGTGGCCTCTAGGCACGAAGGGCTATGTGGTGTGTTCCATTAAAACCACGACACCGTTTAGCCCACAGATACTGGGTGGAGGAACATCAGGATTGGAGTAGTAACAAATAGCGCCGGGCTCTGTTCACAGATGAGTCAAGATTTTATGTTCAGACGGACAATCTTTGTTCGCTCATCTGGAGAGAACGTGGAAATCGGAACAATCCTGCCTATGTGCACGGAACATCACCATATCATGCTGGTGGACGAATGGCGTGGGCAGGAATCAATATTGGCGGACGTACAGACCACTATGTCGTTTAGAATTGTGCTATGACTGCTCAGAGGTATAGCGACGAGATCCTTTGGCCTTTTGTTGTGTCTTACACTGGTGCCATATGAGATGGGTTCCTCCTGGTGGAGGATAACGCTCGTCCCCACATAACTGCACAGGTGGACAACATGCTGAGGTAATTGAATGAATGGAGTGGCTAGCTTGTTCATAGGACTGAGCATGTCTGGGATGCGCGTGAGACAAGGATTGCAGCCAGACCAACACGTCCCACAATGGTTGGAGAGCTGCATATTGCACTCATGGAAGAATGGCCAAATATCTCTCAAGGGTTGATTGATAAGCTCGTACTGTCCACGCCATGCAGGTATGCAACTGTACTAGTCGTCTGAGATGATCACACAATATATTAGAGGACAAGGAGAATGAGTTTCCACTATTATGGTAGCCCCACGGTGCCTCGCTCTAAGTAAACGCCATGTAAACATCAAGTAAAGAGCTGAGATAGTAAAATATCGTACTGTATCACACACAGTTTACAACTGTAGCCAATGTCTGAATAAAATACGTTTCCATTTGTATATTGTGTATGATAACTCACCTGATCCCCTAATTGTTTTGAACAGTGAACTTATGTTTATTGAAGTAAAATTCATACAACGTACTGTGAGACAGAAAACTGACAACTGTGACTCTCGCGACCCAATGAAGCAAACGATTTAACGCCCTGTCAGTATTCCCTGCGCATTGGGCAGAAGACCCAGACTTGAGTTCCAGTCTTGGTACCATAACTGATATGTTGTCTCTGTCTTTTAGTTGAAAGTGATACAATATTACAAGTTGAAACGAAATGGAAACATTGTCGCAGGCATGGAACGGCTCCTTGTCCGCACTGCTGTGCGCACCGGACTTTGAACTGCAGGCGCCGGAGGAGGAGGAATACTACCACGTGGTGAAGTACTCAGTGACGAGCGTGTGCATGGTGGTGTCGTGCGCCTTCCTGGCGGCCACGTTCCTGGTGTACGCGATCTGCCGGCTGCACACCACGATGCACGGCAAGGTACTCATGAGCCACGTGACCGCGCTCTTCGCCGGCTACGCCACCATCGCACTCCTCAAAATGGCGCCACACCTCAGGGGCACCTTCTGCTTCGTCATGCGTGAGTACCGTTAGCTTCCCTGCCCCCCATCCCATTTTTTACTGCATCTAGTATATTATCGTGGCTAAATCATCCTCCAGGCTGCGAGGGTGAAGATCGGGGTGAGAGTTTAATTTTTAAAACTCACAACCACCAACTGCGAACCAAATTCCTAAACATGCAAAAACACTGGAATTATTATTGCTACTGTTTGACTTGTTTTCTAGGGGATGATATCACACGTTCGCAGCTTTCCTTCCCTGCATATGATTAACAAAAAAATTCATAATAAAGTAAGTTAATGTGCGATAAAGGGTGTACTGACTACTGTTTTTGAAAACACGTGGAAGTTCACTTTATGTTGTTTATTACACCAAATTAAAACCCTGTGGCTGATACGTCTGTACGTTGACACATTTATCAAATAAATTGAATATTTGTCGCAAATTGTTTTCACAACATGTGCCTGTCTCAAACACCGTTTATGTTCATGCCTATGCGACGACAAGTCTTACATTAACAAAACACAGTCACTTTAATTCAGTGCGATGTACACCTTGTTCCACCGGCTAAATATTCACCAACACACAGTAGTACTCGATTCATCTTGGTGCAGTCTACGACGAGCAACCACACATGGCAATTGCCACACCAAAATCTATAGTCTCCACCTGGAGATCCACATGCCGACTGTGCAGAGCGACGCCGCCCGGCCCGCTAACCCACTCGCTCCCGACTCGTCACTTCCTGCCCTTGCGCGCGCGCCAAAAGCCCAACTGCCGGTTTTTTTCCCTACGTCATCAACTTCCCCATGTGAGCTGTTCTAACCGACTTGCCAACGTACAACGCTCAGCCAATACATTTCTAAAACTTTACCTAAAATCAAAATAATCACAGTACACATTAAACAAATGTCTCCTTATTATGTTTTTATATTGGTATAAACATCCTTTGCACTATTTATTACTATCGTGCAATTTCTTATATCACAGATAAGTGATTTGAATGAATATTTCAAGATAAAATACACAAGATTAATTGAAAATAAAATGAGAAATAGTTAACATATTATATTTATAAACAAAACATTGCCATGCTAGTTGTGTAACTGTCTTGTATTCATTGGTAATTTATTACTTTTCATTGTCAATTAAACATATTACGCCAGATGTGACTATATCAGCTAATGTATTGTTTATTTGTCAACAGGCTATTTTGTAATGAGGGCCTTAAAGGTTCCTAACTGCATTGTATTACTTCAAATGCCAGTAGTATTAGAATATTTTATCTCACGCTGTGCACTGCACTGCACCTGGCCATTGTCCCTCTCTCCCCTCACTGGAAACGAGCCTGGAAAATCCTAAGCTGGAACAAGCCACCAACATCGGCCTGCTCGCTGGCTTCCCGTCAGCTACAAGCACACAGCAAATCTTAACGTGGAGAATTTCTACCTATCGCCTAACTATAAATGTTGTCACCCAACTGCGTACATACATTGCTACCATAATTAATAAGATTAAAATTGTGTAACATTCAGTGCATTGGCATGGTCAATGTTTGCAGTGAACTTCACACTGTTTATCAAAATATCCACCGGTGTACTGCCGGTCTATAGTGTCCAACGGGCACAATATTTCGGCGATCATACATGTCGCCATCATCAGGTGAACTGACGGACTGAGCTCCTGGAAACGCGCCGGCACGGAGGTCCGCACGCTACGGCTGCTCGAAGGGAACTGGGTTCTAGCCCGGTAGCGGGCCATTTAAATACCCGCGGCCCGCGGAGCGACCCCTCCGCGGTCCGCGCCCCGCGCCGCGGCCGCGCAGTGGAACCGATTGCGCCGGCATCTGAGAAGACGTCGGTGTGAGGGCTCTGTCCGCCGTGGTCGTCACTTCGTTACGTTTGCTAGATTTACTCTTAATTAACCCAATCGCTGGTTCCCAAGCTTTGCTAAGATTATAGCCAGAGTTACGGTTTATGAGGTCGTCACTTGTGCGAATTTCAATGGCCTCTCTAACGACGCAGTCCCAGTATCTCGACGTCTGTACCAGAATCCTAGTGTGTTCATACTCCATGGCGTGATTCTCCGACAAACAATGTTCAGCGACCGCCGACTTGCTCGGATACATCAATCGTGTGTGCCTCTGGTGTTCAACGCATCGATCCTCGACGGTACGCATCGTCTGTCCAATATATGACTTTCCACACTGACACGGAATCTGGTACACGCCCGCCTTCCTCAAACCGAGATCATCTTTAGCGCTCCCCACCAGTGCACGAATTTTATTCGGCGGACAAAAAACAGTTCCAACCTGGTGTTTTCTCAAAATGCGGGCGATCTTCCCTGAGAGTGCGCCGGTATATGGAACGAACGCAGTGCCTACATCCTTCCTTGCGTTTTCATCCGTTTCCACAGGTTGTGTTGTAGTGGTTGGGCGGAGAGCCCGCTGAATCTGCCACTCTGAGTACCCATTTTTTCGAAATACAGTTCTCAGGTGTTCCAATTCCTGGGGTAGACTCTCTGCGGCGGAGATAGTGCGCGCCCTATGTACTAGAGTTTTAAGTACCCCATTCCTCTGTGAAGGGTGATGACAGCTGTCTGCGTGTAAATACAGATCAGTGTGCGTTGTCTTCCGATATACACTATGACCCAGGGTGCCGTCAGCTCTTCTCTTGACCAAGACGTCAAGGAACGGCAATTTACCCTCCGTTTCAGTCTCCATAGTGAATTTGATGTTGCGGTGTATGGAGTTCAGTTGTGTAAGGAAGTCAAGGAGTTTATCCATACCATGTGGCCAGATGACGAAAGTGTCGTCCACATAACGGAAAAAGCAAGTAGGTTTCCAGAAAGATGATGCAAGGGCTTCCTCCTCGAAATTCTCCATGTATAAATTTGCGACCACAGGGGAGAGTGGGCTACCCATGGCGACTCCCTCCGTTTGTTCGTAGTATTCGCCATTGAAAAGAAAATACGTGGAGGTCAAGACATGCCTAAAAAGTTCGGTGGTCTTCTCGTCAAATTTCTGACCAATCAAATCTAGTGACTCTCGAAGGGGCACCCTCGTAAACAACGAAACGACGTCAAAACTTACCATGATATCCGACTCATCCAGCCTGAAGTTGTTAAGGCGTTTCACAAAATCCACGGAATTACGTATGTGATGAGGGCATTTACCCACATAAGGACTTAATATTCCCGTCAAGTATTTGGCCAACAAATATGTAGGTGCCCTGATGTTACTGACAATGGGACGTAACGGCACCCCATCTTTGTGAACCTTAGGGAGTCCATAAAGTCTTGGCGGTACCGGACCTTGAGGTAAAAGTTTCTTGGCGACACCCTCCGGTAAATCCGCATCCTTGAGAAGCGCCCTCGTCTTGTTTTCCACCTTCTTTGTGGGGTCAACGCTGATCTTCCGGTAGGAATCGTCATTTAGCAGGCTCTGCATCTTTTCAGTGTAGTCCTTATGGGAGACAACAACCGTAGCATTGCCTTTGTCAGCCGGTAAGACAACAATATCAGGGCGCTCCCTCAGGTCACGAATGGCCGCCCTCTCTTTACTAGTGATGTTTGACTCCGTGGGCTTGGATTTCGTCAATGCACAAGTTTCACGACGTATTTCCTCAGCTGAATCAGGCGGAAGTCGAGCTGCAACCTGTTCAACAGCACTAATAATTTCTGCGACAGGTGTGAACTTGGGGGTAGGAGCAAAGTTGAGACCGCATCATCACTCAACTCCATGCCACTCAGATTGATGACGGTCTTGCACGGAACCTGCAGAGGTGGCTTGTCAAGGAGGCGTGAGAACTTAGCTGTTTGACGTCCCGTTGCCTTCTTATGGGCGGAATCGGCTGCAACCGAAGTAACACCATCAATCCAATCCCAGGAAAAAGACGTGAAGTGACTAGCCAGTTTCAAATGCAGATGGAATAGTTCCAGAGAGACGAACTCAAGACTACGGCGGGTGAAATGCACTCTCTCACGAAGCAATGCGAGGCCGGCCCGTTTTTTAATTCTCTTGGCTGCTGCAGAATCGATGTGATGCGTAACCTTAGCAAAATTTGGAACAACATTCTCGGAACGATATCTCTTTAGAAAAGCAAGAGTACTTAGCAAACGACATCTACGGTGGCGCAACTTTTCAAATTTCTTCATGCTGCGATACATCTCCTCCCCGTAAAGGTGTATGATGTGATTCTTCAGTTTCTCCCGGCGTATTTGATGATCAATATATCATCAAATACGCCGGGAGAAACTGAAGAATCACTTCACACTGTTTAATTATCAAATGCTATTAATTACCAATATTTCTATTGGGCGGTAATCTCACAAGGCCTTGCGGTTCATTTTTCGTCTGACAAGGAGATCTTCCGGTCTTGTAAATTTAGTTTGCGATGAGTCTTTGCTTGTTAGTAGCATACCTCAAGGTTGCCCATTCACGGAAGTTTTAACTTGCATTATACAGTAAATTCCGAGAAAAAGGATTATAAACTTTTACGTGCAGCACAAAAATACAAAAATATATTATGTAGCGATACATACGAATGATTAAGATTAGATGGGTAGATCAGAGGAGTTGCTCAACAGAAATGGTGAGAAAAGGAGCTTTTGGCATATCCTGACTAAGAGCAGGGGTAGGTTGGTGGGATACATTCTAAGATGTGTGTGGGGTAAAAATCATAAAGGGAGACTGAAGGATGAGTACAGTATGCAGATTCAAAAGGACGTAGGTTGCTGTTCGTATTCTGAGATGTAGAGGCTTGCACAGGGCAAGTTAGTGTGGAGAGCTGCATCAAACCATTCGGTGGATTGAAGACCACAACAACAACACTATAGGTAGCGTTATGTAAGAAGGCGCTTCCGCACGTAGAGGCGGAGCGATAGGGGAAGCGAGGAGTGGAGCTATGGCCGAGGGGCAACAGTTGCGCCTGCATGAGAAACATTGCGTAACTGCAGCCACCTCCCTCTGTGTCCTGCTTCCAACCTTCCTAGGCTCTCCATGCCACAGCTTGGAGTAACTGACGTTTTTGTTGCATTGCGCTGCCTGCTCACTACACTATCTCAACTCAACCGCTGTGTAATTTGTTTGGTAGACATAACACTAGTCAACACTCACAAGACCTTCCGGCCGTGGAAATTCAGTTTAGGATGACTTCACGTATTAATGGTATACATCAAGGGAATGAGCTACGGTAATCATTGTTGTTTATGCATTTAGGTTTGCCTTGATATCCGGAATTCGATCTATCTTCATACGGACGTTTCCTTTTAAACTGCGGGTTCTCATTCTTTTGGTTATCGGTTTTTTTTTTCCATTGCCGTTTCCATTTCGTTTTCGAGAGTTACCGTAACAATTACTTTTGTTCGGTGAATCACTGATATTATTTCTTGTATCATGGTTGTAATGTCTGTTCTCTCCTAATATGTCAATGTTATCTAGAACTGTTTAAAAATGTTCCAAATCGTTTTCAGAAGTGTTTACTAGTTTATCCTGAACATGATCTGGAAGTTGTGGTTTTAATAATCTTATTATATACCTTCCTGAGATCGGTTCATCCCAATGTCTTGTCTTATTAATATATTTCTCCTAATATGTCCTCAAAGATACTTGTCTCGGATTATAAGGATCTGCTTGGTAGACTTGTTTTGGTAATCCGCCTTGTATATTTGCTGACCAATATTTAGCAAGAAAAACCCGTTCAAACTGTTCACAAGTAGATCATTCGCGAGCGGCTTGATTAGCCCACAAAGCTGCCTCGCCCTGTATGTGTGAGACGATGAACTTAATTTTCTGTCGTTCGTTCCACACAAAGGGAAAAAATTCTTGAAAACTTCGAATGAAAATAACTAGATGTATTGTTTTCTTTTCATTATTAAATTTCTCGAGTTGTTGGTTGTTTATGAGACTTTCTTCAGTTGCAGTATTTGATACTGATGGCACAGCTTTGACTGTTTGGTTATTCACATTATTTTCAGTTGCTTTAATGTCCAGATGAGCTGAAATAAAATTAGTAATAGTTTGGTTACCACCCGACCCTGATTTATATTAATTACTGGTTTTTATTTTTGCCACGTAATGGCGGTAGGATGCTACTTTTCAGTTCGATGGCTGCTCTCTGCGACAACTGCTAACATTGTTTCTAAAAGAAAATTCTTGAAAATGACCCAGCACTAATTGAAATTAACACCCATATTATTTTTAATATCTATATTTTGTATCTTTTGTGTTACACACTTTTTTATAAGTGATTCCATAAATATTTAAAAAAATCTATTGACGCCTGATGTAAAATTATACTTTCTCTCATACGTCCTACAACATCGAAAATCAGAAAAGAAGAACAAGGACAAAGGGAACAATTTCTTGGGGAACATACATTTATATATCAATTATAACAGAGATATTAATATTTTTATTGTAATTACATTATAGTCATTCTGTGTTAGTGAACATAAATGTCTTTGATGGCATCTCCTGTATACACAAGTGGCGCATTTGAAATAGTCTTTCATTACATACACTTGTCACAAAGTAATCAAAACCGAAGGACATTACACTGTACACTCAATGCGCTCAAATGAATTTCTACAGAAGGACTTTTTGAAACTGATATAAGATATTATTCTTTGATGTTACTGCATAGTTTTAAGTCAAAATTTGAGACAAAGTCCTTCCTCTGTCACTAACCGGAAGCTCCTTTTCCTGATGTTTCACCAGTAAGCGACTGGGCCATCAATCACCCTTTCATGTCAAGTGATTTGTCCATCACAGATTTTGTTAACATGTATTGCACCTCTCACTTCTGACTAAAAGTTTGTCGAAAGTAAAATACGAATTAAATCATGTAATTACAGATTTGATTTGCAGTATAAATAATAGATTTCATTTTTCTCTGGGCAGAAATGATTTTCAGTGTTCTGATTGGGCTGTTCTTTTCCTGTTACAGCCTTCATCATCTACTTCTCATTCATGGCAAGCTTCTTCTGTCTCAATGTAATGTGCTTCGACATCTTTTGGACATTCAGGTAAATCCTTGCAGTAGGCCTGCTACATCCATCATGTAAAAGACGAAAATTTGATACGTTCATAGAAGCATTTTCTAGAATAACTAAGTCAAAATAACACACAGTAGGTCAGTTTTCTGAGTATTTTGCTCCACACCACTGCGGCAGGCGCGCTTAACATTGTGGCGTCAGGGAGGGGGAGAGGAAGGCAGATTTTTAATTTTTTTGACTGAATCAATCATTATTGTTTATAATCTCATTCTTAACATCAACTTTTAATATGATTTGTATACATATACGAAAGATACAAGGGCAAATTAAAATTATTATAGAATATCTGACATAAGTTTCCAGGAAATTTCCTAAGCGTTATTTATAACAAGTTCTAAATAAATTATAATCACAGTCATAGTTCTATTGTACACCACTGCTAAAGCAAATTTTAGAAAATTGCATAATATCTACAAAACCTTTAAAGTAATATAAAGAACAAGACAGTCAATTCAAAAGAAATCGTAAAAATAATATCAATCTTCCTCTGGAGAAGCACCAAATTATGGCAGTGTTGCGTGCAAACGAATATTTTGCAGCTATTGCAAGTGGCAGTAGTTTTTTTTTTATTTTACATTATTTCTTACCACCACGAAGTTGTTCCTCCCACATCTTCCTACAAACTCATCATTATTGGTGGGAATTGATTGATAAGGTGACAGAAATGCTTGGTCATCTCTTGGTAGAGTTTAGAGCTGATCCCTTTCTTTCAAATGGTTCTCCATCAGAACCAAGACCAGGTTTGTTAGGTTCTTCTGAAACTTTTCTCTGGATTGCTTGCAAAAAATAAGACCTGGGAAGTTATCCCAGCAATAGGAGCTAACGAAAGAACAAGGCCAAGAGCCACCTTCTAGTGATCCGTTGCGCAGAGTAGGATGTACACATATAATTCACAGTATCAACTCCAGTTTTGTTGCTTTGTAGTCAAAATTTACAACAGACTTGGCTGCAGCAGTGTCAGTTTCAGCAGTTTCATGCAGTGACGACAGGAAGAGCACAACCTTATTCTTTTTTCTTTGGCACGAAACAAGACAGAAGTCATCTTGAAATTTGAAAAGATAATTTCCAATTTCTTGCTATCTGTTGGGTAAAAAATCTGGAGGAATTTCCTTCTCATTCGCTTTCAACGTTCCAGTGAACGTTAGCTCATTTTCTAAGAGATGATGGGCCACATGGTAACTACTGTATAGTAGTCGTCCGTAGTTACATTCCTGTGAGGTGCCTTGACAATCTCAACCAATCTCTTCACAATATCCGTTGTCTGGATAGATACAAGATATTGTCCAGGATTCTGTCTGCCGCAGTATACTTATTATTACAAGTATAGAATACCTTGCTATCGCACAATGCATACAACTTTAGCCTATACTTGGCGGATTTATTGGGCATGGGCTCTACAAAACCACAACGGCTGCAAAATGGGACAAGCATGGTTGTGAAATCCCCTCGACTAAAGTTATTTCTGCAGTTGTTCAGAAATGCTAAGTGGAGATGGCAGATGGCAGCAAGTTGCTAGTCAGTCAGTTGCTAGTCGTTCTTTTCTTGCAGACGTATTCTCAAACCTGGGTGACCTTAGAAAATGTGCCTTTATTTGTAGAACCGTTTGCGACTGGTACCACGCCTCTCGTCTCAAGTGTATCGAATTGTCACATTGGAAATCGCAGTAGGTCTCGAAATCGAAGGCTGATTGTTAATAGAGACCAACATATTCATAAGTTCTTGGTGTTTATTATTAAAGAAAAATGAACTACGTTCAGTAACTTTAAGAAACAAATTATTCAGCTTTAAGCTTGGAAGAGAAGTGTGAAATAAAGAAGATTGGAAAGCCGACAGCTCAGCTCAAGTCGAAGCAAGCACAAACAAGCTTAGGTAATACAATCTGCAGATCTTGTAACAAAAATATATCTAAAAGGGGGGGGGGGGGATCGGAGAGCCACTAGCAGAGTTGCCAAATTGCCTCTTTGGATGCCGAGTGGTGGAGGTGGGGGGGGGGGGGGGGAACAGCAAGATCCGGCACTGAAAGAAGTGAACTCCCAGTCATCTGAAGCAGCAGCCGCCACTGCCAGTGTTGATGCACCCAGGCGAGGCGTACGGCTTGTGTCGTGTAGTCAGCGAGGGGGCATTCCGCTTCGAAAGCCCACATCAATGATGATTAATTGAAAGGTGTGCACACTGACACTTGTTGATACCATTGAAATCTGCAGCAATTTGTGGAAGTGTTGCACTTCTGTCACATTGAACGATTCTGTTTAGTTATCGTCGGCCCCATTCGTGCAGGTCTTTTTCCAGCCAGAGTGATGTTAGTGATTTGATGTATTACCAGATTCCCAATATACACGGTGCACTCGTGAAATGGTCGTGTGCGAAAATCTCCACCTCACTGCTAAACCAGAAATGCTATGTCCCATCTCTCATGACACGGTTTCACCTGCCCTCCACCCCAATATATTTTTAAAAAAATGACTAACGCAACAGCGTTCAAGTTTTATATTTTTTAATGAGGATGTAAAGTCAAGAAGCTTTTAATTGTTTTAAATTTTACGCGAACGCTGGGGAAGGCTAAATGGAAGAAAAGTTTTTCTAAGGAATTTTAAGCACCTGATGATGCGTCTACAGGACGCGAAACCCGTAGTGCTTTTTTTTTTTTTTTAAATAAAGTTAATTTTACTGGAAGTGGATTTGGTCTCAAAAGGAAAACATTTGCAACCTATAGCTCCAGGTACAAACTCACTTAAATCAGAATAACCTTCCACTGTAGCGGCAGTAACTGATATAATGCCCCCACTAGACACCCGTTGTCCAACAAAGCCTTAGATGAGCGCAGTGCTATCCCTCTGAGAGTTACATATCTCTGTGTTTGCATACGCATGTAGGAGATTGTACCCTTCAGTTTAACTATGCGTCAACCACCATTCTTTTGAACTATATATGCCCTATAGTAAGAGCAGATAGACGATGTGAAGGACTGGGTGGCAAGATGGAGAAGCTGATGGAAAGAGAGGATGGGGAAGAAAAAGACAGAGAGAGAGGAATGGGGAGAGGTGCAGAGGTATAGGCGGACAGATATAAGAGGAGCAGGAAGTGTAGGTTTTGTCAATTCCCATTCTCGAGGCATTGTGAAATTAAACATATTACAGATGTGTGTATTCTATTTTCTTTCTTGTCTGTTTAATTTTATACAAGCCACAGTAATTGTTGGCTGGGTACAATTAGTTTTAAATAAAATACGTGTAGCTCTTTATAAAAAGTTGATTTACCCACATTTGTTCCTGTTTTGCAGCACATTCCGATCATTGCGTGGGACAGCAAGAAACAGGGAGCACAAGAAATTCATCATTTACTCTATATATTCATGGGGATGCCCTTTAATTTTGCTGAGTGTGACACTTGTTATGCAGTTTCACAATGACATTCCTGATGGTTTACTGAGACCAAAGTTCAGTGAGAAGAAATGTTGGTTTCATGGTGGTACGTATCACTAACATTTTAATTTTAAATATGGTTGTCTCTGTCATGGAAAATGAAGTTAGAAAAGGCACATGAGCAGATTTTTTGGTAACTTAAAGAATAGCAGTATTCTAGATGGGAATGGCACCACAGGGAGAGAAATATGTTAGTAATTACTTAGAATATAGATAAAATCAACTCAAAGTAATTACTGCGATGTGTTGTTGTTGTGGTCTTCAGTCCAGAGACTGGTTTGATGCAGCTCTCCACCCTATTCTATCCTGAGGAAGCCTTTTCATCTCCTCATAAGAACGACAACCCACATCCACTTGAATCTGCTTACTATACGCGTCTCTTGGTCTCCCTCTCCGATTTTTACCCCACACACTTCCCTCCAACGATAAATTCACAATTCCTTGATGTCTAAGAATGTGTCCTACCAATATATCCCTTCTTTTAGTCAAGGTATGCCAGAAATTTCTTTTCTCCCCAATTCTGTTCAGTACCTCCTCATTAGTTACGCGATCCACCCACCTAATCTTCAGAATTCTTCTGTAGCACCACATTTCAAAAACCTCTATCCTCTTTCTGTCCACACTGCTTATCGTCCATGTTTCACTCCCATACAAGGCAACACTCCATACAAATGCCTTCAGAAAGGACTTCCTTAGGCTTAAATCAATATTCGATGTTAACAAATTTCTCTTTTTCAAAAACGCCTTTCTACCCATTGCCATTCTGCATTTTATATCATCTGTACTGTGACCATCATTTGTTATTTTACTGCCCAAGTAACAAAACTCATCTACCTTCTTTATTGTTTCGTTACCTAATCTAATTCCTTCAGCATCACCTGATTTTCTTACACTGCACTCCATTACCCTAGTTTTGCTCTTGTTAATGTTCATCTTATATGCACCTTTCAGCACACTGTCCATTCCGTTCAATTGCTCTTCCAGGTCCTTTGCTGCATCTGACAGAATTACTATGTCGTCGGCAAAACGCAATGTTTTTAATTCTTCATCCTGAACTTTAATTCCTTCTCCAAATTTCTCCTTGCTCTCCTTTATAGCTTGCTCAATGTACAAATTGAACAACATTGGGGAAAGGCTACAACCCTGTCTTACTCCCTTTCCAACCACTGCATCCCTTTCATGCCCTTCAACTCTGACAACCGCTGTCTGGTTTTTGTACAAGTTGTAAATAACCTTACGCTCCCTATATTTTACTCCTGCTTGCTTCAGAACTTGAAAGAGTTTATTCCAATCAACATTGTCAAAAGCCTTCTCCAAATCTACAAAAGCTAGAAATGTTGGTTTGCCTTTTCTTAATCTATCTTCTAGGATAAGCCGTAAAGTGAGTATTGCCTCCCGTGTTCCTACATTTCTCCTGAACCCAAACTGATCTTCCCCGAGGTCGGCTTCTACCAGCTTTTCCATCCTTCTGTATATAATTCGTGTTAATATTTTGCAACCATGACTTATTAAACTGATGGTTCTGTAGTTTTCACACCTGTCTGCACCCACTTTCTTTGGAATGGGGATTATAACATTTTTCTTAAAGTCTGAGGGTACTTCACCGCCGGCCGCGGTGGCCGAGGTGACTGAGGCGCTCCAGTCACGGTCATCACGGCCACTACGGTCGGGGGTTCGAATCCCCCCTCGGGCATGGATATTTGTGCCGTCCTAGTTCGTAAGTAGTTCATAAGTAGTTTGTAAGTTTAGGGACTGATGACCCTGTAGTTAAGTCCCATAAGCTTAACAAACATTTGAACATTTTTGGTACTTCACCTGTCTCATACATCTTACACACAATGTGAAACAATTTTGTCATGGCTGGTTCTCCCAGAGACTTCAGTAGCTCTGACGGGATATCATCTACTCCAGGGGCCTTGTTTCGACTTAGATCTTTCAGTGCTCTGTCAAATTCATCTCTCAGTATAGTATCTCCTATTTCATCATCATCTACATCCTCTTCCCTTCCTACAATAGTGTCTCGAAGTTCATTTCCTTTGTAGAGCCCCTCTATATACTCTTTCCACCTTTCAGCTTTCCCTTCTTTGCTGAGAACTGGTTTTCCATCAGTGTCCTTGATATTCATAGAGCTGTTTTTCTTATCGCCAAATGTTTCTTTTATTTTCCGGTAGGCTGTATCTATTTTTCCCCTATTTATACATTCTTCTACATCCTTGCATTTGACTTCTAGCCATTCCTGCTTAGCCATTTTGCACTTCCTGTCAATCTCATTTCTTAGTCGTATGTACTCCATTTTGCCTGTTTCATTTACTGGATTTTTATACTTTCTCCTTTCATCGATTAAATTTAGTATCTCCTGTGATATCCAAGGATTCTTTGTAGGTCTTGCCTTCCTACCTATCTTGTCCTCTGCTGCCTTCACTATTTCATCTCTCAATTTTACCCATTCCTCCTCAACTGTTTTATTTTCCCCTGTTTCTGTCAATTGTTGCCTGAAGCTCCCTCTGAAATTCTTAAGAACTTCAGGTTCCTTCAATTTATCTAGGTCCCATCTCCTTATTTTCCTACCTTTCTGTAGTTTCTTCAGTTTCAGCCTACAGTTCATAACCAACAAGTTATGGTCAGAGTCTATGTCTGCCCCTGGGTATGTCCTACACTTCAAAACCTGGTTCCGAAATCTATGTCTTACCATTATAAAATCTATCTGGTATCTCCCCGGTGTCTCCTGGTCTCTTCCACGTATACAACCGTCTTTTGTGATTCTTAAACCAGGTGTTTGTTATAACTAAATTATGTTCCATGCAAAATTCTACCAGGCGGCTTCCTCTTTCATTCCTTTTGCCCAGACCATATTCACCCACTATCTTCCCTTCCCTTCCTTGTCCTACTACCGAATTCCAGTCTCCCATAACAATTAAGTTTTCCTCTCCCTTAATTGTCTGAATAATTTCCTTTAGCTCCTCATATATTTCTTCGATCTCCTCATCATCGGCAGAGCTAGTTGGCATATAAACCTGTACTACTGTTGTCGGTGTTGGCTTCGTATCTATCTTGACAATGATAATGCGATCGCTGTGCTGGTCATAGTAGTTTACCCGCATTCCTATTTTCTTATTCATTATCAATCCTACTCCTGTAATAGCCCCAACTGATTTTGTATTTATAATCCTGTACTCACCTGACCAGAAATCCTGTTCATCCTGCCACCGAACTTCACTAATCCCCACTAAATCTAACTTCAACCTATCCATTTCCCTTTTTAAATTTTCTAATTTTCCTACTCGATTAAGGGATCTAACATTCCACGCTCCGACCCGTAGAATGCCAGTATTGTCTTTCCTGATGATCACATCCTCCTGAGTAGTCCCCGCCCGGAGATCCGAATGGGGGACTATTTTACCTCCGGAATATTTTACCCGAGAGGATGCCATCATCATATGTTCATACAGTAGAGCTGCATGTCCTCGGGAAAAATAACGGCTGTAGTTTCCCCTTGCTTTCAGCCGTTCGCAGTAGCTGTGTGGCAAAGCCACATTAGCTGATGTTACAAGGCCAGCTCAGTCAATCATCCAGACTGTTGCCCCTGTAACTACTGAAAAGGCTGCTGCCCCTCTTCAGGAACCACACGTTTGTCTGGCCTCTCCACAGATACCCCTCCGCTGTGGTTGCACCTACGGCACGGCTATCTGTATCGTTGAGGCACGCAAGCCACCCCACCTCGGCAATGTCTGTGGTTCATGGGAGTAATTTCATGCGATGTAATTTGTTTAATACTTGACTCCTCCTCCAAAGTGTACTTCAAGACATGGGTTTTGTAGTCTAGGTATTTTCAACACTAACAGGGAAATAATGCTGGGTGAGGAATATTTCTGAGTACCAGTAACAGATGCAGATATTTACTCTGCTTTTGGCCAACATTTAACTAGAAAGGAATGGAAAAATACGTCAACCCCGGATAAAAATACAATTTTTCATGGCATTGTTTCGAAATGAATATGATAAAAAGCACAATTTATAATTGCGCAACTTCGACAGTTTAAGTATATAAACTGTATATACAGAATGTGATAACAAGTTTAACAGAATAAGAATTTTCCTGTGGACATATTTTCAGATTGATATTTACACATCTAAACCTTGTGAATAATTGGTACTGAAAAGTAGTTACATGGACATACATCTTCAGTGGCAGGACGAGCAACTTTTTCCAGATTTGTTTTCTGTTATTGAAATTCTCTGTTGTAGTCGAAGTTTTTATAGTGTTATATTATTTCAGGCGACTAATTGAAGCTATTATCAGCCTTTTTCAAACTAGCCATACTCGTAAGCACTAATATTACGAGTACAGGTTTCAGTCATATTTTCTGTGTCATTACCATTGTAGCTTCATCTTATTTACGCTACATTAGTACTGTTAAAGTTAACGAGAGACTTCTTAGCTCTTCAACTATTTTAAACACAGGGGGCGCGGGAGCAGTGAGGGGCGGGGGGGGGGGGGGGGTGACAATGGACACCTAACCGCTGTAGTATTGGCACCACAAAGTGGAAAAGCTGAGGTCACGCACATCATATTGAATAGGATTCATCTTCTATCTATCTTCTATTTATATCTATAAAATTGATGTGTGTATGTAGGAGGTGCGACAATACAGTAATGCGACTGATTTTCTTTGCAAGCTGTGGCAACCCTGCAAGCTTGAGCAGGCACAATATCTTTGACCTTGGTCTATAAGCTGCTTCTAGTCCAAGCAGCACATCGATGCAACTGGTCAGTCGTGAGTTGTGCTGAAGTAAGTTAACATGTGTTTGTGTCTCTTGTCACGGAAATGGAACTGCATAATATTGCGCAACGGAATGCTATTTCTTTTTGCGTTAAGTTGGGTGAAACCGCGACAACTTACGGTAAGCTTCAGAAGGCTTTTGGAGAGGAGGTGATGTCAAGAGCTAAAGTTTTTCGTTGGCGCAAAATGTTTAGTGAAGGCAGACAAATGTTGAAAATAAAGGCCACAGTGGACAACCATCAACCTCACGGACGGATGTGAACTTGGCCTGGGTGCATGAACTCGTACGATCTGATTGAGGATTATCCGTGAAACTGATTGCAGAAGAACTGAACATCAATTGAGAAATGGTTCGCCTAGTAATAACTGAAGATCCCATACTGCTCCACACGCCATCCCATACTGCTATCTCAGTACAGTGATTTTTAACCTCAAAACAAATTTCAGTAGTTTTTTCTATTATACGTCAAAATGGCGCTCAACAAAACATGATGTCCAAAAAGCTGTGACGAGGGTCTTGGAGGATATTACAGAAGATGAGTTTCAGATATTTTACCATCAATGGCAGAAGCGCTAAAAAAGTGTGTGCAATCAGAAGGGAACTACTTTGAAGGAGACAAAATTATACTTGACTAAAACGATAAGCAACAATTTTTTTTCACATCAGTCTCATTACTTTTTGTCGCACCTCAAGAGGGCTGGTATAAAGTAAAGTGAGTATTCAAATTGTTCAGGCGATAAATTCCTAACAGGAAAAATATACGTAAAAAGTAGATGAAGTACACTTACCAGGCGAAGGGGCACAGGCAGTAATAGCAACAAATAAACACACAGACACACACACACACAAACACACACAAATGCTAGCTTTCGCAGCCTAGGTGCTTCATCAGGCAGAAGGGAGGAGAGGGAAAAGGAAATGATGAGGGTTTTAAGGAAGGGGGTAAGGAGCCATTCCAATCCCGGGACAGGAAAGACTTACCTTGGGGGAAAAAATGGAGGGTAAATAAATGCACACACACCCACACATTTACACAGACACAACTACACTTAGGCAGACATACTGTAGAACTGTAGAAAGCAAAGAAGTTAGAAGTTAGACCTTTTTTCGGAAAAAAGTACGAGAAAATCGCGTGAGAAACCAAGGGAAACGTCTAAATAGGTTTGGTGAAGTGGTAGCAGATTACGATATTGAGGCTAAGAATAGTCTGACGATGGAATAGTAGAGTCAAAACCAAGGTAAAGTAGCTGAAATACGATCGGAAAAGTAGGAAAAACGAACTGAAATGTGGAAAAACGGGAATGGAAACAAACGTGAGGTGACTAGGAAATGCCGAAAATGGTTATAAACAATATGAGAAACTACAGTTGTGAAATAATGTTTACGTTATATAGCGAGAAAATTTAATGAGCGGTATATTTCAGTCAGAAGAAGGAGTAATGGAAGTGGTAAATATCATTAAAAGTACTCAAAGGTTAAGTTAGGAAGTGAACGTATTGTTGTAAGTAAATGTGAACAGTAAGATAAGAAGGGAATTTGGAATGGAACTGCTATATAAAATATATATAAATGAATAAATAAAAATAAAAAACAAAAACAAAAACGCAAAAACAAGGGAAAGTTAAAAGACAGGAAAGATTTTGAAAGGTAACAGAACAATGACGGAAGTAATTGTTGAATTCAAATTTATGATACGAATATTATAGAGGAAAAATTCCTAACAGGAAAAATATACGTAAAAAGTAGATGAAGTACACTTACCAGGCAAAGGGGCACAGGCAGTAATAGCAACAAATAAACACACAGACACACACACACACACACACACACACACACACACACACACAAATGCTAGCTTTCGCAGCCTAGCTGCTTCATCAGGCAGAAGGGAGGAGAGGGAAAAGGAAATGATGAGGGTTTTAAGGAAGGGGGTAAGGGGCCATTCCAATCCCGGGACAGGAAAGACTTACCTTGGGGGAAAAAATGGAGGGTAAACAAATGCACACACACCCACACATTTGCACAGACACAACTACACTTAGGCAGACATACTGTAGAACTGTAGAAAGCAAAGAAGTTAGAAGTTAACTTCTAACTTCTTTGCTTTCTACAGTTCTACAGTATGTCTGCCTAAGTGTAGTTGTGTCTGTGTAAATGTGTGGGTGTGTGTGCATTTATTTACCCTCCATTTTTCCCCAAAGGTAAGTCTTTCCTGTCCCGGGATTGAATGGCCCCTTACCCCCTTCCTTAAAACCCTCATCATTTCCTTTTCCCTCTCCTCCCTTCTGCCTGATGAAGCAGCTAGGCTGCGAAAGCTAGCATTTGTGTGTGTGTGTGTGTGTGTGTGTGTGTGTGTGTGTGTGTGTGTGTCTGTGTGTTTATTTGTTGCTATTACTGCCTGTGCCCCTTCGCCTGGTAAGTGTACTTCATCTACTTTTTACGTATATATATATATATATATATATATATATATATATATATATATATATATATATATTGTTATGTTGCTACACATGTCCCGAATATATGTTCCCAGTTTCAAGTGTACAGCATAGTTCGTTTGTTTTCGACAGACAGAAAGGTTAGATGTGCTTTAGAGTGCTCAGCGATTTGCTATTATCATAAAAAATGGAGTAAAGTGTTTGCATCGAATTCTGGGTGAAAAATAGAATCAAATGCTCTCATACACTTGAAATATTGACAGAGGCATACGGGGAGTCTGATCTAAGTAAAAATTTTTTCGGATGTTTTGGACATAAGATATGTTCAGTGAAGTTTGTTCCAAAACTTCTCAAATTTGATGAGAAGAACTGTTGCATGAGCATCACTTAAGGCTCTCCAATAACATCAATGGTGAAGCTTATTTGCTCTTAACGGTCATAACTGGTGACAAAACATGGATGGACAGTTATGATATTTAAACGAAAGCCCAATTGTCCCAATGGAAACATCCTGCAGAGCCAAGACCGAAAAAACCAAGACAAGTTCGATCAAATGTCAGTTTTTCTCACTGTTTTTTCACAATTACCGTGGCATAGATCACCATGAATTTTTGCCTCAATGTCTTATGGTCAATAAGGTGTATTATCATCATGTTATGTGCCATTTGTAACAATTGTGGAAAAACAATTCATGGCTTTTGCATCATGACAGTCCACCTTCCCATTCATTGTTGCTTGTGAGAGATTTTATGGTTAAAACAACACAATAGTCATGCCTCATCCACAATATTCACGGGCTCCCTGCGACTTTTTCCTGTGCCCCAAACTGAAGGAATGTATGAAAGGACTACAATTTATAATAATTGAGGAAATAAAACCGCTTCACTGGAAGTACTTGAAAACTGTACCAAACAGTGCTTTGAGGACCATAAACCTTGATAAACACTTAAATAGTTTTTTTGTGAAAATAGAAAATCACTTTACATCTCATATGTTCCCAGTGGACCTCCCCCCCCCCCCCCCCCCCGATGCAATCTACAGGAAATTTTCAGATTAGCCAAGCGGATGATCATGTGAAAAATGGTAGCAATCAGATCAAGATATGTATTAATGTATACCAAACAGTTTACAGCAGTTTGGGTATGGCTCCAATATTCAAGATAGGAAATAGGAGTGATCCACAGAATTACAGGCCTACATCGTTGACGTCGCTTTGGAGCAGGATTTTATAACATATACCTTCGTCAAATATTATGAACTACCTTGATGAGAACGACCTATTGAGCCGCGGTGGAGTGGCCGAGCGTTCCAAGGGCGCCTAGCTGCGGAGCGCACCGCTGCTAGCCGTCGGAGGTTCAAATCCTTCTCCCTCGGGCATCTGTGTATTTCTTGTCCTTAAGTTAAAGTAGTTTGTAAGTTTCAAATGTTTGTTAAGCTTAAGGGACTTAACTACGGGGTCATCAGTCCCTAAACTTACAAACTACTTATGAACTAGCTACAACTAAGGACGGCACAAATATCGATGCCCGAGGTGGGATTCGAACCCCCGACCGTAGTGGCCGTGCAGACCGTGAGTGAAGCACCTCAGTCCCCTCGGCCACCGCGAACGGCAGTTTGTAAGTCTCGGGACTGATCACCAGAGTAGATATACAAACATTTGAACATTTTGAGAACGACCTCTTCACCCATTTCAGCACTTCAGCCAGTTTTTTACTCATAGGATATGATGAATGCTATCGACAAGGGATGTCAAATATATGCCGTAATTCTAGATTTTCGGATGTCTTTTGACACTGTAGGTCACAAGCGTCTTCTAATCAAATTGCCTGCTTATGGAATATCGCCACAGTTGTGCGATTGGATTCGTGATTTCCTGTGAGAAAGGACACAGTACGTTGTAATTTACAGAGAGTAATCGAGTTTTGATATCTGGCGTTCCCAGGGAAATGTTATGGGGCCGCTACTGTTTCTTATTTTTAGGAACGATTTAAGAGACAATCTGAGAAGCTCTCTTAGACTGTTCGCGGATGATGCTGTCATTTATGGCTTACTTATAAATGCTTTCTGTTCTTATTCCTCTAGTTTGACTGAAATAATCATACAAAGTCGTTCTTGCCGTAATTTTATTGTATTTTTACTATAGACTTTACTGCATTTTATTGTAGTTATTCAAGACATCTCTAATATTTTATATGGATTGTATAATAAGAGTATTACAAATCAAGATTCTTTCTTTTAAATTTCTAGAGAAAATAGGTCATCTGTCTTATTTTCCAGCAACTGTAATCGAAATTTTAAATAAAATTTAATTTTAAATTGAAACAACAGCTACATTGTTGTAATGCACACTCTTCCTCCTGTTCCAAGATCTTATCTTCATGGACACATTTTGGGTCTGTAGCTCAGCTTTGCTGGCCGCGGTGCCCGAGGTGACTGAGGTTGCTCCAGTCATGGTCTGCACGGCCACTACGGTCGGGGGTTCGAATCCCCCCTCGGGCATGGATATTTGTGCCGTCCTAGTTCGTAAGTAGTTTGTAAGTTTAGGGACTGATGACCCAGTAGTTAAGTCCCTTAAGCTTAACAAACATTTGAACATTTGAGCTCAGCTTTCTTACCTCATTGCTTGTCCAGTTCCTCCAATATGGCTTGTGTCTTCCCACAAGTCTTCATTCTCCGCTCCATCAACACTTTTGTTCTACCGGTTTACCATAATAAAGATGATAACTGCATCATACACACCAAGCTCCAATATACAGTACCCCAGAAACACAATGTTGCGCACTCTAGTCCACACTACATTATTGAATGACTCATTCAAGTTTTAGATTATTGATGGAAAGTCTCCTAAAATATTCTTCAAAAGAGATACATTGGCTCGCCATTTCTTCATCAGGTAGAACAGGAAGGAACGGGCCCTTCCGGATGCCATGAAGGGTACGCGGTGCAGCCAACTGCAGGTGGTCGCTCACATCGGTACCAATGATGTGTGTCGCTTCGGATCTGAAGAGATTTTCTCAGGTTTTGAGCGGCTATCTGAAGTTGTAAAGACTGCCAGTCTTGCTTGCAAGATGAAAGCAGAGCTCACCATCTGCAGCATAGTTGACAGAACCGACTGTGGACCTTTGGTACAGAGCCGTGAGGAGGGTCTGAATCAGAGGCTCAGACGGTTCTGCGACCGTGTAGGCTACAGATTCCTTGACTTGCGCCATCGGGTGGTGGGGTTCCGCGGAATAGGTCAGGAGTCCATTACACGCAGGAAGCGGCTACACGGGTAGCGCGGGCTGTGTGGCGTGAACCGGGTGGTTTTTTAGAGTAGAGGACTTTGCGGATACAATAAATGGACTGTCTCAAAGGGTGCAGGTGGATCACAGGAGAAACATAGATCTTGGAACTAACGGTGCAACAGTTGTAAATTGTCGTAGCTGTGTCGGTAAAGTACCAGAACTCCAAGCATTAATAGAAAGCACCAAAACACATTACAGGTAGCGAAAGTTGGCTTAAGCCGGAAATAAGTTCAGCATAAGTTTTTGCATGAGATCTAACTGTGTTCAGAAAGGATAGATTAAACAAAATAGGTGGAGGCGTGTTTGACGCCGTCAAAAGTAGTCTATTGTGTAGTGAAGTTGAAGTTGATAGTTCCTGTGAGTTGTTATGGGTTGAGGTAGTGCTCGCAAGTAGTAAAAAGGTAGTAATTTTTTTCTTTTGCCGGCCCCCGACTGTGACGTTACAACAGCAGAAAGGTTCAAAGAAAACCCGTGTGTAATTGAAAACAGTATCCGAATCAAACAATAATAGTAGCGGTGTTTTTAATTTACCCTGAATCTGTTGGCGAAATTATACTTTCAAATCACGGGGTACGCATAAAATATCGTGCGAAATTGTACTAAATGCATTCTCTGAGAATTACTTCGAACAATTAGTTCATGAGCCACCTAGAATTGTAAATGGATGTCACACTTTATCTCTTAGCAACAAATAATCCTGAGCTCATAACGAGTTTCAAAACGGATACAGGTATTAGTGAACACAGAGCTGTAGTAGCGTGAATGAATATCGAAAGTCCCGAAGTTACCAAAAATATAAGAAATGCATATTTTTCAGGAAATCAGATAGAAATACAATACATTGCCTCTTGAAAGACAGTTTCCACTCGTTCCTAACACTAAACGGAAGTGTAGACCAGATGTGGCTCAAATTCAAAGAAGTGGTATTGACAGCAATTGACAGTTTTACAGCAAATAAATTAATAAAAAAGGAGGTGATCCCCCTTGGTACACAAACTGCATATAGGGAACCGCTCATTTGTGTGCCGAGTAATGAAAAAGGTTTACAAATGAAGTACTTTCCATTCCACCACTAGAGGCAGTACAATTTTTCATGCAGTTTTGTGCATGCTGCGAGTTTCTTCTGCATTTGACTTAGCAATATTGCATCCACGGCAATGTTTACACCAAATTAATCAATATATTCCAAACAATATTTCTGCATTTTAAAAAATTTAAAAATACAACATAATAACTATTTCTACTCTCCTTAAAATTCTGGGAAAAATAGGTTGAATACTGGCAACCCAAATTTGGTCTTGAAATGTCATGTCTTCTAAAACTATGCATAGCTCATAATCTTAATCTACTTGTATAAAAATCATTGTAAGTATGCATGTTCCCTATGGACTCCAAAACAACTGAGCAATTCTGATATCTTATTTTCAACTTTAGCATTCTTTAGAAAATGTTTTTATTGGTTGCTTTGTTCTGCATAATATGATTCAACACAATGTATGCCTTGCTTATACAATCCTCTGCGTGTTTAGTTCAGATTTATATATTAATATTGCAGTGTAAGATATACTTTAAAAGTTTTTGTTTCAGACTTTGAATGACAGAAGCATTACTAGCAGAGAAACGCTCACACACTTATACACGAGAGCGCTGTCTCAGGCAGCTGTGGACAGTCTGCGAAACTCAGCACGGCCAAAGCAAGAGCAATTAGTGTGGAGAGGAGAGGGAAGCAGGAGGGGAGGGGTGAGATGCACGGCATGGGTGGGGGAATACGTCAGTGCTGTCAGACGTACAGTGCAGAAGATAGGGAAGGGACTGAAATGTGTGGCGGGATGGGAGATGAATGTAAGGATACAGTGTGGACAGGAAAGGGAAGGGTGGTGGAGGCAGGAACTAGCGAAGGTTTAGGCCTGGGGGATTGTTGGAGTGTAGGATATATAATAGGGAGATATATCTACACTTCTGCCAGTCTTCAGGCCTAAAGCTTCGCTACTTCCTGTCTCCATCACCCTTCCCTTTCCTGTAAACAGTCTATCCCTACATTCATCTCCCATCCCGCCACACATTTCAGTCCCTTCCCTTCCTTCTGCACTGTCCATCAGACAGCACTGGCATATTCCCCACCTGTGCTGTGCATCTCCCCTTTCCCCTCCTGCTTCCCTCTCCTTATCCCTTCCTCACCCCCGTGAATGGTGCCCTTCACCTCGGCTGCGCTGAGTTTTGCAGACTGGCCACAGCGGCTGGAGAAGGTGGTTACGTCTGTGTTTGTGTGTGTGTGTGTGTCTGGCCGATGAAAGCCTTGACGGTCAAAAGCTGTCAACTTGCTTTCTAATAACACTCCACTCCATATTTTATGGCGCTGGCACAGCAACCGTAATTGAACTTTTTGGTAAAAAACAGTCTTGGTTGCATAAACTTGATGTTTTATTTATTTACTCATGTCGCGTTTCCCCTCTTCTGGGCATCATCAGACGTTGAAAAGTGGGGGGGGGGGGGAAGATTTACAAACTTGTTTACAACACAACTAAAATTATGTTAAACCTTTCCTAAGTAAGAAATATTACAATAGGGAGGGTGCAGACTGAAAAAACAGCAGGCCAAATAACTACATTTACTTGTTTGGCCTGGGGGGGGGATGAAAATTGTACTAAAAATACCGCTAAAGGGCATAGCTTAATAAATAAAATTACTTCACTCTGAAGTTATAGAGCGTCAAATTATTAAAATTCAATAAAAATAGATGTAACTGTTGCTCAATAATGGGGGCAACGAAGCTAGGTTTACTCACGCAGAGTCGACCCCTGCCACAACCCTGGACTGCTTCTGCGCTCGTGTCTTACCAGCAAGATGACGTCCAGAAGATGCAAAACGCGTCATGTTTAAATTAATAAAACATCTAGTTTATGCAACGAAGTCAGTTTTTTCCTTTTTTTTTTTTTTTTTTTTTTTTTTTTTTTTTTTTTTTTTTTTTACCAAAAACTTAACTGCTTTTCTGTTATTTGTGCCTTTCCGAGACTCACCTGACGTCTCTGTGGTGAGTAACCAACCTATCCTTCGCGAAAATATTGTTATAAATTAATTTCATATACACAGTTAATATATTAGTTTATGTATCCATTATTTATTTTTCAAATATTTCTGGTATTGGAAATAAAATACAGTAGATAGGATAATATATACTCTGCTACCTGTGCAAAGCCGTAGCAAGTTGCTACATTCATACAACACAATAATATGACACCAGACAGTGTGCTCCTTAATTTTATAACATAACACCTACAGCTGCCTTTAATGTTATGAAACCTTTTAATGACTAGTTTTGGTGATAAAATATTACATTAGATTAGCTGTTTGTTCCATGGATTCATTACAGGCTGTAATAATAATACTAACAGTATTGAATACATATATCATTTGAGTAGAAGACGTTGTCCAGCAGTAAGTCTTTCAGGCTCCTCTTAAAGTGATCTTTATTTGTAGCTAAATGTTTTTATGGTTGCTGAAATTATTGAAAAAGTGTGTTCTTGATTAGTGGATACCTTTTGGAACTAAAGTAAAAATTAGATTAGATTAGTATTTGTTCCACATGCCATGAAGATGAGATATCATAATGATGTGGAATGTGTCAATTTAGTAAATGAAAATATTACATGACACACAATTTTTTTTTAATTTTATTTTTCTAATTTTTATTATTTCATCAGTTAATTCTTGTTTGTCAGGTGTGATTACTATACTTGTATCATCAGCAAAAGGAAGTAGCTTTACATCAAGTGAATATAAAATGGAAAATCATTAATACATATTATGGTCATGGTGTAGATTGTTTTTGTTCCTATGTTCCTTCTACTGTAGGAACTGCTCTGTTGGTTGGAAAAAGGGATATATTATTTATGAAAAATGTCATTAAAGAATAAATATACTGAGAGGCAGAAGTTAGTACATCCAGTTGTTTGGAGAGGCTTCTACAGTTTGTGAAATTACTCCACCAATAACATGTGTTACACTCGGAAAACTTTTATTTGACTTTAAGAGTTCCCTCGAAATATTATGCCATGTGACATTATGGTATGACGCAAGTAAAGTATGCAAGCTTTTTTATTTTTATGTTGCCTACATCTGCAAATACAGAGTTGTCACAGCATTTCTGTCGTGTGCTCCTCCCAAATAAATTTTGTTTTAAAGTTGTAATCCCAGGAATTTAATACTGTCAACCCCTACTATCTGTTCTACATGCATATGCTAGACGGAAACCTTTTACATGTTATTTTAATGAATGATAATGCAGTTGCTGGCACAGCTTGGTAGTTTCCTGCAATGCCTTCGAATAGGTCTATTATTTCATGTCATATACTAGCTACCAACGCTGGCTCCACACAGGTGGAATTTATGTTCTGTATTCTAAAAATCGATGTGGGTATGTAAAAAAGTAATATTTTATGAATATCACTTTTATCAAAAAATATTTAGTAACTGAGTTGGTTACTTCAGAAACAATATATACATTAATGAAACTTTCATCCTGCAGCGAAGTGTTTGCTGATATGAAACTTCCTGGCAAATTAAAATTGTGTGCCTGAATTGGGACTCGAACCTGGGACCTTTGGGAAGTAGGGGGCGAGGTACTGGCAGAAGTAAAGCTGTGAGGACGGACCGTGAGTCCTGTCGGGATAGCTCAATGGCAGAGCACTTGCCCGCAATAGGCAAAGGTACCAGGTTCGAATCCCAGTTCCGGCACACAATTTTAATCTGACAGGAAGTTTCTGTAACATATACATTTTTCCTTGGTTAGAGACAATGAAAATAAATTAAAAAAAAAATACCTGTACCATCTAATTCTTCATGGACTCTCATCATATCACACTTCTGTTCCTGGATGAAAAAATTAAAAAAAAATTAAAGATAAAACCCCCGTGCCTCCCTCCCAATACACCTCTAATCCTCTTTTTTATCCTCTCTTGGCCATTGCCTTCATTACATTCAATGCTGCGTCTCACATTCCCACCTATGAGAGCCTTTACAATCCATTAGACAATGCGGAACTCTCCATCCCGACCCTTAGCCTGCATCCTTCCTCCTCCGGTACCGTCCTCACTCACTGTCAAGATGCTTATAGTGCTTGAGCGGCTACAGATGGTGGCCATATGTGTATAGTTGTCTGAGTAATTGTGTGAATGTATATGTTTCTTTTCCTGATGAAGCCCATGGCGAGAAATTTATGTTGAGTGAACGTGATTGTCTGTTTTACAAACTTGTCAGCAGCTCAACGAATGTCTTTACGGTGAGCTGATACCTGTCCTACATTATCAACTCTTTTTATTTGTCGATTTAATGTACTTGACTTTTATTTTTCATATATTGTAAATGTTCAACCAAGTGTCCTGAAGCATGAATTTTACATTTGTTTGAATTTACAGGTCTTACACTCCTGGCATACGTATATGGACCTATTGGGGTAATAGTTCTATGTAACATTATCCTCTTCATTTTAACTTCCATCAGAATTGCACAGCGTAAAAGAGAAACAGCTATGCTGAAGGGCGCTGATTCAAGACGACATGATGATTACAACAGACAGAGGTAGGTGTAATCATATTTCTGGGAGGACTTTGCTATTTAATAGTCAATAATAATTAAGTTGAATGAAGAAGCATTTTTATTTATTGGTGTTAAAACAATTATTCCCTAAAATGGAATTATTATAGAGTTTTTAGTGCTAAAACTCGAAATGCTATTTCTTTCTTCAGATATTAAGAATATGCATAGAAAATAAGGACGACAGATTAATACTGAATGAGAGGAGAAAACGGGTGGACATACATGTATACTTAAGAAGAATTTTTGCACTTTACGAGAACCTTACAAATTGTTCAATAATCACCTAGGAATCCCTTTTGTGGAATGTTTTATGCACAACAGAACACAATATACCGCAAAAATTCTCCAAATAACCCTTACCGCGATGCATCTTTCAAACTGTAACAATACTACCAATGATGAATCACACGATTATATTGTGTTCTATCATAAAATCATGTCAGTTTCTTTGTGCCTCCTCCATATTAGTGACAGACAGGACTAATGAAGTTTAATAAGTGTGTTACTATAGTCGAGCCGAAATACAATGATCCCTGGTGCTTGCGCCAATCGGCTTTTTGCGCCAGCTGCGGTAGCAGACGGTTGGAGAAAGTCAAACGCGAACTTCCCTCTGCGCAAGCGCTCTGGCTGCACTGTGCACTTTACCCAGTTCTGTCACACAACAGCAACCGTTAGCTATACTGCCCGGAAGTGAACTAACTATTTGGCAACGTTGCATTCTGTTTCTCCGAGTGGTGCGGTCTTCCAGCACGATTCCAGTGCCTTATGATAAACACGTACTCATTCACACACACACACTCACAGACACGATACATCATGACGTAGCAGTACATGCCGAAAAAGATCACAGTAGTGCTCCATACACAAGGTATAAAAGGGCGCTTCATTGGCAGAGCCATCACATGTATTCCAATGATTCATGTGAAAAAGTTTCAGATGTGATGACAGGAATTAACAGGCTATGAATGCAGAATGTTAGTTGGAGCTAGAAGTCTGTGACATTCAATTTCGGAAATCATTAGGAATATCAATGCTTGAGATCCACAGTGTCAAGAGTACAAAATTTCATACACAGACAATACAATACATCCTGCGTTAAGGCGTGCAGCAGCAATGGGAGTGCCTTTGCCAGCAGCACACGATAAACTGCAGAACCTCTCCTGAACTCTTGACCATATCGGTTGGGCAGTACATGGTTGTAAAACTGTGGCTGAGTTCAGCTTGTAGTGTTACCTCTGCAGAATTTGAAATTCTGCAGGACCGTGTATGGTAAATGGTATTGTACCATCATTAAAAGAACTCTTTACTTTGTTGTAATTTAAGTAAAATTTTGTCTTCTGTCTTGATTCTTCCCTACAATTAAGATGACGCAATGTGAGGACCAGCTACTCTGATCCTTCTTTGCATAAATATAGTCGGACTCGTAATAATTCTGGAGAATGCTGTTTGGACAGATCAGAGAGAATAATTATAACGAGTAAATACTCTCAGAAACTTTACAGGAGATTTATAGAAGAATACACTCATTTATTCGTCTAAAGAATACATTACGGACTCCAGCTTGAGACAAACAAACTCGTATTACAGCAGTCTCCAACAATACTCATCAAATTACATACTTATTCCTTGACATTAAAGTTCATTTACATTGAAATTCACCTTACATAATACTTTTCATCAAAAAATAATTGATAACTAATCTTAAAAATAGAGACAAAAAGAATACAATTTTTGGCCAATGCTGTCATCAGAAAAAGGTACAAACAATGATATGTCTCAGTGACTGTGTGAATGTATGTGTATCTTTTTAATAAAGGTCGTGGCCGAAAATGTAAGTTGAGTGAATGTGATTGTCTATTTTATATGCCCGTCTGCAGTTCAACAATCACCTTTAGGATAAGTAAAGCAGTCAACAATCTGAAGATTGGTTTGAACACCACAGTGCTTTACTAGGCATGGTCTCGTTTGGAGGTGGTACGCCGTTGCCTTCCTCCGACCTTCGAACCGACTTACCCAGCCAGTTATAGGGGGACCTACAATTTAACGTGGGTTCCGAACCACGGTGCTACTCGGTATTTTTCACATGAGCAATACTGTCAGAGGTGAAAGAAGTGGAAAGTGACAGATAAAAATCCTAGGACGTGGCGGGGATCGAACCCGCGACCTTTGGATTTGTAGTCTGGCACTCTACCACTATGCAACCAAGGAGGATAAGTTCCTATTTATCGTCTATTATTGACATTCCAATCTGGAATTTCCATTGTCATATATAGGTCTTCGTAGTAAATACAAACAACCAGTGTACGCCTCTTTGTATTTGGTGGTGAACCAAAACTTTGGGAATGACACCAGATCACATTTTTTAATTTATGGACCTCATGTAAATCTATAGTTGCAGAAGGATAACTATGCAACTGAAATGAGCATATACCAATAAATAGGTATTTTATAAATAAAATGCTCCCCACCTTCAATATCTACTTCATGGGAGAAAAAAGAATCTACCGATTCAAAATTATTCACCATACACACAAGGGACTAAAGAAGGGCGGCCACGGTGGCCGAGGGGACTGAGGCGCGCCAGTCACGGTCTGCACGGCCACTACGGTCGGGGGTTCAAATCCCCCCTCGGGCATGGATATTTGTGCCGTACTTAGTCTTAGCTAGTTCATAAGTAGTTTGTAAGCTTAGGGACTGATGACCCCGTAGTTAAGGCCCATAAGTTCTACAAACATTTGAACATTTTTTTTTTATAGAAGGAAAACTTTTGTGAATGACAGGAAACATCGCTTGATAACAATTTGACACATCCTACATGAGAATTTGTGGAATAGATGATACTTCTAATATGACATGGCGCAGTTATTTTAAAGCACACACAAAGAGCATGTCTACATCCAACAATATCACAGCCAAGATGACAAATTCATACGCCCATATTACCCTGTATAAGAACAGTGTAAAAACTTTGTTCTCGTTTTTACATGTAAAAGTGTGAGAACAGTTTCTAAATAGCAAAGTGATGTCCTAATATTCATGTAGTTCTAAGAACATTTTCAATCTCTTTCAGAAAAAAAAAAATTCTAAATATATCTGATGGAATTATAGATACTTATCACCTCTTTTACGAAATAATGGTCTAGCATTGATTTAAGACTTTTTTAACTATGTAAAACACGTCATTGAAAGTATAAATCGATGAATGAATTTGATTCTAATGTATGACACAGTAATTTGGTACCGAATTAAGGAATTGTTTACTAATATCTACCAAATTAATTGTTAATTTTTGACAGGGCTGATGATTCATTAAACAACGCTCTGTTACAGCAGTTAAATAGATTTCTTTACAATTTAAATGTTTATTTATATAAGACTGATGTTCATATATTTATCTGCAGGTTAAATCTGTACCTGAAACTTTTCCTTGTCATGGGCATCAACTGGTCGATGGAAGTAATATCAGGGATGGTTGGTGGCCCTGAATATGTGTGGTACGTTACAGACATCTGCAACGCACTTCAGGGTGTGCTCATATTTGTTATATTCGTTTGTAAAGGCAATATTCGTCGCATGCTTATGGAAAAATTCTGCATAAAGAGGGCTTCGACAAAACTCAGCAAATCAGCTGTGGTGACCTACTCGACAAGAACTATCCCACCTCGTTTGTCACATGGAGTGACAAATAATAAAGTTACAGTCAACAGCAATGGAGATGACAGAGATGTACCTTGAAAACAAAAGACTGAAATAGCGTCCACATTTGCAAATCTGGAATATTTGCAACAATGAAAATTGCTTCTGACAGGTTCTAATGATAAAAGTAACACAGAAGAATGGGGAAACCAATTCTCTGCTTTCCTCTGATATACACGTAAAATGTCTTCATAGTACATAAATGACTTGAATAGATGCTTCATAAACATCGACACAGCTATGTTCTTATATATGACTGCATGCACAAGTATGGTTTTATTATGTTTCTACAATTGCAGACAGACAATACTTGCATTATAATACAATAATTGTTGTGGGTCAAAATAAAAAATGAATTTCAATCCTCAAGCAACATTTGAAGTGTTTTATGAGTAACAAATATGCCTCCATTTACTGTTAGAACAGAATGAAATACTAATGCTTCTCAGGAATGTTCAGTTAGTTGGTCTGTTAAACATTCTATAATTGACCAACAAACTGAAACATTCCTGACAAGGATTAGTATTTTGTTCTGCCCTAACAGTAAATGGAGGCGTATTTCTACTCATAAAACACTTCAAATGTTGCTTTAGGATTGAAATTAATCTGTTATTTTGAACCACAACAATGTATTATAATGCAAGTATTGTCTGTCTGTAGTTGTAGATAAGTAACATTCGTGTGCATGCAGTCATAAATAAGTACATAGATGTGTTAATGTTTATGAAGCATCTATTGCAAGTCATTTATGTATTAATCACTGTTAAGACATTTTCCATGTATATCAAAGGAACCTACAACAATAATTTTTTGTCTTATTCAAAGGTACTGTAAACCAAATGAGATGAAGTAGAAATGTTAGTATTGACAACTGGCACACAAAATCACTTTATGCACCAAGCAGGTGCATGTAATAATGTACAAATTAATTGTGTTAAAGGCAAAAGGCTATGTACGAACATCCATAGGTATCTTAATAAACAAATATATACAACTGTAACTGGTATCTTGAAATGCACGTGTCTGCAACCAAATGTTGACCACAATAAGCTTTTGTTTAAAAAGCATTACTGGTTTCTCTTCCTGCAGATGCATTATCAGGTGCTTCTAAGCTTTTTTGTAAAGTTATGTTTGTGCCTCTTAGCCACGCCCCCAGCATCCATGTCAGATGATTAAAAATATTGATGCTGCTATATAACATTCACTTTAAAATGATGAAAAAGGTTAACACTGCTGTGGTTGTCATACATAAATCGTACTGATGGCAGAGGGTAGTCAAAACTTTTGCCATAAGCTGACTGTGTCATGTGGCACTGCCTAGGTAGCAATGTTCATTATTTTAATCATCTGACATGAACAATGGGGAGTGGCTAAAAGGCACACACATAACTTTTAAAAATGTTTATAAGCACCTAATGAATCGCCTGCAGGATGTGAAACCAGTAGTGATTTTTCAATGAAAGTTTATTGCAATGAAATCAGACTTATTTTTCACAATGATAATCATAACTCACAGAGCTTTCCATCTACATTTCACTTCATGATATTTATTCACATTTCAAATTAAAATGTATCTATGTTAAGCAATGAAAGAGAGAACAATAGCTATTTATAATCAAGCTAATGAGAAAAACACAGATACAAATGCTGCACATAAAAATATAATAAATAAGGGATATGATACCTATAGTTAAATAAAACTATTTTTTAATTAAGTTCAGGACTGTAACTGACAAATATAAAAGGCTGTAAAAGTGACAGATAAATATTGTACATGAGAAACTGAAGCTGTACATCCATTATCAATGAGTTAATGAACTAATTTTCTTTTTAAGAGCACTGCATTGTGGAAAACATCTGTATGTCATTACAGCTTCTTCATCATCATTGTTTACAATGGTCTAAAATGACTCTTTTGACTCCTAATCAACGTAAATCTTTGCTTGTTTAGTTACTTAGTTAGGAAAACATCATTTCAATACAATTATAAGTTTCCGGTTTATTTCTGCCATAGAACATTCAAGAATGACATTACTGTAAACTTTAAAATTCTCCCGGCGGATCGAATATTCATAGAAGTTTCGGGTATGCAGCCGGTCGTCGTCTAAAACATCACACGATATTTCGGCCAGACACCTGCTAGCCATGGGTAGCCCCCTGTCTCCCATGGTGGCTAACCTTTTTATGGAGGACTTCGAGGAACGAGTCCTTGAATCAGCACCCCGTAAACCTACGGTGTTTTGGAGGTATGTAGATGATACTTTATTGTTTGGCCTCATGGAGAAGATAATCTAAAGAAGTTTTTACACCATCTCAACTCTCTTCATGATAACATCCAGTTCACGATGGAAGTAGAGCAAAATGGATGCTTACCTTTTTTGGATGTTTTAGTTAAAAGGAAGAATGATGGCTCTTTGGGACACTCAGTTTATCGGAAGCCAACTCATACTGATTTATATTTACAGGCTTCAAGTTGTCACCATCCGTCGCAAACCAGTAGTGTCCTTAAAACACTTGTTCACAGAGCCCATACAATCTCAGATGCTGATAATCTGCCACAAGAGCTGGCTCACCTCCAGCAAGTGTTTCGAGACAATGGATAATCTAACCAGCAAATAAGTAAGGCACTCTCACTTAGAAAGAAGAACAAGAAAGTGGAGACACACCGGCAAAATCCCTTGCTTTTCTTCCGTTTGTGGGCAATATTTCTTTTAAAATAGCAAGAATTCTCCATAATTTTCAAGTGAAAATAATTTTCCGCCCACCATCCAAAATTTCAGACTTGCTGGGTTCGGTTAAGGATGACCTGTTGTTACGTAAGGTTGGTGTCTAGAAAGTTCCCTGCCAATGTGGGATGGCTTATATAGGCCAGACTACGCGCACTGTTGAAGAACGTTGCAGTGAACACAAACGCAACACACGCCTTTTACATCCAAGCAAGTCTGCTATTGCTGAACATTGCATTTCCACCGGACACTCTATGGAGTACGATAAAACGGTAATTTTGACAACTGCAACTTCTTTTTGGGACTCCATTATCAAAGAATCTGTGGAAATACGTGTCGCGGAAAATTTGATGAATCGGGATAGTGGCTACAATCTTGACAAAGCATGGAATCCCGTCATTACTAAAATTTGCTTAGATCGAAGAGGACGGAGAGCGCCGACGTCGGCTGTGAGCGGCAGTGGCAGTGGAGAGGACAGCTGAACTCCGCGGCTCCACCAGCGAGGGCGCTGCTGTCCGGCAGTGTGGCCTGTCTGTTTATGTTTTGACGTATGCGCTGTAACCGCCAAGTTTTCTATATATAGTGGAACGCTGGACGCACTCTTCAGTCTTCATTGACTCACCTGAAGATGGCTAGCAGGTGTCTGGCCGAAATATCGTGTGATGTTTTAGACGACGACCGGCTGCATACCCGAAACTTCTATGAATAATGACATTATTGTTAGTAAATTACTCGTCATTCACTTTGTTCCTTCCAGAATGTTTAAGGGCATGAAATACATGACCTAATTTAATAAATTAATGCACACATATGGTTATTGTTGGTATGATTACTGAAGGTAATGTAAGGTGTCACTGTGTGTGTGTGTGTGTGTGCGAGAGAGAGAGAGAGAGAGAGAGAGAGAGAGAGAGAGAGAGAGAGAGAGAGAATGTTATTTATAAACTTGAAAAATGCCTCGTGTTATGATTGTCAGTATTTTAAGTCATTTTACAAGATAGATTACATATATTTATCATAGTATTGTAATATAACTTATCAAGTACATCTAAATATTGTAGAAGACTTTTGTTTCATCATAGTTTTTGTATAAAGGTCAAAATAATAAATATGTATTTAAGTTTTTCCCATTTTTCTGTAATGATTGTTGATGAACCCCATAGACAAATAATTACGCCTTTATAGAACAGTTGCTCTACAATTGGGTTAACAGCATTTCATATAGATGAAATTACTTCAAATATGTCATGGTACTAAAAAATTTATATTTGATACAATACTTTCCTCTCTGTCTCATTTGCAGAGTTAATCATAACACAATAATTAATAACAAGTGATAGTACTCAAACTGTATGATTCATATTATTAACTTTGAATGATATAAAAAGAAAGGTTCCTTTACATACATTTAAATAACAATACAATATCATATAAATGATGCACTTCCAATAAATACTGAATTATACAGTTTGAAGTTTTCTCCCTGGTCACTAATCTTCAGATCCTTGAGTCCTACAATTAACATCAGCTCATAAAAGACAGATTCTGTTTGTGTATTAATCCATAACCCACCTTAAACAGATTTGGTGCTCCTCAGTTTGCTAATATTTCTCAAGATATAGAAAGGGCTTAAAAGATTATGCAACATTAAAGAGATTTTTTTTTACCATTTCATGAAGATCCTAGTACGGTAACTAGATGCCATATCTTATTATCTTCGGTCTAGTTTATAGGTAAAGCATCCATTTCATCTAGTACTCTTCAGACAAGAATGCTACACTCCTTAACGCAGACTTCCAGATTTACAATGACCCCAAAACACCCTGTAACAGCTCATATGCATTCAGAATTCCACAATGGGTATGAATTTTAGTCAAGATTGTAGCGCCATGTTATAATGTAGCAGTTAACCTCACTCTGAGATGTTAGTCACAAATAAGATAGAGTTGCATATACCACCTATCTTCTTATGTTTCTCTCCTTTCTGTGCAGAAAGATGGAGATTACGATCAGGCTTGCAGTGTCTGTGTAAAAAGTAAATGTGATTCCATTACTACAGAGAAGTGGGTGAACTGATCTCTAGTCACCACTGTGAATAGCTTAGATGAATGAATTGGACAAGAATCCAAAGAATTTCTTTTTGTAGGATCTGCTCAGTCTTTCATGGCATGAAATGCAAGGGTAGATATTACAAAAATACAACTGTGAATAATCTTAAATAAATAGACTATTTTTAACTTGATGGGTTGCTACTCACCACATAAATGTCTCAATGAGCCGCCAAAAGGCACACAGAAAAAATTTCAAATTTTCGTTATGGCCATCATCAGTCAGAATCCCCCCCCCTTACACACACACACACACACACACACACACACACACACACACACACAAGCATCTCCGGACCCTGTGGTAGTATTCAACACAGGCAAGGCCATAAGCATTGGGGATGTTGGTGTAAAGGGAAGTTGCATCAACTGTGACAAGCATGGTTACAAGTGCTAAAGGAATAGAAACACTGGAGTGTTGGTGGAGGAAATGGTCAAATGTTTGTAGAGCTTATGGGACTTAACTATGGGGTCATCAGTCCCTAAACGTACAAACTACTTATGAACTAGCTTATGCTAAGGACGGCACAAATATCCATGCCCGAGGGGGGATTCGAACCCCCGACCGTAGTGCCCGTGCAGACCGTAACTGGCGCGCCGCAGTCAGCTCGGCCACTGCGGCCGGCGAGGAAATGGTTGATGTCTTCTATATAGGAGGGTAGGTAGTAGGTAATAGTTTGCAGGTGTTGGTCCACAAGAGCTGAGATTCCCTCAGTGCAGGTGCCATAACTGCCCACAATGGGACATGCAGGCTGGTTGGGTTTGTGGACTTTAGGGAGCTTGTATAAGGTGGTGGTGGAGATTTAGGAGGAGTGAGATAGGTAATGGGTGGAAACCACAGATACTTTATGATAAGTACTGAGTCAGGCCAATAGTAAACCAAAGAGGATAGATAACCAGAGGATAGATAGCCACCAACAATTTGGTCAAATGCGTGGATGTTCACAGACAACACTTTTCACCTTTGGGTACACAATACCCTGTGCCAGAGTAGTCCGCCCAACATGACTCTAGAGACCTTGGCACCTGTTACAACAATCATGCCCTGGATACTTCCACCTAGCTCAGGTCCATCATAGCTACAGAGATGAGAACCTGCCCTTCAACACATTCTCTCCTCCCAGAGAGATAATGCGTTGCAGTTCTACCTGTTTACCGATGAAGCGGGTTTCACAAGCCACGGGGCAGTGAATCTACGGAACATGCATTACTGGTCTGTGGACAATCCTCGCTGCCTCCGACAGGTAGAGCGAAAGTGACCGTTGACTGTAAATGTATGGTGCGGAATCATTGGCGACCACCTCATTGGTCCTCACTTCCTTGCAGGGGCCCAAACAGCTGCAACATACATCGCGTTTCTACAGAATGATCTGCCAAGGTTGCTCGAAAATATCCCGCTCGAAACGCGTCGACGTATGTGGTATCAGCTTGAAGGTGCACCTGCACATTCCGCAATTAACACTAGGCTTACCCTTGACAGGATGTTTGACGGACGTTTCATAGAATGTGGAGGACGCATAAATTGGCCAGCCCGTTCTCCTGATCTTAACACCTCTGGCCTTCTTTCTGTGGGGTACGTTAAAGGAGAATGTGTACCGTGATGTGCCTACAACCCCAGAGGATATGAACGTATTGTGGCAGCCTGCGGCGACATTACACCAGATGTACTGCGGCGTGCACGTCATTCATTACGCCATAGATTGCAATTGTGTGCAGCAAATGATGGCCACCACTTTGAACATCTATTGGCCTGACATATCGGGACACACTCTATTCCACTCCGTAATTGAAAACGGAAACCACTTGTGTACGTGTATCTCACCCCTCATGGTAATGTACATGTGCGTCAGTGAAAAAGACCAATAAAGATGTTAGCATGTGGACGTAACGTATTGTTCTAGTCTCTTCTGTACCTAAGGTACACCACAGTTTCCTTTGGATCCCTACTTAATTCGGTGCTCTCCGATACACACGATCGAACAGCGGAGGAGTGGTACTCAAGCGTCAACTTTAGGTTACAATATCTCCGGATGTAATTAACATTTTACAATGCAACAAACAGCACTGATTACGTATTTGTTTATATGTTCAGATGTGCTAACAAAACTAACGGGGTTCCATTGAGAAAAAACGTAGGTTTATGTTAAAAAACATACTTCTGTGAATTTTTTTAATGGTTTGTATTAAGCAATTACATTAGACCCTCTCCTCACGTTCGGTCTGTGGAATCGGTTCGTCAGTATTTGATGTGGTTTACGAAAGATATCCAGCGGTAATGTTAGGTGACTCACCATGTATATATTTGTGTATGTATGGATTCTCTATATTTTCCCATCTTAAATAATTAAAAACCTTTTAAGTAACACCCTACTCCGTCCCAAATTCATCATTGTTGGTTCACTCCTCTTTACTGTTTCTTCTCTGTGGTTTGCTACTGGAGTGGCTCTGTACCATTGATCTCTTATTCTGCCTGGATGTTGATCTTCAACTGTGAATTTCAAACTGAGAGGTAAGCAAGCGGTTCTTTGTCATGTAACAACTGATGAAAATTCGTTTCCCAAATTATGTGCAAAACATGAATGTGAAGGTACGCTGCATTTCTGTGCTCAGAGACTAAAGTTATACATCCATGTTGTATAGAAGTCACTGCTCAGTCCTTATCAAACAGTGTCTCTGACTTCCACACATCACCCATCATCACCTTATGGCCTAGGTTGTGAGTAACCAATCCCTTCAGTTTCCTGTTTCTTCCATCCTCTCCTACCTTATGAAGAAACACAGTTCCGAAAGCTACTGCCCCTTTTATTTTATTTTCCAGTTGCATTTTTTTGTTTGACTATCAGTGGTAAAGAACTTAAATAAGTACTGGCCAAACAGCAATGTTCTTTTGAAGAATAATTTAGCATTGCAGTGAAGAATTTCCATCAATAACCAACATTTCAATAAATCATGTATTAATAACACTACCTAATTGCAGATAGCTAGAAAATGGACACTGTAACTGGATTTTGCTACAATGTACAAATCCGAAATGAAGCTTGAAACATAGTAGCATTTCGGTATAATACACACACACAGACATACGCACACACTCGTACATACACAAAACAAAACAGTAAACTGGGTCTTCTTCCAAGTATCTGCCGTAAACAGCAAGAGGTGTAATAACATAGTTTATGCCAAAGTTTCAGTCATTTACTATTCTTACAACAAATGTTTGTCTGGGCTTACAAATTTTAATTCCATCACGCAGGTCGTGCAAGTGTAAATTGTACTGCCAATAATAAAGGGATACACGCTTATATTGTCATAAATAACCTGTTTTGCTTTCCAAGAGTGACAGGTTGAAAATGGGGATTGTGAAGACATTACAAAAGTTTCAATAACACAATATAATGAAATTACCTGCAATATAAATTCAGGCATGTAAATATCCATGATACTTGTATTCTTCAAACTTGTAGACTCACTTGATGAAGATGGTGTCTTCCAGCATGTACTTATTCTTCACTTAGTCACAATTATGCTACAGTGGATTGAGGAACACCTTGACCAATAAATTACCAAGGTCTGAACCTAATGGAAAGGTATCTGCCACAAGCTGCCTGCCCACATTCCAATGGAAAAGAACTTCTGGGAACTTTATGACCTGAATACCTACTTCTGGTACTAGACACATATGGAAACAAAAAAATGGATTTGACAAGCCTGTACAATGTGGAATCAACACTGTATTGCATTTTAAAGGTGGATCGACAAGCCACTAAACACGTGATCAAAGTTTTTGCTTGGCAGTGTATGGTGATCAGTTTAGGTCTTCAAGATGGCTGAATTAAGGTACTACTTGGCTGCGCCTGCTCACCGCAGCGGCCACGATACTCAGTGCCGTGTCTCTGTGAAAGAACACGCGTGTACCAGTACCAGTCTAGGTTTCCTGGTGGACGAAGAAAAAGAGAAAGAGGAAATAATGATACTGTCCACGATATGTTGCCCGTACAGCAATTTCCAAACACGGAAAACTGAAGGTATTTAATACGTTGCTTGTAGTGGCCATTTGAGCATCAGCTAAATATTATGTATTTCACTGTACTGTTTTTAAAGAAAACGCCTTTTGCTACTGCAAGTGAAGGGTTATTATTTTTGTAATTAACCCATACGCGTTTCGCCTTTGTCACAAAGCGGCATCAGTGGGTGTCAGCACTTGCTACTCCATATCAATTTCTTTCCGGTAACCAGGTAGAAAGGTCCCACTGGTTTTGGAACCTTTGGACCTGGTTACCGGAAAGAGACTGACATGGAGTAGCAAGTGCAGACACCCACTGATTCCGCCTTGTGACAAAGGCGAAACACGTATGGGTTAATTATAAAAATAAAAACCCTTCATTTGCTGCAGCAAAAGGCGTTTTCTTTAAAAACAGTACAGTGAAATACATGAAGGTATTTATGCTAACTTAATAACAGGCCATTTGTGGAAATGATGAAAAGTGGTACAGAAAATTAATCCTTCACCGGCCGCGGTGGCAGAGGGGACTGCGGCGCGCCAGTCACGGTCTGCACGGCCACTACGATCGGGGGTTCGAATACCCCCTCGGGCATGGATATTTGTGCCGTCCTTAGTGTTAGCTAGTTCATAAGTAGTTTGTAAGTTTAGGGACGGATGAGTCCGTAGTTAACTCCCATAAGCTATAGAAACATTTGAACATTTGAGTAATCCTTCTAACTTTATTTTAAGCACGGTGAAAGAAAATATAACACGAACAGGTAGGTATCAGTACATTACAAACTCTAATCCAAGATGATGATGAAATTGCACTGGTTTACTTTAAGTTGATGTATAAAAATTTAGATATTCATTATCATCGGCTTAATACAGATAATTTTGCATTTATTTTAAATAAGATAACTGCGAAGATAACAGATTTATATGGAAATAACTCAGTGCTTGTGCAGTTTGTTCTATTTTTTACGTTGTGTTTACAATATTACAACTAATTATTTTCAAAAGTAGTAACAGTATAACATGCATTTGTCTCCAATCGACGAAACATGAAATTGTGGTATAGTTCAATACGAAGAACTGGAAAGACTCCTGATGCCAGCTTGTAAGACGAGAGAGGATTCAAAAGAACATTAAAGTCTTGTAATTTAGCTTCAAATGTCAAATTTTTCTTCATCAGTGAGGCAGTTTCCTGATGGAATATGAATATCTATCTCTATATCATGTTCGGGCTCCTGCTCATCAGTTGCAGCAATTCTTCCTCTGTACCTGCAACCGGGAGAAGAACTAAGGCGCCAATAAAGGAAATACTCTAGCTTCAATATTGTAAGATTGCTTCTTTTCATCTTCTTCCACACTTCATTCTTTGCCGCCACATTCCTGAAATATGTATGCGTATGGTGATACAAAAGAGTACCCGCTTACATACTGCAATAACTGTTTGTCGCCATCGTGTAAGCCTTTCTCAACGCTGTAACGCTGTGCTTATTGCAGCCGGCAGTCGCGGCCGACTGCCAGACTGCTTAAAAAATGTTCAAATGTTTGTTAAGCTTATGGGACTTAACTACGAGGTCATCAGTCCCTAAACTTACAAACTACTTATCAACTACCTTATACTAAATACGGCACAAATATCCATGCCCGAGGGGGGATTCGAACCCACGACCGTAGTGGCCGTGCAGACCGTCACTCGAGCGCCTCAGTCTCCTGCTTCCAGAACGGTGGAGACGCGGCAGTCGCCGTGACGTCACGACCGTCGACTGCCGAGCAGTTGCAGCGACTTACTGTATGGTCCATTGTTAAGCCTGAGAGCAGTGGCCAACTGCCCGCAGTCACTGCCAACTGCTACGACCGGCAGCCGCAGCGAAACAGTTCCTGTAGGTGAATTCATACTAGAGCTCAGGGTTATTCTTACTAAAAAAAAAAAGAAAAAAAAACACCTTCATCTTCTTCAGTTGAAACAAAAATGAGCTCGAAAACCAAAAGCTTTAGGTGTTCTTTATTCCTGTGAGCTATTAGAGAATGGAATTATAGAGAAACATCATAAAAGTGATTCGATGTACCATGTAGATGTAGATTAGTTAAAGAGTGTTTGTTTTGTTTCGCTTCACGCAAATACTAGGAAAGATTCAGTTAAATGAGTCCCTTGATGATCTGACAGATTGGATGGCAGATAATGCGCAGTCTAAACCATTGTAGATATAGACGTGTAACGAAATACACGTACTTATTATTTTTGCTAAGCACGCCTTTGACTTTCTTATTTAAATAAACTGCGCCAGTGCGAAGCCGATGAATTGCCAGTTTATAATATAAATACCTATCGCTAATAACATACAAACATTGTAATATAACCTTCAATCATCAATTACATTAGAGTTTGGGTTGAAGTATTTCAGTATTTAACAAGACAATGGAGTAATATAAGCATTAACAGAAGGTAACTTAAAATCAGGACCTACGAATACCCTTCCCCATGACACCCACAAGATCTACTTGATCATCAATATATCGCTCAAACGACGATGGCTACATTTATTGTTTATTATTTGCTTACTGAAGAATGGACTCTGTTCTTGCTAGGTTGGCTACCCTACATGAAAACATTTTAAACACATAATGCTACACTTTGAATTTTATAGCTTTCCCCTCGGAATTGCTTGGCGGTTTACCAGTGGGCACACTTCAGACGCACGACTAATTTCCCCAAGCTTATCGCCAATGAATTACTCAGGGAGAGAATACCCTTTGTGAGTTATCTATATGTATATAAATGAATGTTTGTTGTATGTGTTGAAAGACTACCGTCTATCGTGTTCCATATATTTTTTTATAAAATTGTTATTTATTTGATGTCGCTAGATTAGCATTTTGTTAAAACTAGAACCCCACTCTTTTCAAGGCATGAGGAATATCATTTTTATTTCATGTTTTAAAATATTAGTTTCTGAAATGTTAGTTAATATGGCTAGGATTTTGTTATTTTTATAATTTATTATTGTGGTTCTCTGCTACGCCACTGTCCCTGTGAAAATGTGTACTTGTTTTAGTTTTAAGTGGATGTGCAAGGATCTAATGGCTGTCAGAATGTGGGTGGTAATGGTTCTCTCTGGCTCAGAGTCGATGGTTAGTCGTTACCAACCCCTGCTACTGATGCAACCAAAGAGGTTTCTACATCCTTTGGTTACAAGGCAGTCGACAAGCTCTCTCCAGGGCGAGTCTCACGATCTTCTCTCCCCACCACTGCTCTTCTCGTGAGTTTTGCCCGGTTTCCAGTAGCTTTCGCGCCTACTGGCCAAGCGGTCTTCACTTTGTGCTGGGATTGTGGTGAGGTAAGGTTGGTTCCGCTCTTGTGTCCGTGGAGATGGTAGCGATTCGTTGTCTAGCTTGTTTAACTTAGACTCTTGAACTTAGATTTTTTTTTATATTCCTTCCGATTGTGCGCGGAAATGTGTTCTAGATTTTCAGTCCAGTGATTTCAAACAGATAAACGCGGTGTATGTGTTACTAGTTGCAGTTTGATAACGGCCTAGTATAATCAAACCTTTTGTGATTATGTGGCGGTGTACGAACTCTGTGTAATTTCTTTCTAGCTTTGTGGGGCCTGATTTCTCACTGACGATATGTTCATTTTTGTACAGAACATGTAAAATCTTTCTTATCGTTTCCTTCCATGAGTGATATGTGTTCCACGTGGTTGGTTCTTAGACCAAAGCCTTCAGCTTTCACTATTCTTTGTTCCATGCCCATCAGCCAAGCAACTATGCGTGTATCCTTCTGATTTCCACTGACATTTCACGATCTTCTCTCCCCGCTTATTTTAATTCTGATGTTTCTTCTCTGAACTTGTAGTATGCAATTAGTCTTTATCAGTAATTCTCTCCGAGCCTTGTACAATCTCCTTCAGTAGCTTGCTTATGAAATTCTACACAGTTATAGGGGTTGCATGCCGTAGTTAATTTTCTTTATTTTTCGGAAATTGAATTTATACATTTTTATCGGTTTTTGGAACCACATGGGTCTGAACTCCGACTTCAGGGGTTTGCAGCTAGTCACCTGAATTCACCCCACTTCTCATAAAAAAGTCTCAGATTGCAACTTAAGAGTCCGCCGTGATTTTGTGTAATGAATCGGATTTTAACCACTTCACCTTCAGTGGAGTGCGATCATTTAACGTAGCCGTGTGTCGCCGTTAGCGTGTTTGCTCGCGGTCTAATATAGATGCAACTTAACTTTGCTATACTCACGCACCATCTCAAATCAGGCACGACGGGTTTGCTGAATTTCACCCACGATAGCAGCGTCTGCTTCTGCCTCGTTTCAGCACGCTGATTTTGGTGAGTTTCGCTGTTGCATTGCGTGTGTGTGAGCGAGTGAGTGTTGTTGTAACTCCTCCCCTCCCCCCAGTAGTGTTACGTTCTGTGTAATTTATGTCAAATTCAATTCTGGGCATCGTCAGTATCAGATTATGTAAAGGAGATGCATTCTTATTGTATTAACAAATTTGGTTCACCATGTTGCTTGCGTTCGACCTGAATAAACAAGTTAAGTTCAGTATAATTTTGACTTGCCTATAAATTGTAGTTTTCGAGCACCTTCCCCCTTTTTATTTAATATTGTTTTTCACCAGTGCTGAGAACAAGCTCAGATGCAATTTTTTATGTTTACGTTCCGTTGTGCCATAGATATTTTTCTTAGCCACCTTTATGAAATAACTTTAATTGTGGTGGCTTTTTATTAAGGACTGTGTGTAATTTCGTGTGAGCTGCTACGTATATTGTCCACTGTATCGTTAACTTCCTGTTATTAGAGTAATTTGAACCAACTCAGTTCTCAATTTGGGCCGGGGAACAAGGTTTTTGCAGCAAGGAGTAGCCGGTTGTTCACACGGACCTTTTGCTAATTTTACTGCTAAAATTAAGCTTCTATGTAACTGTAAACTCTTATCTGGATACCTCGTCCCAGAATTAAGCTGTTATTTCGTACAGTGGTCCACTTTTGGTGTACATAAAGCATCCATTCGATTGCAATGAAACTTTGGTGAACTGTTCACCGTACGCCCACGAAGGTTACTGACCCAAAATCAAAAGAGCATGACACATAGTTCAGTAGATATGACGTCATAAATAATGAGAGTCATCGCGTGAGAATACTTCAATTATTGGACGTTTATTAAGCGTTTTGTAACTGACCCTCTCCCCATCCCCAGAAAATGATGAAACGAAGTCTACTGCTCACAACAGTTTCGCTGTAAATGCCGTAAAACTCTCGCATCAGGCATTACCCTGTATCAAAGAAAGTTAGCATACAGATTTACAAGTTACTATTTATATTTGTCGGCAAGTCTCCCTTAATTTTCTTGCATCCAAAATTAAGCAATCTGTTTTCTTAATCTCTATCTATATAGAAGTGAGAGGACACTCACTGACTATACACGAAGTCTCGAAAACTACTTCACCAATGAAGCTGAAATTTGGCAGGAAAGTAGTTTATAGATAGAAAACGTCAGCTAAGAAAGTATTTTGTGATAGGTGCATGGCGGAGCAACTGCTCCTACAAACGCACGAAATTTACATTTTCATTCAGATCTTCAAGAAATTTAGCAAGTTTGACCTTCAAAACAAGAGGAAGGCCAGCGTCTACCTTAAGTTTCATACGGTACATGGAGCAGGGTACTTTGCAACATAAAAATGGATCCCTAAATACCTTGGTCGCACCATAACTTGAGAACGACTCGACCGATTTCACAGATGTTTCTTGTTTTTTTTTTCCCCCGTTATTCTCAGAGGAATTGTTGTATGAAATAAAGCTAGAATATTTGAAAACAACACAGGGCGTTTTTCAACGTAACCCTGCGTTTCTATTGCATAGAAATCTATAGTTTTATTCCGATATTGATGAAATTTTGCACACTCTACCTTAAAAACAAGAGGAATGTCACTATCTGTATAAAATTTCGTTCGGTGTATGGTGGAGGGTACTTAACTTACGGAATTTTACAAAATGCATAGTTTTGCTCCAATCTTTATGAATTTTTGCACACATGGTCTTCAAACCAAGAGGAAGATCACTGGCTACATAAATGTTTGTATGGTACATGACAAAGGCTACCTTGCAGTAAACTTTGCCGAAAGAGGGAAAGGTGGAAACGGACAGAGAGATGGGGGAGAAAGTGGTGGATGCGGGTGTGGTTCCAACAGAAATGAGTAGGAAATCGTTTCACTTTCCTTGTATAATACGTATCACAAACATTATGATAGCATGTTTAACAGCATGTTTGGTCAACATTTGTAAAGCAAAATAGCAGCCAGTCTGCGTGGAATCAATTCGGCAAGTTTGATGTTTCTAGTAGAATCAACCAATATATGTCTTTCTCGTACTTATATCTCGTGAAATTACCAGTAAGATAAAACAAAGAAAGATTCGAGGTCACACGGCAGCCATTCTTTCCTCGAACCATACACAACTGAAACAGGATAAGAAGTCGTCTGTTGTTCATTCAGATTACATTAATACATGACTCTAGAATACGCAAAACATACATTTTGATATAGCAGTGACATGCTGTACAGGCTGTTGCAGTTGTTTCGCTAAAGGAACGACTAGTAACAATAACCCGCGAAATACAATATGTCTGCCGTTTATAAGAAATGGAAAAGAACGGACCGACGAAATTACAGACCTATATCAACCTATATCATTAACATCAGTTTGCTGCAGACTTCTTGAACATATTCTTAATTCTAATATAGTACATTTCCTAAGATGGAAAAACTTCTGTCCATGCATCAGCACGGCCTTAGGAAGCATCGATCGTGCGAAACCCAGCTTGCTCTTTTCTCTCATGACATTTTGCGTGCTACGGATGAAGGTAAACAGTCAGACTGCATATTTCTCGATTTTCGAAAGGTGTTTCACATGGTACCGCACTGCAGACCGCTAACGAAGGTACAAGCTTACGGTATGGATACGGATACCCAAATATGTGAGTGGCTCGAAGACTACTTAAGTAATAGTACCCAGTACGTTGTCCTCGATGGCGAGTGTTCATCAGAGAGTAGGATACTGTCAGAGATGTCCCAGCACAGTGTGATAGGACCGCTATTATTTTATATCTATATAAATTATCTGACGGACAATTTGCGGCGGCCGCGCGGTCTGGAGCGTCACGTTGCGAATCGCACGGCCTCCCACGTCGGAGGTTCGAATCCTCCGTCGGGCATGGATGTTTGTGTTGTCTTTATTTAAAGTTAGTTCGTAAGCAGTTTGTAAGTTTAGGGACTGATGACCCCGCAGTTACCGGCCGCGGTGGCCGAGGAGACTGAGGCGCTTCAGTCACGATCTACACAGCCACTACGGTCCTAGTTCGTAAGTAGTTCATAAGTAGTTTGTAAGTTTAGGGACTGATGACCCCTTAGTTAAGTCCCATAAGCTTTACATTTTTTTTGACCTCGCAGTTAAGTCCCATAAGCTTTACAAACATTGGAAAATTTTGAAGTTGCGGCTGTTTGCTGATGTGGTGTACATGATGGTGTTGATATTGAAAAACTATAGAAGGATGCAGGATGATTTGGACCAAATTTTAGATGATGTGAGGAATGGCAACTAGAGCTATATGTAGAAAAATTTATGGTGATGCAGATGAGTACGAGAAACGATCCCGTAAAGTTCGAATACAGCGTTTGTAGTGTGCTGTGTCAGAGTTCCATCAGTTAAGTGTCTAGACGTAGACAGTCGTGGGGGAGGCGAATAGCCGACTTCAGTTTATTGGGAAAATTTTGGGAAGGTGTGATTCGTCTGTAAAGGAGAGCACGTATAAAACGCTTATACGACCACGTTTCAAGTATTGCTCAAGTGTTTGGGATCCCCAACAGAACAGTTTAAATGAGGACATAGAGGCAGTTCAGAGGCAGGCGACTAGGTTTGTTCAAATGTTCAAATGTTTGTTAAGCTTATGGGACTTAAATACGGGGTCATCAGTCCCTAAACTTACAAACTACTTATCAACTACCTTATACTAAAGACGGCACAAATATCCATGCCCGAGGGGGGATTCGAACCCCCGACCGTAATGGCCGTACAGACCGTGACTGTAGCGCCTCAGTCTCCTCGGCCACCGCGGCTGGCGACTAGGTTTGTAACTGGTCGATTCGATCAATGCTCGAGTGTTACTGAGATTCTTCGGGAAATGAAATGTGAGTCGCTGGAGGGAAGACGGCGTTCTTTACGAGAAACACTGTAGAAGAAATTTAGAGGGCCGCAATTTGAGGCCGACTGGAGAACGATACTCCTGCCGCCAACCTACATTCCGTGTAAAGCCCACAAAGATAAAACAAGAAAGATTAGGGCTCGTACAGATGCTTACAAGCATTCGTTTTCCCCTCGTTCTGAATGGGAGGGGAACGGGAAAGAAAGTCACTAGTAGTGGTATTGAGTAGCCTCCGCCACGCACCTTTGGGTGGATTGCGGAGCATGTATGAAGCTGTAGGTATGTCTTCCTTGGGGCATGGGGGTGTGTGTTGTCCTTAGGTTAGTTTACCTAGGGTTACGTAGTTTGTAAGCTACAGACTGATGACCACGCAGTTTGGTCCGATAGATTTACAAACATTTGAACATTTTGTAGGTATGTAATTAGTTATGACGTGTATTGCTTAGAAACTACGCTCTTCTTATTTGATAACTTGACGAAGAGCACGGAGTTGTCGGGGGTTTATTTATTCATTCCATCTCTCTCTTCTGTACGCCTCCTTCTCTGCCCTCTTTCTGTTCATCTCCCCCTCCCACCTCTCAGACCATCTTGTCTCCTCTCTCCATCCATCTCCTGCTCTCTCTGGCCATCTCTTATTGCCTCTTGTATAAAAACGAAGTCTTTCTCGTCAGCTCTCTTGCATAAAACATTCTCGGACTTCTTGCCGCGTCAGATCTTGATAAAACTTCAAGCTTTCGGCGATTACCTTCGTCGCCTTCGTCAGGATCAACTGACTGGTTGTCTAGTGCTGCGGTGATCTTAAATAGCAAGTACATGGCTCGTGATTGGTCAGCTTCTGACTGCTAAGTAATGCCGTCGCAGATGGTGTCTACGTCTGTGCTGGTGGCGCCACCACTCCCGTAGTGTCTAGATGCTTTATGGGATGTCAATGTTGCTTCTCTATATAGAGCGCTTGTCCTATTGCCTCTATCTATGAAAAATTACATTTATCTATGAACTACCATGGTGAACCGTGAAACCGTGAAAATATACCTATTTTCATACTGATTGGTCACACGCCATTGAAGTCTGTTGTAACGTACACTTCGCCATACACCGTACGAAATTTGATGGACGCAGTGGCCTTCATCTTTTTTGGAGGTTAAGTGTGCAAAATTTCATCAAGATCAGATTAACATTGTCGATACTGCTAAGGACCATAGGAAACGCACTATACGAAATTTTATCTAGACAGTGACCTTGGTCTTGTTTTGAAAATCAAGTGTGGAAAATTTTATCAAAATTCGAATAAAACTAAATTTTCACGCATTACAAACATTTTGCGTGAATGGGCGGTTTTTATGCATCTCATTGTTTACGACGTCATATCTCCTGAACTAGTTTTACAATAAAACAATTTTGTAGGGACATTCGTTGGCATAAGTGGATACTTTTTGCGAATATATTTAGTAGCAAAGAAGTCATAAGTGTAACCGCCGTTCATAATGGAGCTGTTTTTCAAGCATCCCAGAGACATATCTCCTGTAATGTCTGTCGAACAGTTATGTGTCTGTAACCCTCACGAAGGTTTAATTAATATGTTCAAGTTTCATCACCGGTGGCCGCGGTGGCCGAGGGGACTGCGGCGCGCCAGTCACGGTCTGCACGGCCACTACGGTCGGAGGTTCGAATCCCCCCTCGGGTATGGATATTTGTGCCGTCTTTAGTGTAAGTTAGTTCGTAAGTGGTTTGTAAGTTTAGGGACTGATGACCCCGTAGTTAAGTCCTATAAGCTATACAAACAACAGTTTCATCGCCATCGAATGAATGATACGGCATCGCATAAAATACCAACAAACATGCAAAGAAACTAATATTCATTATTATGTATATTTTAAACTGAGATATTCGCTGTTGAGTAGAAAATAGAGATGACTCTGCTTTTTTAAATTGGTCTTGCAGTTTTCTGACAATAAATGTTCTCAAAATACCCGTTAAATATACCGGTACCAAAAACTCGCTCCATTCAGACAGTGTTATACATTAGGTCTAGAGGGAACATAATACACTTTCGCGCAGCTGCCTTAAATTGTATCTGTAGTAAGGTGTCGGAGAGGAAACCATAAGCTGAGCCTGACTGCATCTGACGGGCAGGAGCAAGATGGCGCTGTCTGCTTCCGGTGCGTGAGAAACACTAAGGGGAGCCTAATAAAGGGCCTACCCTTCGTCTGACCACTTTCCGATCGCATCGTATTGTTTGCAGCCGAGGGCAGAAAGAGAAATTAGTCCAATGTTAATTTATCAAAAATTACTACCCGAGAACAGAGAACACGAGCATATAGGAAGTTATTTTTTAGATTGCTTTTTTATTTTACAATGCTCAATTCAAGATGGCGAACATTGCCAAAATATTCGCAAATTTGGAAAAACCGCTTTTCTTAATACATTAAAAAAATATAGCTTCGAACGGAAAAGGATAAATTAGAAACTAGTTATAATTAGTCGATTACTTTTTATAATTAGTGATTACTCTAATACGTTTCGTGATATATCGAAAAGTCTTTGTTAACTCTTTAAAAACTGAATTATCAATGACTCGGTAACGTTGACGTTTAAAAAACTTGGTATTTAGTGCAAGTATAGCCCGCAGTAAGTCAAGAAATATGTCAGAAAAATTTTAAAAATCAATTAAACTTTGCACTTTTATTGATTATCTAATGTTTTTACTGAATATCTCATTTCCAATATTATAAAGATAGCGTTTGAAGGGGAAAAAACCGTAACAATTTCATACATTAAAATTTTTTTTTTCCTATGACGTTTTGGACCAGAAAAAATTGTTTCCTCCACAAAAAGATCCAGTGAGCGTAATTAACATTACAGAGGAATGCGGTTGAAGGAGGTTAATATTGGGTACTTACACAGGAGAGTGAAGATCCTGATGTAGCCATGTCTATGCAAACACGCAGAGGACAGGGCTACGGGCGGCAACTCCCATAAAAGACACAGGTGTATGGCGCAGGCACTAGGTCGGTTACTGCTGCTACAATGCTGGGATATGACGATTTAAGCGTGTCCAAACGTAGCGTTATAGACGGCACACGAGAGATGGGGCACGCGTCCCACGTGGCGATGAGGTACGAATTTTTCCTTACTATAACAGGGTCGGCCGTAGCGGATTGGATGGGTGTGGGGAAGTGGCAGATAAAGACTCGTGGTAAATACAATTTATTTATTAGTTAGTCCCTTGTGGTTGAATGGCTCCTCTGCCCATTACCCGGGTAGGCGTTGCGAGGGGCCACAAAAGGAAAGGAAACTAGAGTGCCACCGCCACTTTGACCTTAATAAAAAAAGAACCTCAACCTCTTCAGGCGTTGGCACCGTACTAAAACTACCCCTGGAAACTTAACTATATAAGGGAACAGAAAGAAAGAAAAGGAAGGGGAATGTGTAGGAGACGAAAGAAATAAATTCTCTTTATTCACATTACTACGATTTTCTTTCATTATTTTTATTTATTTACTTTTATTTAATAGATCTTGATGTTCGTTGTATAGTTCAGAAGATCTCGGTTTCCTGCGGCTAGTAAGTTCAGTCACAGCTTCTCGTAGAATGTGCATTCCTTTGAACAGTTCAAGGAGGGACAGCAGTTCAAACATTTAAAATTCTTCTCTATTGACTGAACACATTCCAGCTGTGGGGAGGGTCGTTGAAGGTACTCCCAAGAAAGATGGAAAAGTATTGTCTGTATTTAGGATGTCGGACAACTCTGTACTGGCGATCCGTGAGATAAGTCAAAATCAAGTTTCGATTTTGCATTGTGTTCAAAAAGATAGTGTATGGCATGTCCGCGAATCCAATTCACCGCGTTGGTCTTAGCCTTTGGAAAATACACTCGGTCCAGAAATAAGAACGAATGAGGAGTAACACTCTCTGGAATAGTTCTCGTGAAGAAAGCTCGAGCTGACGGTGGACCTCGCTCCACCGCGCAGCACACCGCACGCCGCAGTCGATGGAGACACGCGCCGCCCTGCTGTACGCCCAGGAGGCGCGACCCCGACCAGATGTAGGCTGATGACGTCTGGCGTCATGGTGTCTGGCGGCACAGGCAAATATATACAGACGGGAAACCTCCGTAAGGCCCGGCGCACACTTGACGCAGCAGAGGCAGAGGAGAGGCAGAGGCGAGGCCTCCGTCCGTCTGTAACGCATGCTTTCTTATGGGGCAGCGCACACTTAACGCAGCCGAGGCGGAGGGCAGGCGTTTCCTCGGTCACGCCTCTGTCCGGTTGTCCGAGGCGCACAGTTTTCCTGCGCCTCTGTTCCACCTCTGTCGCAAAGTGAAATTTCAAGTTATCCGATATGCTTCGAAAAAAAATTGTTTTATGTAGACGAATATAAGCTACATCCTTCTCTGTATTTAGTTTCTTTGTAACACTTTTACTTTCTGCGTAAAAAAATTAAAAATACTATTTTCCGATTTGTGCCGTTTTTGCGCTAACGCAGCTTCCACAATCGATTTTGCAGAAACTACTCACTAGAAAAATTATTTTTCTGTATCATATAGGCAAAAGCCACCGCATGACGTTGGGGAGATTTTCTTTTCGTTATTGTACATAGTTATTGTTATAGTAAAAACTTAAAGTACAACGCCGCGCATATTTTGAAGATTTTGCAGTGAAAAAAGTAGTCGCTGGCTAGTTTGCGTTTGCTGCGTTTTACATCATACATTACTGCGAACGAAATGTAGCTAACATATCGAAATTGTTTTTAACGGTGGAATGAGAGCTATATCTCTTTCGATTCTCGAGAAAATACGTGAGATACACGTTTGACGCGCCGCGGTTGGCAGCTACGCGGCACACGCGCGGCTGTTGCCGCCTGCTGTGCCCAGTGCGGAGCTGCCTCGTGTCTGTCTTCTCCGTATGCTGCCGATACACACCCAAAGCTGGAAACGAACAACTTACTGAAATAGAAAAGCACCGAGATTCATAAACCGCTGATTGTGTATTTTTACGGTCTATAGTCTCTGGTTTCAGTAAACTTTGTGGCAAGCATGAAAGCACTATATAAGCTAAAATTCCCGTTACTACTGAATATAAAGTTCGACGAAACCAGAATGGACGTGCAACGATTTTTTTTTACTATCAGGGACCTTCTTCAATTTCTTGAAACAAAATGTCCACCCCTTTGTGGACCTGCTAAACCATAGATGATACTAGGAACGTCTCTCGTCAGTATTTCTCAACCTGAATTCTATACTACTTTCAGAAATTCAACATTTGCAAAAGTATTAGCATTAGCTTCACTAATTACTAACAAATATAATGGCTGCTGAAGGTAATTTTCATTAGAAATATTGACAGAGACAAAATATGAATGCAATGTAATAAAATACTTCATTACATGCACAGCTGCCGTCATAGAAGAAGAAAAAAAGCAAACGTCAGTATCTTAGTACTCAGGAGCATGGAAGAGCTACGAATAAAGACCTAAGTAAGGAATCACTTTGGGTGCAAATGCGTTTAAACAAGGAAACTATGATTTGCAAAATTTTTCATAACGATATATCTTTCAATCTAAGACATGAAAAGCATACCAGGTGTCACCGAGAAGAAAAGTGTTTCTGATCGTATATACTGCGCCACAATCATGATTAAATATGACAGTTATATGAAGGTTCTTTCAATTATTGAATTTGCTGTGACACTTGTTTCACTGAATTATAAAAGAAATGAAAGAAAAATAAATCTGATTTTAATTTAATTCCTAAAACATATCCCTAATTTTTCTTTAGTGGGTATGACGTGTCACACTATTTTTCTTCTCTGTTAAGTCTTTCTTACTCAGCATATGACTCTCTTTGAACTGTCGTCTGTTTTGTTGGAATAGCTCAAGAGTTTAAATGAGCTTCCATGGACCAGAGAAATTCAGCATGTATTCGTCACTTTTGCCTGTTGCTCAACAGACCTTTCACTGCTCTTATACTCTATCAGAATACACTCTCACACACACACACACACACACACACACACACACACACAAATTAACTGAGTTTTGAAGAAGATCCAGGAATTAAATCTGATTGCATGGAGAGGTTAGCAGTGGACGTGCAGCACGTGCTGTTGCAAGCTGTGCTGCCTCCTCAGCCTGCGCTGCGTCAAGTGTGCGCTGACCAGCAGAGGCCCTGCGCCTCGCCTCTGCCTCTGCTCTGCCTCTGCTGCGTCAAGTGTGCGCCGGGCCTAAGGGCCCGGTCTCACGCTTAGGGGTGCGGGGCGGGGGGCGCTGAAGCAGTTCCGTAAGATGTCCCACGATGGCGCTGTGGTCTGAAGCAGCCCTTTAAACTGGCCAGAGCAGGCGGCAGGTAGCGGCTGACACCACCACCACCTCCCCTCAAACGTCGGCACGCCGGACACAGCCGTGGCATCGTGGCAGGCGGCACGAGCTCTCCCCTCAGCCTCCCCTCAACGCTACCCTCTGACGTGCGAGAGGCACCCTCAGTAGTGCCTCTAGTGTGGTCTACCGGTACTAAGCCAGGGAACCGCCTGACAACTGCTAGCATCTTACGTAACTACAGGGGAACGTAGGACAGTGGTTTAGGGGGGGGGGCTGCTTCTCTGTATATGTTATATGTTACTCTGTGCTGGCGGCGACCAGTGAGGCATCCCCCTCCAGGAGCGGAGTGGCGGCTTTCCAGAGCTGCGCCGGCTTGAAAGTCCTCATTTCGACGCCCGCTGTCGGTGGCGTGCTGCCCAGTTAGGTCGCGGCGGCGACATCCAGCGTAGAGACGTTCCCGTCACTGCATTCTATGTCACCGAAGGCCTACTACCCAGTACCTTGCCTTTAAGTACTGCTTTCTGCTGAGGTGTTGTCCGGCATGTCCCAGTTGCGTACACCAAACTCCGAGGCTCTCCGCATACTGACGGTTAATAGTCCCAAGGCGACGACAGCGTCGTCACAGTTTCTGGCTTACTGCAATCAGCAGACTTGTTTCGACACCTTCTGCTTCTACCGCCTTCTGCCGCTAGAACATATACTCGCAAATACCACAGTATAACTTCACTTGTTGCTTACTAAAATTAACAAAAATCTCCTCCCCCGTAAGAAAAAGAAATTCGTCCCCGAATTTTACCCGGCGTCAAACAACACACCGTTTTGCAAATTCAAAAACAAACACTTATTCAGAAAAAAAGGATAAACACAAAGTACTAAAACTGTTCATGACACATGTTCAAATGTTTGTATAGCTTATGGGACTTAACTAAGGGGTCATCAGTCCCTAAACTTACAAACTACTTAATACTAAGGACGGCACAAATATCCATGCCCGAGGGGGGGGGATTCGACCCCCCAACCATAGCGGCCGTGCATACCGTGACTGGCGCGCCTCAGTCAGCTCGGCCACCGCGGCCAGCTGTTCATGACAGTTTAACCTTATTCCACCATGTTCCTACACTATATTCATTCAGGATTAAAAATTCTATGTCTCTGTTCCACCCTTCCGGTTGTGAAATACATTCTCTCAGTGAAACACAGTCCATGAACAAGTTCCAGTGTCTTTATGATAAGTCCTCCTATACCTTACTAGTTTGCTCAGTACCAAGCTTGCTGAATGGGATTCTCAGGGTTAGGGATGACAGGAATGGCATTTGAGTAACTTTTTCTTAAACACATAAAACAATAATCCTATCTGCGGTCGTTAATGATCCGATAATTATTGCTTGCCTCCGCTGTTGCTGGCGATAATTTCGAACAAGTTCCAACAATCGTCCCATAGCATTACGACCATGCTGTGCACCAATCATTTGATCTAAGGAAGTGAGTAAGGTAGAGTCCAACGAATCATTCAACATCGTAAGATGTTCCCGAGACAAAAATTCCAGTGGTTGATCCAGTACATAAATCAAAGTATGTTTATTACTATGGTAACTGTTCCTACTATTATGGCAGGTAACCTAAAAGTAGGTCCGGAAATGTCACATGCCATGCTATTGATTATCAATCCTTGACCATGGAGTCCAATCTTTGGGTTTCCATTTGCCGTCGTTGTTCATAACATGTGTAAATAATAATCGTAGGGCTTGCTACCGAAAACAAACAATGCTGACCTACCTTCTTAAAAATTTCTTATTCCCTGCTATAACGTCTCTTGAGCATTTCTTGGTTAAATTATTCGAGCAAAACAGAGAAGACTCACAAGATTTTGAAACTGTATGCATTAATTTAGGGGGGCAAATAATAACCGGTCCTATGCTGCACTGATCCAGTCCCTGCACAGACAGTAGTATGTGAGTGCGCCTATCTGTAGATACCAACAATATGTCCTGCATTTTAATTGTTCCAGTTTGCGCACTGCCTCCCAATATATCGGATATGTACGTATTTCATAAGTCTGCAATCTACATCCCTCACATGTAATTGGAATTTTGATATTAACCTCCAATCTTGTGCCCATCTGTCTGCCGCTTACCGATGCCATGCAGTAATATATGGATAGTGGTTTGTCTCTTCCGGTCGACAAAAGTGCTAATGGTAGCGGTAATTTTGCCTTAATCCTCTCTAATCCGCCCTCAAATTTTTCTGGCGATAGCAACGTTAGCGACAAGTGCCTACGAGTGGCGTGTAGTAATGCCTCTTCTAATTCCGCAGTTTCAATAGGGGCATAGTATATGCTTTCTTGTAGACCCCACAGCATTTTTGCAGTTAACAGCTGTCTTTTAACCTTTCCCAGATGTTCCTTAAATACGTTCAAATCGCGGTTAGTTGCATTAGCCAATAGCTGCACGTGCGGCAACAACAGCCAGCTACAGTTCAGAGTTTCTTAGGATTATTTGAGATGTCATTCTAAAGGCTAGCCAACCTTAAGTCTATTATCTTCTGGTTGCCTCTCACGTTGCTCTGTAAATGCTGTAACGTCTCATTCATATTTTTACGTTTCTCGCAATCTGCTGATCCAAACACTGTTTTCAAAATTCGCCCTCCTGCGTCCAAGCAGCCCCTCTTCCGACGTACATGCGGAATCACTGTATATGTTTGTCGTAACTGAGCCTAAGAAACCCATTATCAGCTCCCTGCCCTTGCACGCAGTCTAAGCGCGTAGTAATGCATTTGCATTCTCATTAACCACTTCCTTTTTGCGTTTCTTTTTTGACGGAGCCTTCCCGCATATAGACAAAGGAGGTACCAACTGTATTCCCCTTGAAAGGTCTAACTCTGCTGATATGTACAACTACTGTGTGGGTTGGTAGTTGTAACTTGACATTTACGGGTGTTGTCATCTCAATGACTTGATATGGTCCATCATACCGAGAAACAAATTTCTTCGTCTTCCATATCGGCACACAAGGATTTGATAACATTATCCATTGTCCCACATGAAATTTCGGTAATTTTGCCTTACTATTGTATAATCTCTCCTGGCGTTCTACGGCCTTAGTATTCATTTGTTAACTTGATGCCACACCATTTTCGTATACTTTGCGAAATCCTTCGCTTGAGAAATATCGCCTTTTTGCTGCTTCATGCAGAAATCGAAGGGTGATCTCTTTTTTTTTCACCAAATACCACGTTGTACGGAGATAAGCCAGTACTTTCGTGCACTTTGGTGTTGTATGCGCAAGTGCAGGCATTGAGAAGCGTATCCCAATTGTGTTGTGAATTAACATAATAGCTTAACATTTTAGCTATTGTTCTATGTACCCTCTCCGTTCTGCCATTCGGTTGCAGATGATATGCGCTAGTGTATAATTTTTTAATGTACAACAACCGACACAATAATTCTGCCATTAATGTTGTTCAGCCAGCCGCGGTGGCCGAGGGGCCTGAGGCGCTCCAGTCACGGTCTGCACGGCCACTTTGGTCGGGGTTCGAACCCCCCTCGGGCATGGATATTTGTGCCGTCCTTAGTATAAGGTAGTTGATAAGTAGTTTATAAGTTTAGGGACTGATGACCCCGTAGTTAAGTCCCATAAGCTTAACAAACATTTGAATTAATGTTGTTCCTTGATTCGAAATAATAGTGTCTGGAACACCAAATTTCAGTATCCATTCATTCACTAGCGCCTGAACTACGGTCGTTGGTTGCTGATTAGATATTTCAACCATGGCTACAAAACGAGAAAAATGGTTAATTATAGTAAGTATATATCGATTACCCATAGGGGTTTGAATTAGGGGTCCGAAAATGTCAAATTCTAACATGGCCCTAGGTCTATCTGCCTCTGGAAGTCTGCAATTGTATTCGTTGGCGGCTGAGTTACGCCCTCTGTGCACATGGGTTACAGTTTTATACATATTGATCTACGTCCTGTTTCCCCGTTTTCCATCAATAATTCTGTGCTATTTTGCGCTCAGTTGCTCTTTTCCACGAGTTACCTGCCAAAATAGAATCGTGAGCTTTCTTTAGAATTTCGTTACACAGCGTATCTGGCACAAAAATTCGCGGTCCGTTACGTGTTGACCTAAAAAGCATTCCGGCTGGCTGGCAAACTGCTGACAGTCCGGGTCCGCCTGTTGTGCTTTCTTCCAGTCTTCTCTGCCAATTCCTGCTCATTCCATGCTTCGGAGTTTCCTACTGAGTCCGTCTGCGTTGCATGCGAGATAGTCGGTCGATGAATTACTTCAAAATCGTACTCATTTAAACGTAGACATCATCTTGCAAGACGTGAGGATGGGTCCTTCAAATTTAGTAGCCAACAGAGTGCTGAGTGATGTGTTGCCACCTTGAAATTTCTACCTTATTATTAACATCTAAAATATGTCATGCCAAAAACTAAAGGCAACATCTCACACTCTGTGGTTGAATAGTTCCTTTCCGCGTTATTGAGCTGCCTGAATGCGTAAGCTACAGGATGTTTCCGACCATTCATTTCCTGTCTTAGCACCACGCCTAATGAATAATTGGATGCATCACATAATAGTATAAATTGCTTATTGAAATCGGGAAAAATCAGCACAGGAGCAGATGTCAACAAAGCCCTTTTTTAATAACTGGTTAAGGGGTCTTGCAATTTCTTCAAATTTTGGAATATATTTTCTGTAGAAATTTGCTACTCCTAAATAAGATTGTAACTGCTTTACAGTTGTTGGCGTTGGAAAATATTTTACAGGTTGTACCAATCTAGGATCCGTTCGATTTCCTTCCTGACCTATGATATGACTTAAATAATGGATCTCCTTCAAAGCAATTTCTTCGGACTTTGCGGCAAGTAGTCGGTGAAATACATCAGGCAGATGTGACACAAGCTCTTGCAAATTCTTGGAAAAAATAATAATGTTATGCAAGTACACCATGCACTATCTAGGCTTAAGACCCTGTAAAACACTACCCAGCAACCGTTGGAAGGTCGCTGGGGCGTTTTTCAGTCCAAAGGGCATACGTTTATACTGATAATGACCATCTGATGTAGAAAAAGTTGTCTTCAGCCGATCTTCTGGCGCTACTTCAAGTCGGCGGTACCCACTTCGTAAATCCAAGGTTGTGAAATACTGATACTGACCCAGATTATCCAGGTTTTCCGTGATATTCGGCACTGGGAAGGCGTCTGTCACTGTTTCCTTATTTAAAAATCTATAATCACAACAAAACTAGTACGTTTTCTAGCCATTTCGTGATTTTTCTGCAATTAGTACCACGGGCGTGGAACAGAGACTGTTACTCTCCTTACTAATGTCATCTCACAACTGCTGATCTATTAACTGCTACATTACAGGCTGCAAATAGTGACATATGTGGTATGGCTTTTTATAAACTGGCGTCTCACTCCCGCTGGGAATGTAATGCTGTGCTAGAGGTATTGCAGGAAATGGGCCTGAAGGATTGAATGATTCAATATACCCTTTTAAAAAAGTTTCCCTAGCAACCTGACCTGTCGGTCGAGTCAGGATAGCTCAGTGGTAAAGCGCTTGCCCGCGAAAGGCAAAGGTCCCAGGTGCGAGTCCCGGTTCCCGTACACAATTTTAATCTGCCAGTATGTTTCATATCAGCTCACACTCCGCAGCAGAGTAGAAGTTTCATTCTGGGAACATCCATTACAAGCAGGCTCCCATTTTCCGCAATAACTTTCGCCAGTTGACACCGGTGGAGGACTGTGAGCAGCAGCCTTAGTGTAGAAAGTGGCCGCTCCACTCGCCATCGCCCTGGGATTTTCCCTTTCTGCTCGACTATCTCTCCCCCCCCCCTCCACCCCCCCCCCCCCCCCCCGCAAACCGTCTCCAGGGAGTCCCAGCTGTGTAATCACCATTTAGTAGGCCGCCTTTTACAGGCAGAAACCGGTATAAAACGAATAAAAGTCAAATATTTAAACGAAAACCTTATGCTTCGTAGTCTGCTAATGATGGGGGACACTGTCGAAATACAGTGTGGCTGTCGAGCACCACTTAAAAACTACTGTTATTTCCACGACAGATAACACACCATCTAGTTGTTCACTCATTTGTTTGTCCAATGTTCAAATATAAAATAAATAAAAGTTATCATTTCCAGCTTCTACTATACGAACCACAGGATCCAGCTAGATACTTTCCGTAAGTTTTATGACGTGCTGTTGCTTGTATGGTGCCCAACTTTAATATGCAACCCGCGGTTTATTTGCTTTAATTTTCAGTTTGTGCTGTACTTTAACTAACTTATCTCAAATTCAAACATTCGGTACCATCAATTCCTTGTCCAAAAAATATAATCGCGGAATCTACTTTAACAATTATGGCATCATAATAAGCAAGGGCAACGTTATAATTGGCTCCCTTTGCGACAGGAATGGATGTCGGTAAAAAATAATTGTTTCCTTTTCATTAATATCCACCCTGTGAATTTTGTAAAATAGCTAGTAATTGAAAATAATTAAGATTTACGTAATATTTTTACCAATGTTTCATACCATCATTGTATGTGTCTAATCCAATTTTATTTCATTTCATGTACTACAACTACAATATTGTACGAGCCGTTCCTGAACCGATGTTTTAAAGAAAACGAGATTGCAAAAAATTTTGTATTATCTGGAGCCGTCACGTCGCTTAACAAGACATCATATCACACAGGTAAGGACGGACCAGCCAGTTAGCTTATTTGGTGCTTTAATAGATTCTCCTATCTGTCGCTTGTATGCGCATTTCTATTCAGCATTTCTTTTAGCAATATTGTCTCTTTTCCAAATTTGTCCATAGTTATCCAGTTCATTGTTAGGAAAATTCTAGAAGTGCACAAACATGGTTGCCGTGCGCAAGTATTAGCTTCGCGACTCTCGCTTGTTCCGTGTGCTGTCCTCCGTTCTGTATCAAGTCCGCCATTACAGTGCGATGTTTATTAATTTATTTAAAATTAACTGAGCGTGTGAAGATAGACAGAAATCAATTTCTCTCAATTTATTCACAATTAGTATAGTCAAAACCCGTAGCCAAACCCCAGCAATGAATACCGAAGAAAGTAGCAGTAACATACAACAATTAGTTCCGTCCGCAGAGGTCAGTATGGCGGCCCGGTCGGCGGAATTAATAACAGAAAATTTCGGCACAGAGCAATCGGTCGCGACTATCGCGTCCGGTAACACTTCTACACCCGGGAGCAGTTCACATAATCCACCAGATGGTTGGATAAGGAAATTTGAAGCTTTACTTGTAAACATGTCAGTGAATTTAACGCAACAGATTAATGAACAAAAGAACCAAGTTTCTGCTTTGTCCTCAAATCTTACACAAAAAATTAATGATCAGAATAATCAAATTACCGCTTTGTCTTCAAATCTTACACAGCAGATTAATGACCAAAAGAATCGAACTTCTGCTCTGTCCTCAAGTCTTACACAACAGATCCATAACCAGGTTTCTGCTTTGTCCTCAAATCTTACACAGCAGATAAATGATCAAGTTACTGCTTTGTCCTCAAATCTTATACAACAAATTAATGATTAGAATAATCGAATTACCACCTTCTCTTCAAATCTTACACGGCAGATTAATGACCAAAACAATCAAGTTTCTGCTTTGTCTTCAAACCTTACACAGCTGATAAATGATCAAAAGAATCAACTTTCTGTTTTGTCCTCTACTCTTACTCAACACCTTGAACGAGTAGAATTACAACAGCAGACAAAGGACGAAATTGTAAAACTAGAAAAAGTGCAACAAAATTTGCCTACTTTAATATCTGAAGAACCGGCAAACCAGTGATCAAATGCAAAATTTTGAACAATCTATTGACAGCAAATTCGCTGATATACAAGGAAAGGTTACTAAAGAAATTTTACAATCAGTTGATGGCACAATTTCCTCTGTTGTCGGCGAAGTTGCTACTCTAGGCCAGTCTGTGAAAACTATGCCACCGGTTATTGAATCACTTACACGCAACATAACGCAACTTAAACAAAAACAAGAGAGCTTTGAAATTGTTGTCGCACAAATAACTAGTCAAGCTGAAGCTGTTGTTAAAGACAATGAGAATCAAGTACAAGAATTCTTACAAAAAACAGAAATCGAGCTTAATGAAACGATAGACTCTGAGCTGAATATTGTTATAAGTAATGTTACTGAGACGGCCGCGGGGACTGTGGTGCTCCAGTCACGGTCTGCACGGCCACTACGTTCGGGGGTTCGAATCCCCCCTCGGGCATAGATATTTGTGCCGTCCTTGGGATTAGCTAGTTCATAAGTAGTTTGGAAGTTTTGGGACTGATGACACTGTTCAAAATGTTCAAATGTTTGTAAAGCTTATGGGACTTAACTAGGGGGTCATCAGTCCCTAAACTTACAAACTACTTATGAACTACTTACGAACTAGGACGGCACAAATATCCATGCCCGAGGGGGGATTCGAACCCCCGACCGTAGTGGCCGTGCAGACCGTGACTGAAGCGCCTCAGTCTTCTCGGCCACCGCGGCCGGTGATGACCCTGTAATTAAGTCCCATAAGCTTAACAAACAAACAATGTTACTGAACAAGTTTATAAGAAGCACGGTACGACTGTGAAAGCAATGCAGGATGACTTGACTGAACTGAAATTACACACATAAACCATAGACAGGAAATCGAACCGACTTGTGACTTTAAAGACCGACAAACGTGGGCGGGCACGTCCGAGTCAGGCGGCTAACACGTGTCTGCTGCGTGACATGTAAAACGCACGTGACAATTTACCTGATTTTACAGTGTCCGGTAGTAGGAATCTGATGTCAGCACAGCACTCACCTTCCATGCCTAATAACGGAATCAATATCAGTAACGTCATGATGGACGAAAACATGATCACAACATCAGTTTCAGATTTTCGCGGGTGACAGTAAAAGTGTACATCCTGTTGTTTTTATTCAATCATTCCAAGATATTTTGCCAGACTCTTGGTCAGAAAAACGAAAGATACGGTTTATCACAGGATATATACAAGGCGAGAGCAAAGTATGGGCAAATTAGGCTTCCAAAACTAGTGAAACTGTAGAAGAATTTGAACAAGAATTTCTTGCGAAATTTTGGTCCCCCGCTACGCAAGAGCGCCTGCGGAATGAAGTTTACAATCCGCAGCCATTTAACGAACGCAGTGGTAGTCTCAGGAAGTATTTTGAAAAGTACATAAATAAATCAAAATTTTTCGATGAACCTCTGGGCTACAGAGAAGTGCTTCGGGTAGTAATGGCAAAATTGCCAACACACCTGTGACTGGAACTCGCACATGCTCCAGAGCACAATTTAGAAAGTTTTCTAAATTATGTGGACCAGCTGGATTTAATTTTTGAAGATAGGCGTGCACATTTTGGTAACGAGCGTGCAAACCAATATGGTTTGAGAAATTTCAAGAATAACAATCAGAACGGAAACATCCGTAACAACCATAAATGGTAATAGCCAGCTTGTGCTGTATTACTCGCCAGCCCAATGTTTACAAAACATGCCACACCCACCTCAGCCGCAGTAGCCAGCATTTGTTAACACCTCTGGCCAGCAACAGACACAACAGTTAACGAACGATTCGCGCAGCAGAAATGTGTCACGCAATGTGTCTAATGGCGGGAATTATTATCTCCGTAGACAAGACAACAAATTTAAACCAGGTTATTTCCAAAATAGTAACAGTGTCCCATACCAAACAGCAAACTTCAACAACAGCAATCAATTCAGTAACAATAGAAATAATCAGTGGCGTAATGCTAATTTCAGTGGTCAACCCCGTAATGGTGGCAACCATAATTTTTACAGTAACGGGCCAAACAAAAGCCAACTCAAGTAGTCAACAATTTACCCCTATTTTCCACACCATACACACCAACTGATTTACCTAGTAGTATCTGATCTTGCTTACTGTACTGTGAGAAAAATTTTAATCCTTGACAAACAGTCCAATTTTTGTTTACGTAAAATAAATTTCATTTTTTGATGCAGGTATGTATGTAAAACTGTGCCATTTCTTATCTATTACAGGATAACACATACATCAGCATATCAATAGCGTAAGAATAGATTAAGTTTTCTATTTCAGCTGGTTGCCATCGTCTACGAGAACTTTGATGCCGCCGTCATCGCAGCGAGATCGTCAGAACTATAAGCTACATCGCAGAGACATGAGATAGAGCTATAACTATTTTGACACGGCGTATACACCAAAACAAACACACACTGACAAACATGGATTAGAAAACGACATGAACATTCGTAAGGTTGACACAGCCGGCCACGGTGGCCGAGGAGACTGAGGCGCTCCAGTCACGGTCTGCACGGCCACTGCGGTCGGGGGTTCGAATCCCCCCTCGGGCATGGATATTTGTGCCGTCCTAGTTCGTAAGTAGTTTGTAAGTTTAGGGACTGATGACCCCGTAGTTAAGTCCCATAAGCTGTACAAACATTTGAACATTTGAAGGTTGACACAGGATATTCTTCCTAACACATTGAATTCAGCAGTTTCACATTAGTCACACAATAGCAACAAAACGTATTGGATGCAGAGAGGAACCGCAAGGGAGGAGCGAGAGAACGCGATGCTTTTATTTAAACTTGATACTTGTATTGTAACTTTTTATTGTAATTTATGATTGTGACAGTAGTATTTGATGTAGTTAGGAACTGTAATGCTGAATTTGCAATGCGTATGCTTATTTTAGCGATGCTTTTCTCCCTCTGTCCTATGTAATGAACCCCTCTTTTTAAATCTTTATCTTTCCGCATGCTTTAGTGCAAGCCCTCCTGCACCAAGTATACCTGCTGGTCTGACTTTACCTGTGACGTACAACTTGACACTCATGAATTTAAGTAAGAAATCACGAGAGGAAATATGACGAAAACTGATGACATTAAGACCAATAAAATGTCATGAGACGAAATGTTACCAAATTTGGTAATGTAAATCATACGGAGGTGCTGAAAACAGCCAGTCCCTTTAGCTAACATTCTCCTCTAAGTTGACATGAACACAGCCCGAAATAAATTTGTGTAACTTTGTAAATAACGGATGTATACATATGTATCTGTATAATGTTCTAAAGAAAGAGATTGCAATTATCTTCTCTGTAAAAAACAAAAATACGTGATTAATGTGTCACGAAAACTTTCAAAGTTAGTACCAACATCAGACTTAAACATGGTATATTTATATATTTGTTTTGTAAAAGTACACGTGGCGTTCTGAGATTATCTACATTTATGATCATAGAGAACGTGTGTAGGATTGCGTGTGTTGAACTGAAAAGACTATTAGAGCAGTGCAACGCACTACGAACGAATGCGAAGAACAGTGAACGGATGTGAATGGACGCCAATCAGTGCCTTTCAGTACCCACTGTATTTTCCTTCCACTTACATATATATACCTACAAGTGACAAATAGAACGTTATGAAGGAATTAGTCACTGCAAGTGAAAGGAACCATTGTGCTGTCAGTAATGGCTACTAGTCGAACAATCTACTGTGACGAATTAAAGGTAGCAAGTGACCTTTATTTAGTGAACGATAAAACAAAAGTGTCGTGTGATACGATAAACCTTGTAATCCAAACAACGAACAGGACACTACTCCAGTGCCGCTGGTTTTCCCAAAGACAATGTGGTACATAGACAATGTATTATGCACACGATTGCACTGAAAAATTATTTTGTGCCGCGCATGAACCGATAAATTGTCCTGTGAATAGACTATATGAAGTGATCTTGAACGTAATACGTAATAGTCACAGTGCTAAAGTGCACACCCTCACAACGGCGTAATAAACTGCACGGACGTTAATCCAAACGCTGAGCTGCCGCAAAAGACTCAAAGTGTACTTACCGAGCTGCTGTGGATCTTGTAGAGAACTATAATGCTGTCTTTAGTGCACCAATGGAAAAACGGCAAGAAATCACAATTTACGATTCACGGAAGTCGGAAAGCGGAGAGCAACCGCACAAGTAGTAATGTTTGAATACGGACTGACGCCGACAGAGCGCGTGAACGACTACCGCCCGGCCGTGATTGTTGAAGCTAACCGCTTTTGGTGACGCTGTGCGTTGCCAACTTATGAACCTAAGAAGTGAAATTCAGTGAACACATAAAAATTATTTAAAACAAAAATAAGACGAACAAGTAATGGTATTGTTTGAACTGTCTGCACACTCAAACCACACACATATATATACAGGGTGTTTCACTAAGTGTGTTTGCCTCTGTAACTTATAAAATAATAGGTGACGGGAAATTTAATGCGGTAGGTCAACACAAGGAATGTTAACACTTTCTGCAGAGCTATGAACATAGTTTATTGTATAATTTTCGAAAGAGTTACACCACAAAGATATATATTTTTTAAACGGAACAATAGTTTTTTCTACCGTGTATTGGATTCGTTTAATCCAGCTGTGTCCAAAACAATTTAAACTACATTCCTATCACTGTTAGTTTGGGAGCTACTGTGGTGTCGCACAAGTACAAAGTGCGCGCCACTTACTTTCGCCGCGCGCCGCCAGGCACGCACGGCGCGGCGTTCTCACGTCGACAGCCACGAGCGCCCTCTGCTGCAACCCCGCTCGTGGCCACCACGAAAAGACATCGGTCACTTCGGACTGAGATAGCAACGAGTTAGGACCTTCGTAATCAGATAGGCACCAGTGAAGACTTTGCTACTGTACAGGCACTAGGCAGGCCTCTAACAACTATGTATCAACATTCTGCAGTACTATGTAAAAGTTAAGTATTGTTACATTCTGTGCAATATATATCTCTTTCTAATTTACTCGAGTGTTTTTAGTTTCTGGCTGCTCCCCTCCGTACCTGCACCAGCGTGCTATCTATATTCCTGTGTCGGTCTCATCCACCCGGCCACCGACACCTACGACGAGGCTGGGACACAAAAGCGGCGACGAAGTCGGGACACAAAAGTGGCGACGAGGAGTGATAGAACCTGGGACCAGCCCGCTTACAGCAGCCAGACAGCAGCAGTCGGAGCACGCAGTAATTGCTCCCGCCCACCCACCCTTATTATAAGAATTTTGGGGGAAGATATTTTGTTACGTGTTTTGTGGACTTTTTTGTTGCAGAGTGTCCTCTTTCATATTGCATTTGTGTTTTGTTATAATTTACTTGTATACGCGGCGCCTAATCGGTCAGCATGGCCACTACCCCGAACCCAAACTTAATGGAAATTATTCAGTTACAGACGGCGCAAATCACCCAGTTGCTCCAGGCGGTGGCCGAGCTCACAGCGCAGGCAGCTAACCAACAACAACAGCCGCCGCTTCAGCAGCCCACGCCTGCCGCCGCAACGCTTCCTCCGTTCCGCCAGTACAACGAACGTGAGGAAGAATGGAGCGACTACTTCGCACAGTTTCAAGAACTCGTCGCGGCTCATCAAATTATAGGTCAGAAAGTGAAGCATCTGTTATCTGTGGTGAGCACCAACACCTTCGTATTACTGAAAAAACTTTTTCCGCAAGCATCTCCTCGTGATGTAGACTTTGAACAAATAGTAGAGGCACTAAATGCTCATTATGAGAGAAAAGTTCTTGTAGCCGCTGCACGGTACCGATTTTTCAGACTTAAAAAATTACCGCAGCAGTCACACCAAGAGTGGATAACTGAGTTGAAGGGCTTAACCCGCCAATGTAAATTTACTTGCTCTTGTGGACTTTCTTATAGTGACGTTATGTTGCGAGATGCGATTACGCAGAACATTCAGGACCCCAGAATTAGGGCAGCAATTCTGAAACAGTCAGACCCTTCATTAGACAGTGTACTGCAGCTTATAGAAGCGCATGATACTTTTGACTTAGCTGATGTAGAAATGCAAAGTCATAGTGTAAATTCAGTGCGCCGCAACGGACGCTTTCCTAGCCCTAGTTCTCAGTATAGCACTAGTGATTCTTATTTTTCTACCGGCCGTGCTGAACAGACAGTGAACAGTAGCCAGTGTAAAAGTGCGACACAAAGGTCGCCCCGTCGTGTTAGAAACAGTGATTCGAATAACGGGCGCCAACACTCATTTCCGAAAAATGTACGTAAATCTTGCCCCCAGTGTGTCTCGCCACAAGCGTGCTCATTGCCCTAGTCGCAACGCAACCTGTTATTAATGTGGCAAATTGGGACATGTGCAGTCTGTGTGTATGCAAATTAAAAACTCAAAGAACAGTAACGTTAGAAACAGTGCTTCGCAGAGTGCGAGAACAGTTCATTCTGTAAATGTTATACGGGCTGTGGAATTGAACACTGCTTTTCTTGGATCTCAATTGCAAGAAAGTAGTTCTGCGCCTATGGCAAAACTATATAGTGCACCACGTAGCAAGAGCCGACGAGTGCGTAAAACAGTGCAACGGAAAAGGGTTCGGGACAAGCAAAATGACTATGAACAGTGCATTCCTGTAGTGAAAATAGTGCCTGCTGCAACTGCTCCTTGTAATAGTGCCCAGTACTGTGTAGCTAGTGACAGTAGACATCAAGTAGCTACTCAAAAGTGTAGTGCAGTAGTTAGTGACTCTGTAGTAGCCTTGCATTGCGCGGATGCCGATCCGGCGGTAGTGCCATCTAGTGACAGTGTTGTTAATCCCCTGCGTGCCGAGACTGAGCCGCTTCCTTCACAACGCGGCCCGCGCATACGCAGCAAACAAACCGTAGCAGACGTTGCCCACATTCGCACACCTGTCGAGCGCCGCAAGCAAAAACTTTTTGTGAATCTTTCCATTGACAATAAGACTGTGCAATTTCAGCTCGACACTGGTTCCGCTGTTACATTAATTAATAAAGATACTTATGAACTTCTCGGTTCGCCAAAATTATCGCTGTGTCAACAAGTGTTAACAGCTTATACAGGTCAAAATATTCCCGTGCTAGGAACGTGTAGCCTGCCTGCCTCTTTTCAAGGTGTTACGAAAACAGTTGCTTTTGTTGTTCTTCAGGCCAAATCTACGCAGAACATTTTTGGACTAGATGCTTTTGACTTGTTTGGTTTATCTATTCAAAGAGATGTGCTTCAAATTTCGTCAATAGTGCCTCAGGATAAAATCAATGCATTGTGTGACAAATACAGTGACTTGTTTTCGCCGGAACTAGGTTGTGCAAAAGACTTCGTGGCACATGTGACTTTAAAAGAATCTGCAGTTCCAAAATTTCGTAAAGCTAGACCAGTGCCTATCGCAATTCGTGATAAAGTCGCAGACGAACTTAAACGTTGACAAGATAGTGGTGTGATTTCTCCTGTTTCTGCGAGTCAGTGGGCCTCGCCTTTAGTAATTATACCCAAGCCGTCGGGAAAACTTCGTCTCTGTGCGGACTTCAAATCAACAGTGAACAGTCAAACAACCGTAGACACTTATCCCCCGCCCAGAACTGACGAACTAAGGGACAAATTAGGACAGTCTCGCTTCTTTTCTAAGATTGATTTAGCAGAGGCATACTTACAAATTCCACTTGATTTTTCATCATTAATACTCACATGGGCCTTTTTCAATTTCAACGCCTACCCTTTGGCAGTTCATCCACCCCCGCTATTTTTCAGCGCTTTTTGGAACAGCTGACAGTTTCGGTACCTTGTTGCTCGAACTATTTAGATGACATTGTGGTATCCGGACGTACAGTTGAAGAACATTTAGCAAACCTGGAGTGCCTTTTCAAAGTTTTGACTGCAGCAGGTCTACGTTGTAATAAAGCAAAGTGTTCGTTTTTTCAAACTGAAATAGAGTACCTAGGCCATGTGATTAATGCCCAAGGAATCCATCCTTTAGTCACATCTTCGAGAAATCAGACTTGCCTCCTCCTAAGAATGTGCATGAATTGCAAGCAGTAATGGGAAAGCTTAACTATTATTTCAGGTTTATTCCCAATGCCTCTCAGATTGCAGCTCTACTGCATCACTTACGTAGGAAGAATGTTCCTTTTGTATGGTCTAAAGATTGTCAGGTTGCCTTTGACAAACTAAAGTCTGCACTACTCAGTGATGCGTGTTTGATTCCCTTTGACCCACAGAAGCCGGTAGTGCTAGCAGTTGACGCCTCGTAATATGTTGCGGGCGCGGTAATCTCACATCGCATTGGATCTCACGATCGTCCTATTGCCTTTGCATCCAAGCTACTGACGACAACGCAACAGAATTACAGTCAGATAGAAAAGGAGGCCTTAGCAATCATTTACGGCGTCACAAAGTTTCATCATTATCTCTATGGCAGAAAATTCTATTTGTTGACAGACCACAAGCCTCTCACGTCGTTGTTCTCACCCACAAAGCCAATTCCGCCACGAACGGCACAAAAGCTTCAGAGATGGTCCTTGATATTGTCAAATTATCAGTATGAGATTTTGTACCGACCTACCACTAAACATGCCAACGCGGACACACTTTCCCGACTTCCGGTTGGCCAGGATGTATCATTTGATTCTTCAGAAATGGCATGTTGTCAGATCGACTCCAGAGATGCTTCCGCTGTCGCAGACTTTCCTTTAAACTCTCGTCGGGTTGCACAGGAAACAGCTGCGGATGCAGACTTAAGTGTGGTAGCACGTTTTGTTCGCTTTGGTTGGCCTGCCAGAGCCAAAGACATTGATCGGCCTCTGGTTCGACGTTATTTTGCACAACGTCATGCATTATCTTTAAGTCAGGGTGTTCTGTTGTTACATACGGACAACGACCAAGCAAGAGTGATTGTTCCTCGTTCCCTGCCAAGAGAAGTGTTACGCCTCCTGCATCAAGGACATTGGGGTATTGTTAGGACAAAGCAATTAGCCAGACGTCATTGTACCTGGGTTGGTATGGACGCTCAGATAGAGAGCATGACGTCACAGTGTACTGTTTGTGTGGAGCATCAAGCGGCTCCTCCGCAACGTTTCTCAGACTGGCCACGCCCCAAGGGACCATGGCAACATTTACATATTGACTTTGCCGGACCTTTCTGGAATACGCGCTGGTTAATTGTTGTAGACGCTTTCAGCAAGTTTCCTTTCGTGATTGCCATGAACTCAACGACAGCGTCTAGTACAATCAGTGCCTTAACATCAGTGTTTTGCATCGAAGGTTTGCCTGAAACTATCGTCAGTGACAATGGACCTCAGTTTGTTAGTGCGGAATTTCAACAGTTTTGTCATGTGAATGGCATTCAGCATATTACCACTGCACCTTTTCACCCTCAGTCCAATGGTGAAGCAGAACGTTTCGTTCGAACATTCAAGTCTCACATGGAGAAGAGGAAAGGTCAGCACTCCAGGCAGCAAGCACTTCAAATTTTCCTGTCTACGTATCGGTGCATGCCACGTGACGGCCCATCTCCTGCCGAGCTGCTACACGGCCGTCGTCACCGCACTCTCCTTCACCTGCTGCAGCCTCCCACGCACCGAGTCGGTTCGTATGGCGCTACGCGTTTTCAGGTTTCTACGCCGGTGCTGTACAGGGTGTTTGCTGGAAACAAGAAGACATGGTTGCCGGGCACCATTCAGCTCGTGCTCGGTAGCAATATGTATGTACGTTCTTCCACAGGGTCTGAGCTGCGGCGCCACGCCAACCAATTGCGCTTGCACAGGCCACGCGATCCTGTCTCCGGTTTCTTGATTCCAGACCCAGTTCACCGCCAGGGAACACAGCCACATCGTTCGTCCCCGGACTACGACATCCCTATGGACGTCGACGCATCTCCGCCGCAGTCGTCGCCGCCGCAGATGACAGCGTCACCGAGAGGGACTCCGGGACTGTGCGGGCCCCCCCAGCTTGGGCCACGCACCTCAGAAGATGACCTGCTCCCTCTGGGCGGGGGCGGGCGCCCTTCCCCAGGTTTCGGCGGGTTCCCTGGAGGATCTCAAGGCGGATGCCGGGGCGCGGACGGCGTCTCGATCCCGGCCTCAGCTACGACGCCCGTCCCACCAGTAACGCCCCTGCCCAGGCCCTCCTCCCAGTGCCGTCGCCGTGGCCCTCAGCCCTATGCCACGACAGCGCGGCAGTTTGGGGGGGAGGGGTGTGGTGTCGCACAAGTACAAAGTGCGCGCCACTTACTTTCGCCGCGCGCCGCCAGGCACGCATGGCGCGGCGTTCTCACGTCGACAGCCACGAGCGCCCTCTGCTGCAACCCCGCTCGTGCCCACCACGAAAAGACATCGGTCACTTCGGACTGAGATAGCAACGAGTTAGGACCTTCGTAATCAGATAGGCACCAGTGAAGACTTTGCTATTGTACAGGCACTAGGCAGGCCTCTAACAACTATGTATCAACATTCTGCAGTACTATGTAAAAGTTAAGTATTGTTACATTCTGTGCAATATATATCCCTTTCTAATTTACTCGAGTGTTTTTAGTTTCTGGCTGCTCCCCTCCGTACCTGCACCAGCGTGCTATCTATATTCCTGTGTCGGTCTCATCCACCCGGCCACCGACACCTACGACGAGGCTGGGACACAAAAGCGGCGACGAAGTCGGGACACAAAAGCTACAACCCTTCAAAGTTCCGGGGGCGGAGGCTGCGATAGCGTAGCCGATTGGCCGAGTGGCTATCCTCTGGGGCACGGCCCATTGTCTCATGACCACCAGCCAGTGAGCTACGCTGTCCTAGCCTCCGCCCTCTAAACTTTGAAGGGTTGTAGCTCCCAAACTAACAGTGATAGGAATGTAGTTTAAATTGATTTGGACGCAGCTGGTTTCAACGAATCCAATGCACGATATAAAAAAAAACCTATTGTTCCATTTAAAAAATTATATCTTTGTGATGTAACTTTCTGGAAAATGATACAATCAACTATGTTCATAGCTCCGCAGAAAGTGTAACATTTCTTGTGTTGACCTACCGCATTAAAATTTCTCGTCACCTATTATTTTACAAGTTACAGAAGCAAACACACTTAGTGAAACACCCTGTATATATATACATATGAGATGTAATCAACAGACTGTGCTACCCTCAAATTAAACATGTTAAAAATGCATAGACTGTGCTACTACACTTTACAAACATCCTGAAACTCAAGGACTATGCTACCGCACTTAAGAAATTATCATTATGATAAAAATATTTTGTTCACCTTTTAACTTGTCAATCTTTAAAATAACTACTTCACATGTATGAGTAAACGAACATACGTCTGTAAACAAATGTAAATAGTAGATAGATGCCAAAAATGCCAAAAATAAAAATAAAAAAAATAAATAAAAAATAAAAAACATAATAAAAAATAGGGGAAATGTTTGGCGCTTACTACATCTCGGGTGTTAGTTTGATACAGGTAGTACGTCAGACGTGAAATTTTGTTTTATTACTTCATAACACTGACTCTATTGACCAGAAAGACATCGTAACACGAAGACGCAATCTGACTAGCCAAGAACGTTTTTGAAAAACAATTGCACAAAAATCGATTTACAGAACCGGATTTCTAGAATCCATTTTGAAGTGTTTACATGACCAACCAAAAGCGCAATTGGGAAATCAGTTTACGAAATTCTGTTTTGGGAGCTCATGCAAACGGGGTGATCTGGAGAATCGTGAGAAAGTGTACTGTTTGAATGGAGGAAGAAACTTACAAAACACCCCTATGACCATTACTTGAATATCGCCCATCAGTGTGGGATCCATGCCAGATACGGACGACAGAGCAGACCGAGGGATCCACAGGCAAACGCCAGCGGCAGGCGCTCTGCGCCACGGTGTGCAGACTTCTGGAAGCGTCCGTATCAGGCGGTCTTCACTTCGAATGCAACGCCGATTCGTAGCTCGTCGAAATATCCTTGACTTTAGGAAGGCACCTGACACTATGCTACTCTGCCGTGAGTATAGGATCAGAGTTGTGACTGCATTCAAGACTTCCTCCCGAACAGAACTCAACACGTCGCCAACAACGCAATAATACGGACAAGTGTGAAGATGATATATCAGTGGAATGACCACATAATAAATCAGTAGGAGAGATAGAGCGCGAACGATTTTTATAGAAAGAATCGTAATAAAATGTAAACCAATTCTCACGTAATTAGTCTTGTTGTTCCTGCATGTTTTCTAATGCCCATTTTCCATTATGTAGCCATCTCGGTGTATCGGTTATTTCCTATATTCTGCATTGTGGAATGACCACATAATAAATCAGTAGGAGAGATAGAGCGCGAACGATTTTTATAGAAAGAATCGTAATAAAATGTAAACCAATTCTCACGTAAGTAGTCTTGTTGTTCCTGCATGTTTTCTAATGCCCATTTTCCATTATGTAGCCATCTCGGTGTATCGGTTATTTCCTATATTCTGCATTGTACCATATAAACCACTTCGTTTACCAGAATTAATAAAAAGTATCACACAGGCTTAGAAATAGTCAGTTTTCATGACAGTAAAAACTCACCTCTTTCCCAGTACTTTACAAACATTTGCGAAATAAAGCTTCAGATTGTAACGATCCTACCTATCATATCAGTTAGAACAGGACGGCCACAACCCAACCAAAAGTTCTATTAGTTATAATCTTTTGAATTTCATGATCTGCTTCGCTGATGTGTCGATCTGCTTTTTTGCAGTATCCAATGTTGTCTTGAAATTATTTAATTTGTCTGCCTGCGTTTTTCACAGTAAATGGAAGTACCTTGCTACATGTTTCACTTATTTGTATTATCTTCCAAAAACATAAATGCATCGGTATATAAAAAAGAGACGCTACATCGTAGTGTTACATACGAATCAGAGATTGACAAGAAAAGATTAAAAACTGACTGATGGATCACATTCGTATATATAGCAAATGCTAGGTTCTAGACAGTTGCAGAATAAAGTTGGTGCGATAACATTACTGGATTATGTTTCAGTAATTAAATTAGGCGTTTTTCACAAATAAGATACACATAAGATTAATCAACACAAACAGCAGACAATTTTACAAATATTTATAGATCGGATAAAATTATATAACAGACATATACGCAAAATATGATTAGTGCAGTGTTCGTTTGTTTACATCTTTGAAATTATTAAACAGCAGAATAGTTTCGTTACAAACTGATTATGTCAAACATTTTAGGATACATTACATTACTTCAGGAAATAGTAGTAATTATATTCTTGTAGTAATACGAGTAATTCCATCACATTGCACAACAACAATGTTATTATTACAAGATGTATATAACTGCAATTAAACGAAAGTAATTTGGTAGCGAATGGTCAAGAAGTATAAGGTGTGACCAATTATTTTTATAACATTATTTCCTTTACAATACAATTATGCAACATCAAAATACTTTTACTTCCGAAGAATTCGTTTGGAAATGCTTACTCTAACGTGCACTATGGTAGTTCTTCGTGTACATCTATTTTATTATGTTTGAATTTCCCAGCACAAAACTGTTTTATATTTGAGTATTGCGAAAATTAATCCGGTTAATTACTGTATTATTATCTATATTGGCGGCAAATTTCGAATGAAAATAAAATAGTAGCAGATGAAGAATTATCTCAGTAATTACAGTATACACAAAATTATAGTAATTGTGTGCCTGTAACCTATATAAACAGAAAGTAACTAAACATTTGTGGACATTTTACTTTTGCATACTTTGACATAAATGGTATCGAATATATCCTTAATCAAGTCAAACGGTTTTTCTAGGGCTAAATCCATTACAAGATGTAGAACTGTACACATATCGTGTTGTTCCTCACTAGTATGATCGTAGAGTGATGTTGGATATTTCTTGTTATTCCATTTCGTTCAGCTGCTCTCTGCCGACGTAAAAGGAGAAACGATATACATTCCTCACAATCGTAATTTAATACATTGCTGTCTAATTTTCATAAGTGACATCAGTCCAAGGCATATTAAATAATAAAATAGATCAGAATGAAACTTCACTATGCAGCGGAGTGTGCGCTGATATGAAACTTCCTGGCAGATTAAAATTGTGTGCCGGAACCGGGACTCGAACCTGGGACCTTTGCCTTTCTCGGGCAAGCGCACTACCGACTGTGCTATCCCGACACGACTCACGATGCCGCCCCACAACTTTACTTCCGCCAGTACCTCGCCTCCTACTTTCCAAACTTCACAGAAGCTCTCCTGCAAACATGCAAGACCAGCACTCCTGAAAGAAAGGATATGGTGGACACATGGCTTAGCCACAGCCTAATGGATGTTTCCACAATTAAACTTCACTCTGCAGCGGAGAGTGCGCTGATATGAAACTTCCTGGCAGATTAAAATTGTGTGCCAGAACCGGGACTCAAACCTGGGACCTTTGCCTTTCACTGGCAAGCGCACTACCGACTGTGCTATCCCGACACGACTCACGTTGCCGCCCCACAACTTTACTTCCGCCAGTACCTCGCCTCCTACTTTCCAAACTTCACAGAAGCTCTCCTGCAAACATGCAAGACTAGCACTCCTAGAAGAAAGGATATGGTGGACACATGGCTTAGCCACAGCCTAAGGGATGTTTCCAGAATTAAATTTCACTCTGCAGCGGAGTGTGCGCTGATATCAAACTACCTGGCAGATTAAAATTGTGTGCCAGAACCGGGACTCGAAGCTGGGACCTTTGCCTTTCACGGGCAAGCGCACTACCGACTGTGCTATCCCAACACGACTCACGATGCAGCTCCACAACTTTACTTCCGCCAGTACCTCGCCTCCTACTTTCCAAACTTCACAGAAGCTCTCCTGCAAACATGCAAGACTAGCACTCCTAGAAGAAAGGATATGGTGGACACATGGCTTAGCCACAGCCTAAGGGATGTTTCCAGAATTAAATTTCACTCTGCAGCGGAGTGTGCGCTGATATCAAACTACCTGGCAGATTAAAATTGTGTGCCAGAACCGGGACTCGAAGCTGGGACCTTTGCCTCTCACGGGCAAGCGCACTACCGACTGTGCTATCCCAACACGACTCACGATGCAGCTCCACAACTTTACTTCCGCCAGTACCTCGCCTCCTACTTTCCAAACTTCACAGAAGCTCTCCTGCAAACATGCAAGACTAGCACTCCTAGAAGAAAGGATATGGTGGAGACATGGCTTAGCCACAGCCTAAGGGATGTTTCCAGAATTAAATTTCACTCTGCAGCGGAGTGTGCGCTGATATCAAACTACCTGGCAGATTAAAATTGTGTGCCAGAACCGGGACTCGAAGCTGGGACCTTTGCCTTTCACGGGCAAGCGCACTACCGACTGTGCTATCCCAACACGACTCACGATGCAGCTCCACAACTTTACTTCCGCCAGTACCTCGCCTCCTACTTTCCAAACTTCACAGAAGCTCTCCTGCAAACATGCAAGACTAGCACTCCTAGAAGAAAGGATATGGTGGAGACATGGCTTAGCCACAGCCTAAGGGATGTTTCCAGAATTAAATTTCACTCTGCAGCGGAGTGTGCGCTGATATCAAACTACCTGGCAGATTAAAATTGTGTGCCAGAACCGGGACTCGAAGCTGGGACCTTTGCCTTTCACGGGCAAGCGCACTACCGACTGTGCTATCCCAACACGACTCACGATGCAGCTCCACAACTTTACTTCCGCCAGTACCTCGCCTCCTACTTTCCAAACTTCACAGAAGCTCTCCTGCAAACATGCAAGACTAGCACTCCTAGAAGAAAGGATATGGTGGACACATGGCTTAGCCACAGCCTAAGGGATGTTTCCAGAATTAAATTTCACTCTGCAGCGGAGTGTGCGCTGATATCAAACTACCTGGCAGATTAAAATTGTGTGCCAGAACCGGGACTCGAAGCTGGGACCTTTGCCTTTCACGGGCAAGCGCACTACCGACCGTGCTATCCCAACACGACTCACGATGCAGCTCCACAACTTTACTTCCGCCAGTACCTCGCCTCCTACTTTCCAAACTTCACAGAAGCTCTCCTGCAAACATGCAAGACTAGCACTCCTAGAAGAAAGGATATGGTGGAGACATGGCTTAGCCACAGCCTAAGGGATGTTTCCAGAATTAAATTTCACTCTGCAGCGGAGTGTGCGCTGATATCAAACTACCTGGCAGATTAAAATTGTGTGCCAGAACCGGGACTCGAAGCTGGGACCTTTGCCTTTCACGGGCAAGCGCACTACCGACTGTGCTATCCCAACACGACTCACGATGCAGCTCCACAACTTTACTTCCGCCAGTACCTCGCCTCCTACTTTCCAAACTTCACAGAAGCTCTCCTGCAAACATGCAAGACTAGCACTCCTAGAAGAAAGGATATGGTGGAGACATGGCTTAGCCACAGCCTAAGGGATGTTTCCAGAATTAAATTTCACTCTGCAGCGGAGTGTGCGCTGATATCAAACTACCTGGCAGATTAAAATTGTGTGCCAGAACCGGGACTCGAAGCTGGGACCTTTGCCTTTCACGGGCAAGCGCACTACCGACTGTGCTATCCCGACACGACTCACGATGCAGCTCCACAACTTTACTTCCGCCAGTACCTCGCCTCCTACTTTCCAAACTTCACAGAAGCTCTCCTGCAAACACGCAAGACTAACACTCCTGGGAGAAAGGATATGGTGGAGACATGGCTTAGCCACAGCCTAAGGGATGTTTCCAGAATGAAACTTTACTCTGCAGCGGAGTGTGCGCTGATATCAAACTTCCTGGCAGATTATAATTGTGTGCCGGAACCGGGACTCGAACCTGGGACCTTTACCTTTCGCGGGCAAGCGCACTACCGACTGTGCTATCCCGACACGACTCACGATGCCGCCCCACAACTTTACTTCCGCCAGTACCTCGCCTCCTACTTTCCAAACTTCACAGAAGCTCTCCTGCAAACACGCAAGACTAGCACTCCTGGAATAAAAGGATATGGCGAAGACATGGCTTAGTCACAGCCTAAGGGATGTTTCCAGAATGAAACTTCACTCTGCAGCGGAGTGTGCGCTGATATGAAACTTCCTGGCAGATTAAAATTGTGAGCCGGAACCGGGACTCGAACCTGCAGAGTGAAGTTTCATTCTGGAAACATCCCTTAGGCTGTGGCTAAGCCATGTCTCCACCATATCCTTTCTTCCAGGAGTGCTAGTCTTGCGTGTTTGCAGGAGAGCTTACGTGAAGTTTGGAAAGTAGGAGGCGAGGTACTGGCGGAAGTAAAGTTGTGGGGCGGCATCGTGAGTCGTGTCGGGATAGCACAGTCGGTAGTGCGCTTGCCAGCGAAAGGCAAAGGTCCCAGGTTCGAGTCCCGGTTCCGGCACACAATTTTAATCTGCCAGGAAGTTTCAATAAAATAGATGTACACGAAGAACTACCATAGTGCATGTTAGAGTAAGCATTTCCAAACGAATTCTTCAGAACTAATTGCATGATTATATTGTGCATTGTACAGTAGGGAGGACTAAACTCCTTATGATTATAATAGGTTAATGCCTCTTTAAAGGATTCATCATTGAAGACGTCTCATAAAATGTAACAGAATGCATGTTTTACACGAGATTTAATATGCCTTGGATTGATGTCACTTATGAAAACTATTGCTAAATGACTTTCAAGGTTGTCTAAAAATTAAAAAAAAAGTTCTTATTTGCAGATGAATACAATTAACGTAATAAATACATATTATAAATGTTATCTAAGCGTCTTCAAATGAAAAGATAAATATTTTTGGGTTTTTATATTGTTGCAGTTGGAACGTTCAGAAATTGATTATTAAACAGAATTCACGTTTAAACACATGAGCAGAAAAGGTTCAGGCAAACAATTTGTCAGGAATAGAAACAGTTGGCTGTCAGTAAATATCTTAAACTGCTGGGAAAAAATACGGAAAAGATTTGTGCTCCTGACACCGTTTCGGAAAAAAGAAAGTGCTTTCAAGCATTTATCATATTTTTTCTGCTACAAAAAACGATACGTTAGCAATGTTAAAGTTGTATTAAATAATAGATATACTGAACGTTCTGAGACACAGTATTAAGCAGAGCCAGTTCTTGGAACAGAATTTTACGGGATGTTCTGAGTGCACTGTCGAAACACTCTCCGTGGTCATAACCTATTTAACATCTTGCGACATGTGTGTGTGTGTGTGTGTGTGTGTGTGTGTGTGTGTGTGTAGCCAATCCTGTGGGGAATGTGTTAACGTGATGGCAGTACGAGTTAAAAGTCGACCACTGTAAGAAACAAGAGCTTTGTTTTATTACTAAAATTAGCAAATGAGGTCCGTGTGAACTACCGGTTAGTCCCTGCTACAAAGCCTAGTTTCCTGGCCCAATCTGAGAACTGACTCGTTTCAAATTACTTCAATAATAGGAAATTAATACTACAATGGTCAATATACATAGTAGCTCACACGTTATTACACACAGACACTAATAAATAAGCCACCACAATTAAACTTATCTTAGAAAGGTGGCTAAGAGAACTACAATTTATAGGCAACTAACGGATTATGCTGAACTTAAACTTGTTTATTCAGATAGAAAACAAGCAAAATGGGGAACCAAGTTTTGTTAATACAAAAAAATGCATCTCTTACATGGATTAATACGGACGGTGCCCAGTCTAAATTATACATGATTTAACGCTACTGGGGTGAAGGATTCACACTCATTCGCTGACACACACGCAATGCCACAGCGAAACTCACCAAAATCAGCGTGCTCAGACGAGGCGGAAGCAGGCGCCGCTATCGAAATTCAGCAAGTCGGAGATAGCACAAACACAGTATACAAAAACACTTTGAAGCTGGCTCTGGTCTGTCGTGCCTGTTTTGAGATGATGCGTGTGTATAGCCAAGTTAAATTACATCTGAATTGGACCGCGAGCAAACACGCTAACGGCCACACAAGGCCACGTTACATGAACGCACTCCACTGAAGGTGAAGTGGTTGAAAATCGGATTCTTAAGTTGTAGTCTGTTAGAAATCGATCTAGGTACTGGTTTTATATGTGTTAGGAATTGATAATATTATTTTGTAATGTCTTTGTGAATAATTATTTTGTAATGTCTTTGTAAATGTCTCTGGATTGATAATTGAATCTTTTATGTAGCTTTTGTCTTTGAAAATACAGAACGTAAACAGTGAATCTGTGTTATTATTCACGACGTACGCTAAATAAAAAATTTGGTGCCGAAACCCGGAAAGAGAACGCAAGAAAGGGAAAAATAACGCAGACTCGAGATTCAGTGATAATTGTGTAAGCATACTGCACGCTGTATCAGAGTAATACGGAGCTGCGAATGAGGAATCACGTCACGACTTCGACATCGTCTCAACAGCTGACTGAGATAAGTACAATGACTACTTATTCGTAGCCTTGCTTCACGGCGAGACATTATTGAAGTAGCAAAGAATAGCAGAAACCTCACAGAAATAATTATTGTTGTTACTTGAATACCATACGTAATAATCCCCGACAGTAGATAGGTATTGCAGTTGATGACGTCACACGCGCCGTCGATTGTTTGTTTGGCATTCCCGTATCGTAGCACGAAATTATTAAAAGTAGCGTACGCAACGTGCGTTAATAAAATGAGAAGTGGCGTGAATGCAGGCGACTAGCTGCAAACCCCGGAAGTCGGAACTCGGACCCACGTGGTTCCGAAAACCGATAAAGTTGAATAAATTGAGTTTTCGAAAAATAAAGAAAATTAACTACAGCATGCAACCCATAGAAATGCTTAGAATTATATAAGGAAGCGAATGAAATATAGCTACACACGATAGGGGGCGATTACCGAGACGGATGAGGTCCTGTGTCAGAAAAACCACAAAAATGAAATAATTACAGTCGGAAAAATGAAAATAATAATTATGGCATGCAACCCATAGAATTGTTTAGAATTACAGGAAGAAGCGAAAGAAATGCAGCTACACGTGATAGGGAGCGCTTACAGAGACGGATGAAGTTCAGTCCCAAAAAAAAGCGTAAAAGTGAAATAATTACAAAGTCGGAAAAATAAAATTAAGAATTACAGCATGCAACCTATATAAATTATTAGAATTACATAAGGAAGCTATTGGAGGAGGTTGCAAAAGGCTCAGAGAGAATTACTGACAAATACAGAGTGCATACTACAAATCGGAGAAGAAACAGCAAAATCAAAATAGGCGGGAGAGAAGATAGCGAAATATTAGTGGAAATCAGAAGGATACCCACATAGTTACTTGCCTGATGGGCATGGAACAAACAAGAGTGGGAGCTGAAGGCTTTGTTCTATGAACCAACAACATGGAACACATATCACTCACGGAAGGAAACGATGAGAAATTTTTACATGCACTGTACAAAAATGAATATATCACCTATTAGAAATCGGGCCCCATAAAGCTAGAAAGTATTTACACAGAGTTCATACACCGCCACATGATTATAAAAGGTTTTAACATACCAGGCCGCTATCAAACTGCAACTAGAATCACACACACCGCGTTTATCTATTGGAAATCACTGAATTGAAAAACGAGAACACATTTCCGCAAACGAATGAAGAAAATATTCCAAAAGAATATCTAAGTCAAACGCGCTAGACAATGAAATGCTACCATCTCGCATACACTTTCAGGAGAACCAACCTTACCTTGCCAGACACCCGGTATAGAATGACCAGCCGGAGCGGCCACGAGACGCGGGAAGCCATCAGAAGCCGGTAAAACCAAGATCAGCGGTGGTGGGGACAGAGAGACTCGCTCTAGAGTAGGCTCGACGATGGGACTGTAACCAAAGGGTGTAGAAACCTCTTTGGTAGCCTCAGCAGCTATCGACTCTGAGCCAGAGAGAATGATGCAAAGCAAGCTATCACCCCCCACACTCAGGCAGCCATAGATTCTCGCACATCCACTTAAAAGTAAGACAAGTACACATTCTCACAGGGACAGTGGCGTAGCGGAGAGGTTACATTTATGCCACATTAATTAATATAATAATACATTATTAACATAAAAAAATAAGAAAAACCTAGCAATATTAACTAATATTTTAACACCTGAAATAAAAATGCTTTTCCTCAAGCCTTGAAAAGAGTGGGGTTCAAGTTTGAACAAAATGAAAATCTATCGACATTAAATAAATTATAACTTTACAGAAATAAAAAAATATATGGAAGACGATAGACGGTCGATTTTCAGAGTTAAACTATGTGGGTCAGAAACTAGGGCTCTAATCGCATCAACGGAGGAGGACTGAAGCACAGAGATGAAAGTTCTAAGACCACTAGCTGGTTACAAATTCACTTCTCGGAATAAGAAAAGTGAAATTAGAAATGAGTGGTGCGTCAAAAGCATACTTCAGAAATTAGAGGAGTATAGGATGAAATGGCGCGAATACAAAGCGAAGATTCCAGAACAATATACAAATATACACCTGTAAGGAAAATAAATGTTGGTTGTTCTAAAAAGAGATGGAAAGACGAGTTGTAGTATACTGGAAATTGGAATCAAAACTCGATTTATGAGTGTGTTGGGAATAAACAGATTACGGATGGCCTAAACTATGTATTACGAAAATAGTTATATATTTTAAGCTATTTCAATTAATAAAATGATGCACCTTAGTAATAACTGATGTTTAGATGACAGCGAGCCAAAGCTTCAACATGGAGTGTGAAAACGGCTTAGATGTTATCGTTATAGAAGAAAATAAAATATTCGCTATTGTTCTGCGCAATAATTAACCCATAATTGAATAATACTACCTATATGACCCTACAGCCAAGCTTTTATTAATAATTTTCTATCACTTTCAAAGGCTAAGAAATATTGTTGGAATTGCAGCTGAAGGCAGAGGGGAAGATCGGCTCCCGGACTTTCCTGTTGGTGTACATCTTAATAAGAAATACAGTTATATAGGTATACATCTACATAAATACTCTGCAAGTCACTTTGAGGTACTTGAGGTACATGGCAGAGGATTCATGAACACCTTTTATGATGTTTCTCTACAGTTCCATTCTCTAATAGCTCTCAAGAAAAAAGAACACCTACATCTTTCCGTTTTCGATCTGATTTGTCTTATTTTATTTTGATGAGCATGTATTCCTATGTAGGTGGGTACTAACAAAATATGTTCACATTCGGAAGAGAAAGTTGGTGAAAGAAATTTCGAAAATTGTAACGCCTTTGTTTTAATGATTTGCACCCCAACTCATGCATCATTTCCGTGATACTCTCTCCCCTATATCACGATAATATAAACCGACCTGTCCTTCTCTGAACTTTCTCTAAATCGTCTCTTAGTCCCATTGTGGGTGTCCCGCAATGCGCAGCAATACTCCAAAACAGGAAGCACAAGTGTGGTGTAGGCATTTCTTTAGTATGCTGCACTTCTGCATAGGAGGACTTGCAGTTGTATCTGATTTAAAATGTATTTATATAAGAGTTTGATAAAAAAATTTAAAAAAATGCTGCCGTAAATTTTACATCCACAGCCTGCACAGCTACAGGTCAGCAGATGGGCATGGCACCACCATATACACGGCTGTTGAATTTACCAAAGAAATTCACTTATAAAAATTATTAAATTCATATTATTTCATGAACACATAATTTTTTCATATCATTTTATGAATGTAGTAAACAAGACAAGCCTCATCTCAAAAACCTTCATGAATGACAACAATAGACCCCAGCCGTCAAAGTCAAAGTTATCCACATCAGAACTTTCATATAATCAGAGTACAAAATGCATAGTCAAGTTTGGTATACAAAAGTCATTGACAAAGTTAATGTACAATGTGTCAGTTCAGTTAAATAATCATAATCAAATTTTTAAATGACAAGTACCCCATGAAGTTTCTTACACCAAGATCATTTAATCCCCCACTTTATAAATAATTTTGTGCAAGACTGTTGTTAACATAAAAATTGCAACAATACACAAATGTCAACAATTAATTTGAAAAATGTCATGAAAGCACCTAATAATGAAAATATCTATTGCTCATACAGTTCAAAAACATTTCACGATTATGGTGTATGTCAGATTTAGTGAAATATGAAAGATACATTTTACTTACAGACACCAATTTGCAACATATTTAGTAAAGCATGAATATACAGCTTGCTTACAGAAACCAATTTAAAGTTCCATGAAATGAAAGTATCCAACCATAAAAATTACTTATTCAAGATCTCAAGATTTAGTTAAAAATCAAACATTAGTAACAAAAGCATGTAACATACAAGTATTTCTGATTAGTCAAACAAGAAACTGTGTGACATGAAAATACCATTTTAACCAAAATTGTAACATTACAGACCGTTAATTTTAAATGTGCCCAAAGATTTTTAGAATATCCTACACTGTGTACTTTGGAAAGGAAAAACATCACATAAAAAAGTTTCACTATAAATTAAAACAGTAAACATTTCACAACTGTAGTTTATGACATCTGTATATTATTTGGGTGATATAACAATTTTAGTTTAGTATGAGATATACAGTTAGCTGCTGAATCAATTCAAAAGTTTTCCTTACAATGAAAGTGTGTACTAATAGCTGTTACAATATATATTATGACAGTGGCAAATACTATCATAAATTTTTTATATTACTTGAACAAGACTGTGTGATATGAAAAATACTATCTTATCCAAAAATTTCCATTACAGAAGTTAAATTCAATTATGTCATTAAGAGTTTCAAAATGTTTTGAACAAAGTACTACAGAAACATTACTACTATTACAGACACTTAATCAGTTTAAGCAATGAACATTCTTACAGTTTTCAGAAAATATGAAAGCACATTTCGATGCATAGTATATGACACATTTACCAAGAAACAGAAAGCATAGAAAATTATGAAAAAAAAAGAGTTTAGCTTACAGAATGATCTTGTAGTCGGTTTCATGAAAATGTACCTCATTATGTTTCTTAAACTAGATCACTTTCGATATCAGTCATAGCAATTACACAGAACATTGTTTTATCATATACACAGGCCTACCATCAGTGAACATTTTAACCTTACACATTAACATTTACCAAAACTTCAAAAAAATCAATAGATATCTAACAGTTTACTAAACGTTTATGGACTAAGATCAAAAATAACTGTACAGTCCAGTTTAAAGCAAATAAAATCAATTATAATGCCTGAGCTTGCTTTGGATTGTGTTTCAATTATTAGAGATCCCATACCAACAATGATGTGCCTATTTGTTTTTACTTTAAGATGTTTCCACCCCTCTGGGTACAATTGCTTCCCGCTTATTTCTAGCTTCTTCCATATAAAGTATATGTAGATTTTAAACTTCTGCCTTAATGTTTCCTTTACATGAGTCAAATCAGGTAAGTTACAGTCAACACCATTCAAGTTTGCATTTTCAGGATTATTTTTAAGACACAATGTAGTTTCATCAACATGTTCCCTACCTTTAAAATTTTCATCACAAACATTTTTAAACCCTTCATCATTAGCATTAAGATTCCTATTTTCAACATTTACATCTTCAATATACAATATACTGTCAGTTTCATTATCTTTTTCCATAAATTCCCTACTTTTATCATATAAAGCATTCTCATTACTAAGCATAATATTATCATCATAATAAACATCAATATTTTCATATTTAGATCCAGTATCATCTGTAATATTATCATGTTCAGAACTATTATTATAAACCATATAGCTTTCAGCATTATGAACTTCAACATTATCATTGTCAATACATTGTTCACTACATAGCTCCACAGAAACATCATTACTGTCAACATCACTAGATACCTCACTTATTTCAACATGAACCTTTTCTTTTGCCTTAACAATACAATTGTCACACTCAGGTAAAATAATATGGCTTTCAGTATCATGCACAAAGTCTAAGTTACCAATATCAGATTCAGATACACATACATCATCACATTTAGGTTTTAATTGTGTCTTAGGATGTTTGTAGTTTCTATGCTCATTAAAATGTGTATTACCATATTTATTGTGCCTATTTCTTTGCCACCCCCCACTCCATCTATTCCTGTAATTAGACCTTTGCCTTTGAACCAAATTGTCAATATTATACACAAAATGCAAAAATTCATCTATATCACTATCAGGTGCATGTATTAATTCTCTTTGCAAATACTTTTTATCCTATTTTTAACACATTAATTTTTGTCCTAACATCTAAGGGATACTTCAAGAGCAAATTGTTAGGGTCTTCGGTCCCTAGACTTACAAACCACTTAAATTCACTTACGCTAAGAACAACACACCTACATGCCCAAGAGAAGACTCGAACTTCCGGCGGGAGGTGCCGCGCAATCCGTAGCAAGGCGCCTTAGTCCACGTGGGTTGCAGGACAACGATGACCTTAGAGAAGGGTTGATTCGCCTGGGAAGGGGGGGGGCCTGAGATGTCTCTACAGATGTCACAGACGCCGTCATATTACCCACCAAACTGCGAACTGTCGTTGTCGACCGCGATATCTTTGATAACCAGAGGTCCAAAGGAAGGGGTGGTTTCAGTGCCACCCTTTCTACCGCCCCATGTCGTATTTTCGTGTCGAATCTTTACTACAGGACCACCGTGAAAAGTCTCATCCAGCGGCAAGTCTGCAAGTCGTGATTAGGGAAATTGAGCCTACAGTTAGAGACGAGGGGGGTACTTTTGTAAATTTTCGCTTTTACTTCTAAGAAAGTCAAGCGTTGCAGAAGCAATTTGATTAGGTAACGAAACAATAACGGTGGTAGATGACTTTTGTTACTTGGGCAGGAATACAGAGAACATGAAATGCAGAATGACTATGGAAAGAAAATAGTTTTTGAAAAACAAAATTTCTTTTTAACATCGAATGTTAGTTTAAGCTTAAGGATGCCTTTTCTGAAAACTTAATATTTTATGCATGGCCACTGGTCAGCGGCTGTACTATATCTAATAGAATTTTTAAAAAGTACAGCACTCCGTCACAAATTATATTGTCTGAAGAATGTGAAAATACTCGTTAATAGATAATATTTAATTATTATTTTGTTTAAATAGGTTATTCTGTATTTATTTTATTTTATTTCTTTTTATTAAAGGAGTATTTTTACAATACAGTTCCACATAACTAATGGTAAAATATATTCCCATTGAAGTTTGTTATTCCACGGTTTGATATCTACACACCACAATGGAAAAAATGAAAGTTTCCTGACATTAAAACTGATTCACTATAATTGCTTTCTAAAATATGTCTATTCAGAAAATTATTAAATGAGATAATTATTTCATCCTTCTCATTTAGTCTGAAATATAAGTCACTGTTAAGGGTTAGTAACAGGTCACAATCTGCACTTCTTCATACCATATCTTGATCGTAAAATTATCTTTATCACTATTTTTTATAAAAAAAACCATTAAGTTCACTGTTGTGTCCAGATGAGCAGAAGTAAAATTAGTAAATCATTAATAGTTTGGTTACCACCCGACCCTGAATTATATTAATTACTGTTTTTATTTCTGACACTTAATGGCGGCAGGATGCTCGCTGCGACAACTGCTACCATCGTTTCTAAAATAAATCTCTTAAAAATGGGTGAAAATGTTGCAACACTATTTGAAATTAACACCCGTATCATTTTTAATACCTATATTTTGTATTTTTTGTTGTTGCTCACCTTGTTTATAAGTGATTCCATAAATATCAAAAATAATATAATGACGCCTGATGTAAAATTATACTTTCCCTCATACGTCCTTGAACATCGACAATGAGACAAGAAGAACAAGCACAAAGAGAACAATTTCTTGGACAACATTCATTTATATACTAAATATAACAGCGACATTAATATATTTATTATAATTACATTATAGTGGTTGTGCGTTAATGAACATAAATGTCTTTGGGAGCATCTCCTGTTACACAAGTGGCGCATTGACAATCTTTCATTAAATGCACAGTTTTATTGTCACAAAGTAATTAAATCGGAAGCACATTACAAGAAGATGTGTTTTGCGGCATCGAAACCTATTTAAATGTAACTTGCGACTGAGGGCTGTATTTAAAAAAAAGAAAATGAGTATATTCTGAAGGGATTTGTGTGGATTGTTGGCTTGTATACCAGTGAAACATGGACGATAAATAGTTGAGACAGGAAGAGGATAGAGCTTTCTAAATGTAATGCTACAAAGAATGCTGAAGATTCGGTAGGTAGATCACGTAACTAATTGGAGGGGGGGGGGGTACTGAACAAAGCTTTTCTGGCATACCTTGAATAAAAGAATGGTTCGATTGGTTTGACATATCCTCCTTAGACAACAAGTATCGTGCATTTAGCTGTGGAGGGAAGTGTGAGGGTTAAAAATCGCAGACGGAGACCAGAAGACCAATACAGTTACCAGACTCAAATGGATGTAGGTTGCCGTTCTTATGAGGAAATGAAGAAGCTTCCTAAGGATAGAGTATGGTGGAGAGCTGCATCCAACCAGTCTCCGGACTGAAGACCGTGACAAGAACACTTCTGGAATCAGTCGTTTTTGGACATCAGATTGATACATTTACATTTCCCCATCGTAACTGAAACTTCGCAGCACATTCAAGGAGACAGTGCGTATTTAACGCGTAGCGAGACCCTGCAGGAGCGGCTTCGACAGTGGCAGAAGCCGACAGGCGACGCCCAGCCCGGTTTGCCGACGGCAAGAGCCGCGGTGAGTCGGCCACGATAAAGCGGCGGTGCTCCCGGCAATCGCGGCGCGGAGGAAGTGGAAGGGCCGCTAGCCGGAGGTGGGAGCTGCGCCTGGCCAGAGAGCGGTCAGTGCGTGTGTGGACATGGCGCAGCTCGCCGCCCTGGTGCTGGCGCTCGCGGCTGCAGCCGCGGCGCGGGACGAGCCGTGCCCCGTGCAGCTGTCCGCGCCGGTGCTCGCCGCCAACCGGACGCTCACCTCCGCAGACGGGTCGGCGTTCGAGGCGCCGCTGTGGAGGGACGGCTCCAGGGCGTGCCCCTGCCTGATGCGCGGCTGCGTGCGCAAGTGCTGCCCTGCGGGGCACGTCTCCGACCAGTGGGGCGACTGCGTGCCCGGCCGCCGCCTCGCGCCCGTCCGGGCCCGCAGGTCTCCCGGCCGACACCTGGCCGCGCTGCAGGCGCTCGTCCCGAGGGTGGTGGCCGTCGTGGAGCAGCTGCAGGACAACCTCACTGCGCCACTCCACGCCTCGGGGGACGCCCCACCGGACGAGGTCGTCAGGAACCTTTCGAGCACGTTATACGAGAGTCTTCCGGCCGACAGGCAGCTGTCTACCGAAAGACTGCGAGAATTTGTGGAAGTGCTGTCTTCCGAACTGAGCAGAGTGCATGTGGCCGCCGCAAGTTTTGCAGGAATGGCCGAACTTGACGAACTCAAAGAATCACTCGCAAACATTATGAGCGAGGTCTCAGAGAACAGCTCTGTCGATGTCGGTTTCGGTAGCGACCTCACCCCCGGCTCAGTCTCGACGCTGCTGTCCCTGATCTCCGACAAGACCGACGCCCCCCTGCGGGACATGTTCGTCCTGTTCGGCTTGGCGTGCCCGTGCAGCCGGTACGAGGCCAAACATCCTTTCGAGATGCTGGCCAACGGCATGCTGACGTTCGACTCCTACATGGTGCCGCCGAGCGAGTACTGCGTGGACGAGACGGTGGGTGGCAACCTGACGCTGTACCTGTGCTTCCCTGCTGAGGAGTGCCCGAAGGAGGAGAAGGACGCCCTCCTGTTCTACCCGGCGGGCACGGTGCTGTCGCTGCCGTTCCTGGCCGCCACGTTCGCCGTGTACGCGCTCTGCAGGGAGCTGCGCAACACGGTGGGCGCAGCACTCATGTGCTACGTGGCCGCGCTGTTCGTCACCTACGCACTCCTCGCCGCCGTGCAGCTGTCCATGGGCTACATCTCCATGGCTTTCTGCCTCGCCGCAGGTAATGCTCTGATCGTCATTGCCCAACGGCGACAATCTTTCGCTCGAACTCAACGCGCGGGGCAGCCTGAATGTGGTTATGGACGGATTTCCACATCCGACTTGGTTAATTTTGATCTGGTACCCAAGTTCCGTCTCGGTTTGTCAGACATCTGCTTGAGTACACTCGACAGATACGAGTCACTTATCTCTTATTGCGCGACAATACCGTACGTAGTATCTGATGTTCCCATGCAAATGCCGCGGCAGAGTGGCTCAGCGCATTGAGGTGGTATGCTCCGATGCTCGAGACCTTTCCCCGTCGGGAGTTCGAATCCTCCCTCAGGCGTGGATGTTTGTGCTGTCTTTAGTATAAGTTAGTTTATAAGTAGTTTCTAAGTATAGGGACTGATGACGCCGCAGTTAAGTCCCATAAGCTTATCAAACATTTGAACGTTTTCAAATGCAAACAAATGCCACTGGCGTCCCACATGTGAGCTTAAAACTATTCGGGCGATGTATATTAAAATATATTCTGAGAAGGAAGCTTAGGGTTTAACGTTCCGTCGACAGTGGGGTCATTAGAGACGGAGCTCTCACTCAGACTTGTAGGTAGGAATGTGGAAGGAAGTCGACCGTGCACTTTAAAAGAAACCATCTCGGCATTCGCCTGGAGTGATTACGGGAAATCACGGAAAACCTAAATCTGGAAATCCGGGGGTGGATTTGAACCACCGTTGCGCAGCTTAGCTATATATACAGGTTGAAACCGCGCGCCACCACAGTTAGAGCTCTGGACCTGTCTCTGTCGTTCACTATCTGTCTTCAGTTCTCCGTGACTCCCAACTGCTACAAGTATTCTCTCACTCCATCGATCCACCTCTTCCAGTCCACTGCAATTTTGGACCACCTTGTTGCCTCCTTCCGAGCTATATGTCCAACCCATTGCAGTCTTCTGCTTCTCATCACTCCCAAGATGTTGTACAGCTATTTTTTTTTTTTTTTTTTTTTTTTTTTTTTTTTTTTTTTTTTGTTATGACGACTTCTCCAATCTCCAGTAGTCTGACCTCGGAATGGTCCAAATATTTTCCTGAGGACCTTCAAATATGAGAAGTCGATTAAGCTCTTGTTTTCGAGTGCTCCTGGCTTGAGACCCATAAAGTACTATTGGCATTTATTAATGTCTTATATAATCGTAGCTTTCGCTGCGGAAAGACACTTATACACTTTAATATAGGATTTAGAGGGTGGTAGCATCTGTTTCCCGCCTGTAGTCTTGGTTTTCAGGTGACGTTACTTCCGTAAAAATTGATCCAAGGAATTTGACATATTTCACATACTTATACCTGGTGTGGTGCACTATTAAATCTTAACAGTTTTGGATCTTTCTTGCTACAGTCATATTTCAGTCTTCTCACAGCTGATTTGTAGACTATCCTTGCTACCAGTAACTCCAGTGTCTGAATACTTCTTTTCAGCTCTTCCTGTGTGCATGCTAATAGTGCAATGTCATCTGCATAGGCCACATATGTAATTTTTTCAATGCCAATTTGAATGCCCTGAAAGTTTGTTGAACTCCTGCATAACCTTCTCAAGTGTAGGTTGAAGAGTACAGGTGATAGCCCATCTCCTTGGCCTAATCCTATTACAACTTAAGCTTTCTGTCATTTTATGGCCTACCTTAACCTTATGGTTTGTGTCATTTAAGTATACCTCTACCAGTTTGATCAGTTTCTTTGGCATACCGAACTTTCTCAAGGTTTTAATCAAGCTACGTCTATGTATACTGTCGTAGGCTTTCTTGAAGTCTACAAACGGGAGATGTAGTTCTCGGTCGTATTCGTACTTTTTCTCACAGACCTGATTTAAGACAAAAATCTGGTCTTTAGTTGATAGTCCTGTTTGAAAACCTCCTTGGTATTCTCCATTTATGTCTATTACTAGGGGTTAGATTCGTTCTAATAGGCAGTTGGATAAATTTTTATCTTGCGCAGTATTATTGACGATCTATAGGAAGACTGAAGGTAGTGTACAGTATATTGAAGGATTGCATAGTCTTTGACTACTATTCTACTTTTTGTCAGCTCACAAATTAAACCTACGAGAGCGTCACTCTCCGATTTTTTCTGAAATTTGGATGTTATAATACATGAAAAACTAAGGAAAGCCTTTATATAAAAGCGATTTTAATGATTTTTGTTACCAAAGTATCTTTTCTTACAAGACGAAAATCGACCTAGGTATATTGAAGGGGAAGTTAAAATTAGGGGACCAGCTACTGCGAAAGACCCAATTTTTTGCTATTAAAACCTCAAAAAGAAGTCTAATTAAGAAACATATAAATTAAATGAGCACACACAAAACAAATATGAACGACAAAGAAATGAAAATAAAATAAAAATACAGCAGCAGAAGAATCGTTCATTATTTCTACGTATGTGTTCAAACAATAAATCGTGTTCTGACACACAAAACGAAAATTGTGAGAGCCAAACAGATGGAAGAGATGCAAATTTGGCCGTGCAACCCCCATGCGCTACATCATGCACAGCGCAACGCCGTCGATTAAAGTCAACAAACATTTTAACACATTTTATTCACATTTATTCGCCATTATTTCAAAAGTAGATTTTACAGTGTTTAGAAAGTCGCATGTCCAGTTACTGTCTATTCAAGAAATTTTTCGATTTTTAGCTGCATGAGACATATTGAATTTTTGATAATCTCATTTCAAATTCGATTTTAGAGACTTTAAATATCAGTATACTAAAGAGGTGAAACAGTTCAAAAATATAGATTCACAAGGTGTTTCATGGACAGTACACAACAAGCACGGCGTTATAAGGATTGTTTGCCCCTCATGTATATATTACCTTTTGAAGTTTTCATAGATTCTACTTCGATTAAATCAAAATAAATTTTGTAGCCAAAAACTGGTCTCATTTGGGTTATTTGGTGTTTTGTCGTCCTGGTCAGCCTATCTTCTGTCGCTCCCGGCCTCGTCTTTCAGGGAAAGTTCTATCAGGATATGTGGACAGTTAAAACAGCTGTATAGATTTATTTGCTGAAGAATACAATTACTTAAATTTTATAAAGTATCTCTCTTCTCTTCTCACAGCGGCGTCTTGCACGATGCTAGCTGCGCTGAGTCCTAGTGATTGTCTATTTCGGAGCCGAGTTCAGAACTGCCCATCCAGACTCATGTCAGCCTAGTTATAGCCACTTGTAGAGGGTGCGCTTTTCCGGTTACTCCCTCCAGGATGCGCGGCACCGGTGTGTGATTGACTGCCTTCTGCACGATCGTTCTAGAGCGTCTGGCGTGTGGCGCTGACTTTCACCGTAACATCCCCGCCCCCAAAGCACCGAACGTTTGTCGAGTAGGGAGCTCGATAACGGGGAGGCAGGCTCACAAACGTAGTGATGGACCGTAGTCCGGAGCTACGGAGGACGCCAGACTACCGCCGTCCGGGTGAGCTCGCGGGGGAATTTCCGTCGAAACCTCCGAAGGGCCCATGTCCACGACCTGGGGCCCAGGTGATGACGTAGACGGTGACGTCGGTGGCGACCTCGGCAACGTATGCTGCGTGGCGTGCTGGTCCATTTCCATGGAGATGGCCAGTGGAGGTTGGAGGCGCAAGGACTCAGTCTCCATGAAGTTGGTACGCGGTGCCCTGGAGATCTGCTGCAGGGGAGGCTGCCGAGGTTGCGTGGGCGACCAGATGCCGCGCGGTCTTCGTGTTGCTCGAATCTGCCGAGAGAAATGTACAAGTATCACAGGGTAGACAACAAGGCGATTTTGATTGCGGTGCCTGCGAACTACACCGCCAGGTCCTGAAATTTCAAACATGGAAGCTCCGAAATATCTGATGATCTCGCCCCGCTCCCAACGTCTGCGACCGCCAAAAACTCTGAAAAATACTGGGTTATGTGGAGCGAAGCAGTACTTGCGTGTCGTCGGCTGCTGCTCCGGGCTGCGCGGTGGACGGAGCAAATGGAGCAGGGTGAAGTGGCGGCGGCCGTGCAGAAGCTAGGCCGGCGAGGATCCTTCTCGTGGATACGAGCGATAGGAGGTGAGGAACAGTTGCAGAGCTGCATCCAGTGAGTGCTCCGAACAGTGTTTGGACACCTGTTGCTTAAATGTCCGGACGAAGCGTTGCGCAGCGCCATTTGACTGCGGGTGAAATTGCGCACTGGTGAGACGCTTAATTCCACTGCGCGCGCAAAAGGATCGAAATTCTTGCGATGTGAACTGAGGGGCGTTGTCAGAGACTATCAGTTCAGGGAGACCTTCCAGACAAAAAGTTGAACACCCTAATCGTGTTACTAGATATCGTAGAAGACATTGGCACTGCAAATGGGTAACCACTAAAAGGATCAACCTCAATAAGCCACTTAGTGTTGGAGAACGGATAAGCGTAGTCAGTATACAGTCGTTGCCGTGGTAAATCTGTTTTTGGCCATGCAAAAAAATGCTGAGGTGGGGCGGACTGGTTGGTAGCACACACTGAACACTGGCGGCATCTGTTCTATATGGGCGTCCATTCCCTGTCAAGTACAGTGTCGTTATGCCAATTGCTTTGCGTGTACCAGTCCCAAATGTTCTTGATGAAGTAAGTTCAATACTTCTTTCAGCAAACGTCACGGAATCAACACAAATACGGATGCTACCTGACGGCTTCGGAAATATAACAAGTGGACTCGCCCACTGGCTAGCTTGTATTGGTTCCATTGCACCATTTCCTTGCATGTGCGAAGTTCTTGTGCTACTTCGTCGCATAAAGCGAGCGGTACATTATGATCTTTGCAACATTTTTGTTTGTTTTTTCCTTTAGAGTAATGTGTGCAGCAAAATCTTTAGTTTTTCCTAGTCCTGCAGAAAATAAATCTCGAAAGTCTTTCAACTACTTGTCTACACTGTCTTTAGCATCAAAAGAGTTCACAAATAAAACACTGTCTTGCACAGTAAAATCCCAAAAAGATCAAAAGAATCTAGTCCAAAAATATTCTCTCATTCGTAAGACTAAAGCACTTGAAATGTCTCTGTCCCCATTTGCGAACGGTATTCTGCAGGTAGGGAACACTGTCCTAGTTCAGGAATGTCATTGCAATTGTATGCTGTTAACCTTGTTTTAACGTGAGAAATGCGAAGCGAACCTAATTGTCCATGAGTTTTGCGACTGAAGTTGTGACTGACGCACCTGTGTCTAGTTGAAATTTTACAGAAATGTCATTCACACGCAAATTGACATACACTTTTCCGGCCTGGCGTACAACTTGTGCTACTTTCGTGTCCTTGATGTTATGAGGGGCAGCAACGGGTTTTGAAAATACTGAATTTACTGAATAATTACTGTCATGTCGCTGTTTGGGCCAGGAAGACAAATTCCGATTCTTTTGCCATAAGCAGACCGTTTAAATATGTTCTTGCCACACGCATAACATTTTGCTGACCGGAATGGACCGTTCTGCCTTTTGTGTCACGAGAAATATTTGGGGCAAGACTTCCTTATTAGGCAAGGCTCTGTGTCTAGCAAGTTGTTTACGCTTAGTGGGGGCAGGTGGAAGATGACATTGTTCGACCTCACGCTCGCCGGCGCGTGACGTCGTTACACTGCACAGTGGGCGGAATGGAATCAAAGTTTTCCACTGCCACGGTACCTGAATCATACCGTACCAAAATCTGTTCTACTCGATGGAAAGATGGATCTGACTTTTTAGAATCTGCTCCCTAAATCTGACATCAGTTACATTAGAGCCAATATCGTCATGTAACAGCACATTTGAATACAAAGCTCCCCACAAACATTTAAACTTACACTTTCTAGTGAGACCTTGAATAATGTTATCTACTGCCTGTATGTTTGGTTCTCTCGTTTCCGATACCGGAAAAATTGATAACTAGCGGCCACTACATTGATTTGCTGTTCATAATATGATGTGAGGGCTCCTATCACTGAACCAAAAACTTCAGAAGGCTCCATGTCGGGAAACAGTTTTTTACCAAGACGGAACGCTGGGGGGCCTACACATTAGAGGAAAAAGTGGAGTTTGACAGTACCTTGTATCTTGTGACCCGTTGCATAGGCTTCAAACTGTTGCAGTCATTCTGTCCATTCTTCTTGTGCTTCGTCATACTGGCGGAATGACTGGAGGTGGTGGCTGCTGCAGTGGTACTTGCGTATCTTGTGACACAGATGCGGCCAGAAGTTGTTGCACGGTTGACAGTAGAGAGGCAATTTGTTGACTCTGAAACTGAAACATCTGCATTTATTGCTGTGCATCGAGCGCAGGAAGCTGCGGCACAGTGGCAGTGGCAATGTTAGTCGGGTTAGACATTGTCCAAAAACAACAGGACGAAACAATGCAAAATTATAGATATTGACTCGTATCCCTGCAAGAACAGTTCACAAAAGATTATATGCTGGAAACGCCAAGACCTGTAAATAAGTAACAAGCAAAACAATGGCGCAGCGTAATCTCAGCGATTTCTGCGTCCTCTGTAAGTTAACTTCTCGTCACAATGAGGGTCGTTGTTCTCCTAGTCGCCATTTGTTTTGTCGTCCTGGTCAGCCTCTGTTTGGTCGTTCCTGGCCTGTCTTTCAGGAAAGGTCCTATCAGGATGTGTGAACAGCTAAAACAGCTATATAGGTTAGTTATAAAAGTTTTATTTGCTGAAGAATACAATGACTTAACTTTTATAAAGTATGTCTCTTCTCTTCTCGCGGTGGCTTCTTGCGCTGGGTCCTAGTGACTGCCTATTTCGGAGCCGATTTCAGCTCTGCCCGTCCAGACGCATGTCGGCCTTGATGTAGCCAGTTTGTGCCTCCTGTATGCGCGGCGCAGGCGTGTGATTGGCTGCCAGTCGTCCGCTGCCTTCTGCACGATCGTTCTCCCGAATACAAAGGCTGATTTTCTTCTTTGATTAAAAGATACTTTGCCGGCCGCGGTGGCCGAGTAGACTAAGGCGCTCCAGTCACGGTCTGCACGGCCACTACGGTCGGGGGTTCGAATCCCCCCTCGGGCATGGATATTTGTGCCGTCCTAGTTCGTAAGTAGTTCATAAGTAGTTTGTAAGTTTAGGGACTGATGACCCCGTAGTTAAGTCCCATAGACTATACAAACATTTGTAAAAGATACTTTCATAACAATAATCTATAAAATCGCTTCATCATGCCCCTTAGTTTTTTATGTATTAAAACATATCAAAATTTCAGGAAATCAGAAACTGACTTACTAGGTTTACTTGTCAGTTTCGTCTACGAATCAGTTAGTATGTTGTTTGTAGTGTTACAAAGGGACTCGTAATCAAGGAACGGTCATTTCATTTAATAATTATTAGTTTTATTTAGGGGGTTTCAAGTCTAATGATGTCCCCGATACAGCGAAAATTATAATCGAGAAAGAATGTAGAACAATACGATCAGTTGACGAAATATAAAGTAACATACGCGGAAATAGATAAGCTTCTATGATCGGTAATATAGTAAGGAAAAGAGTTAAATTCTTTGCAAAAACATTATAGTAACGTACAAAAAAGAATGACGAGTTCTTCCAAAAGTTACGCTAGTTCTAACGAGTGAGAGGCAATGTATTGATTAATTCTTTTATGCCAGAGGAACTTAATAGTAAACATATCGTGATGTACAACGTCACTCTTGTATCATCAGGTACTGCTGATGTTGGGTGGGCATACTAAACCAACTGTGATGAAACGAGCGTCTTGTCTTTGAATATTCTCTATTTCATCTCACAGTCCTATCTTGACAAGGGTGCCTGACTGACAAGCAATATTGAGATATCACTCAAACTAGGATTTAAAAAACTGCTTTCTTTGATGATGTACTACAGTCTAAAGGACTCAGCCTGGCATCTGCCTTCCCTAATCAATTAATAATTAGCAGAAGTTGCTACTTCCTTCGATGGTACGCCAGTCGTGTAGTTATAAAGAAACAGGTCTTTTCTTCATCTTCTTTTTTTTATCTACTGTGCAATGTGAACCTTAGCCTCTTCAACAAGTTTTCGCCATCTATCTCGAACCATTACTAGTGATCAAAATTTGAGAAACTCTCGATGATGCCACCTTTGACTTCCGGCCGACCACGCTCTCTCTGCCTCTCCTAATTATATATAATAAAATTTGTTTGTGTTGAGGGACAACTGTCAATCCTTACACCAAGCGTCGATGATCTGCATATCTTCCTGTGTTTCATTACAATTTTCTAATTTACGAATTCTCTGTATGCACCATATGTAGATGTCGTGAAAAGTAATGGGCCTATAACACTCTTCTGGCATATCTCCGAAGCTTCTTTTAGATATGATAATTTCTTCGTAAAGAGTGAGGTGCTTTGTGCTATGTGCAAGGAACATTTCAATCCAGTCACACTTGTGATCTGGTATTCCGTAATCACTTGTTTCGTTAATTATACGCCAGTGTTTTGTATCCCAGCCTCGTCGCCGCTTTTGTGTCTCGTTTCCGTCGTAGGTGTCGGTGGCCGAGTGGAATGAGACCGACACAGGAATAAAGATAGCACGTTGGTGCAGGTACGGAGGGGAGCAGACAGAAACTAGAAACACTAGAGTAAATTAGAACGAGATATATATTGCACAGAATTTATACAATACTTAACTTTTACATAGCTCAGTACTGCAGAATGCTGATACATAGTTGAGCTAGAGGTCTGCCTAGTGCCTGTACGATAGCCAAGTCTTCACTGGTGCCTATCTGATTCTGAAGTGTTAACTGGTTCCTATCTCAGTCCCAAGTGAACGATGTCGTTCAGTGGTGGCCACGAGCGGAGTTGTCGCAGAGGGCGCTCGTGGCTGTCGTCGTAAGAACACCGCGCCGTGCGTGCATGGCGGCGCACGGCCAAAGTAGGTGGCGCGCACTTTGTGCTTGTGCGACACCACACCCCTCCCCCCCCCCCCCAAACCGCCGCGCCGTTGTGGCATAGGGCTGAGGGCCACGGCGACGGCACTGGGAGGAGGGCCTGGGCGGGGGCGTTACTGGTGGGACGGGCGTCGTAGCTGAGGCTGGGATCGAGACGCCGTCCGCGCCCCGGCATCCGCCTTGCGATCCTCCAGAAACCCACCGAAACCTGGGGAAGGGCGCACACCCCCGCCCAGAGGGAGCAGGTCATCTTCTTCTGAGGTGCGTGGCCCAAGCTGGGGGGGCCCGCACGGTCCCGGAGTCCCTCTCGTTGACGCTGTCCGCTGAGGCGGCGACGGAGACGGAGGGGCCGACTGCGTAGGAGGCGCGTCGACATCCATCGGGATCTCGTAGCCCGGGGAAGCTGTACCCGGCGGCGAGCGATGTGGCTGTGCTCCCTGGCGCTGAACTGGGTCTGGAATCAAGAAACCCGAGACAGGATCGCGCGGCCTGTGCAGGCGCAAATGGTTTGCGTGGCGCCGCAGCACCGACCCTGTGGAAGAACGTACAACATACATATTGCGACTGAGCACGCGCTGAATGATGCCTGGCAACCATGTCTTCTTGTTGCCAGCAAACACCCTGTACAGCACCGGCGTGGAAACCTGAAAACGCTTAGCGCCATACGAACCGACTCGGTGCGTGGGAGGCTGCAGCAGGTGAAGGAGAGTGCGGTGACGACGGCCGTGTAGCAGCTCGGCAGGAGACGGGCCGTCACGTGGCATGCACCGATACGTAGACAGGAAAATTTGAAGAGCTTGCTGCCTGGAGTGCTGACCTTTCATCTTTTCCATGTGAGACTTGAATGTTGGAACGAAACGTTCTGCTTCACCATTGGACTGAGGGTGAAAAGGTGCGGTGGTGATATGCTGAATGCCATTCATACGACAAAACTGTTGAAATTCCGCACTAACAAACTGAGGTCCATTGTCACTGACGATAGTTTCAGGCAAACCTTCTATGCAAAACACTGATGTTAAGGCACTGATTGTACTAGACGCTGTCGTTGAGTTCATGGCAATCACGAAAGGAAACTTGCTGAAAGCGTCTACAACGATTAACCAGCGCGTATTCCAGAAAGGTCCGGCAAAGTCAATGTGTAAACGTTGCCATGATCCCTTGGGGCGTGGCCAGTCTGAGAAACGTTGCGGACGAGCCGCCTGATGCTCCGCACAAACAGTACTCTGTGACGTCATGCTCTCTATCTGAGCGTCCATACCTACCCAGGTACAATGACGTCTGGCCAGTTGCTTTGTCCTAACAATACCCCAATGTCCTTGATGCAGGAGGCGTAACACTTCTCGTTGCAGGGAACGAGGAACAATCACTCTTGCTTGGTCGTTGTCCGTATGTAACAACAGAACACCCTGACTTAAGGACAATGCATGACGTTGTGCAAAATAACGTCGAACATGAGGCCGCTCAATGTCTTTGGTTCTGGCAGGCCACCCTGAGCGAACAAAACGTGCTACCACACTTAAGTCTGCATCCGCAGCTGTTTCCTGTGCAACCCGACGAGAGTTCAAATCTGCGGCAGCGGTAGCATCTCTGGAGTCTATCTGACAACATGCCATTTCCGAAGAATCAAACGACACATCCAGGCCAACCGGAAGTCGGGAAAGTGTGTCCGCGTTGGCGTGTTTAGTGGTAGGTCGGTACAAAATCTCATACAGATAATTAGACAGTATCAAGGACCATCTCTGAAGCTTTTGTGCCGTTCGTGGCGGAATTGGCTTTGTGGGTGAGAACAACGACGTGAGAGGCTTGTGGTCTGTCAACAAATAGAATTTTCTGCCATAGAGATAATGATGAAACTTTGTGACGCCGTAAATGATTGCTAAGGCCTCCTTTTCTATCTGACTGTAATTCTGTTGCGTTGGCGTCAGTAGCTTGGATGCAAAGGCAGTAGGACGATCGTGAGAACCAATACGATGTGACAAAACTGCACCCAGACCGTACGACGAGGCATCAACTGCTAGCACTACAGGCTTCTGAGGATCAAAGGGCATCAAACATGCATCACTGAGAAGTGCAGACTTTAAGTTGTCAAAGGCAACCTGGCAATCTTTGGACCATACAAAAGGAACATTCTTCCTACGTAAGCGATGCAATGGAGCTGCAATCTGAGAGGCATTGGGAATAAACCTGAAATAATAGTTAAGCTTTCCCATTACTGCTTGCAATTCATGCACATTCTTAGGAGGAGGCAAGTCTTTGATTGCTCGAAGATGTGACTGTAAGGGATGGATTCCTTGGGCATTAATCACATGGCCTAGGTACTCTATTTCAGTTTGAAAAAAAAAAACGAACACTTTGCTTTATTACAACGTCGACCTGCTGTAGTCAACACTTTGAAAAGGCACTCCAGGTTTGCTAAATGTTCTTCAACTGTACGTCCGGATACCACAATATCATCTAAATAGTTCGAGCAACACGGTACAGAAACTGTCAGCTGTTCCAAAAAGCGCTAAAAAATAGCGGGGGTGGATGAACTGCCAAAGGGTAGGCGTTGAAATTGAAAAAGGCCCATGTGAGTATTAATGATGAAAAATCAAGTGGAATTTGTAAGTATGCCTCTGCTAAATCAATCTTAGAAAAGAAGCGAGACTGTCCTAATTTGTCCCTTAGTTCGTCAGTTCTGGGCAGGGGATAAGTGTCTACGGTTGTTTGACTGTTCACTGTTGATTTGAAGTCCGCACAGAGACGAAGTTTTCCCGACGGCTTGGGTATAATTACTAAAGGCGAGGCCCACTGACTCGCAGAAACAGGAGAAATCACACCACTATCTTGTCAACGTTTAAGTTCGTCTGCGACTTTATCACGAATTGCGATAGGCACTGGTCTAGCTTTACGAAATTTTGGTACTGCAGAGTCTTTTAAAGTTACATGTGCCACGAAGTCTTTTGCACAACCTAGTTCCGGCGAAAACAAGTCACTATATTTTTCACACAATGCATTGATTTTGTCCTGAGGCACTACTGACGAAATATGAAGCACATCCCTTTGAATAGATAAACCAAACAAGTCAAAAGCATCTAGTCCAAAAATGTTCTGTGTAGATTTGGCCTGAAGAAATATAAAAGAAACTGTTTTTGTTACACCTTGAAAAGAGGCGGGCAGGCTACACGTTCCTAGCACGGGAATATTTTGACCTGTATATGCTGTTAGCACTTGTTGACATGGCGACAATTTTGGCGAACCCAGAAGTTCATAAGTTTCCTTATTAATTAATGTAACAGCGGAACCAGTATCAAGCTGAAATTGCACAGTCTGATTTTCTATGCAAAGATTCATAATAAGCTTTTGCTTGTGGCGCTCGACAGGTGCGCGAATGTGGGCAACGTCTGCTACAGTTTGTTTTCTGCGTTTGCGCATGCGCGGGCTGCGTGCGATAGGAAGCAGCGCAGACTCGGCACGCAGGGGATTTACAACACTGTCACTGGATCGCCGGATCGGCGTCCGTGCAATGCGAGGCTACTGCACTAAAATTACTTTGAGTATCTACAACAAGTTTACTGTCACTATCTACACAGTACTGGGCACTATTACAAGGAGAAGTTGCAGAAGGCACTAGGTTCACTACAGGATTGCACTGTACATAGTCATTTTGCATGTCCCCAACACTTTTCCGTTGCACTGTTTTACGTGCTCGACGGCGCTTGCGACGTGGCTCACTACATAGTTTTGCAATAGGTGCAGAAGAACGTTCTTGCAATTGAGAACCAAGTAAAGCACTGTTCAATTCCACAGCGTCTATGACATTGACTGTATTCACTGCTCTCGCACTTTGCGAAGCAATGTTTCTAACATTACTGTTCTTTGAGTTTTTAATTTGCATACACACATACTGCAAATGTCCCGATTTGCCACATTGATAACAGGTTGCGTTGCGACTAGGGCAATGAGCACGCTTGTGGCGAGACACACACTGGGGGCAAGATTTACGTACATTTTTCTGAAATGAGCGTTGGCGCCCGTTATTCAAATCACTGTTTCTAACACGACGGGGCGACCTTTGTCTCGCACTTTTACACTGGCTACTGTTCACTGTCTCTTCAGCACGGCCTGTACTATTGTAAGAATCACTAGTGCTGCACTGATAACTACGGCTAGGAAAGCGTCCATTACGGCGCACTGAATTTACACTGTGGCTTTGCATTTCTACATCTGCTAAGTCAAAAGTATCATGCGCTTCTATAAGCTGCAGTACACTATCTAATGAAGGGTCTGACTGTTTTAGAATTGCTGCCCTAATTCTGGGGTTCTGAATGTTCTGCGTAATCGCATCCCTCAACATCACGTCACTATACGAAAGTGCACAAGAGCAAGTAAATTTACATTTGCGGGTTAAGCCCTTCAATTCCATAATCCACTCTTGGTGTGACTGTTGCGGTAATTTTTTAAGTCTGAAAAATCGGTACCGTGCCGCAGCTACGAGAACTTTTCTCTCATAATGAGCATTCAGTGCATCTACTATTTGTTCAAAGTCTACATCACGAGGAGATGCTTGCGGGAAACGTTTCTGCAGTAACACGAAAGTCTTGGTGCCAACTACGGCAAGAAAGAAATGTTTAACTGTCTCACCTGTTATTTGATGAGCCGCGACGAGTTCTTGAAACTGTGCGAAATAGTCGCTCCATTCTTCCTCACGTTCGTTGTACTGGCGAAACGTAGGAAGCGTTGCGGCGGCAGGTGTGGGCTGCTGAAGCGGCGGCTGTTGTTGGTTAGCTGCTTGCGCTGTGAGCTGGGCCACTGCTTGCAGGAGTTGTGTGATTTGCGCTGTCTGTAACTAAATAATTTCCATTAAGTTTGGGTTCGGGGTAGTGGCCATGCTGACCGATTAGGCGCCGCGCATACAAGTAAATTATAACAAAACACAAATGCAATATGAAAGAGGACGCTCTGCAACAAAATAGTCCACAAAACACGTAACAGAAAATGTTCCCCCAAAAATCTTATAATAAGGGTGGGTGGGCGAGAGCAGTTTCTGCGTGCTCCGACTGCTGGTGTCTGGCTGCTGGTCCAAGGTTCGTCTATCACTCCTCTTCGCCACTTTTGTATCCCAGCCTCGACGCCGCTTTTGTGTCTCGTTTCCGACGTAGGTGTCGGTGGCCAAGTGGAATGAGACCGACACAGGAATAAAGATAGCACGCTGGTGCAGGTATGGAGGGGAGCAGCCAGAAACTAGAAACAGTAGAGTAAATTAGAACGAGATATATATTGCACAGAATTTATACAATACTTAACTTTTACATAGCTCAGTACTGCAGAATGCTGATACATAGTTGAGCTAGAGGTCTGCCTAGTGCCTGTACGATAGCCAAGTCTTCACTGGTGCCTAACTGATTCTGAATTATTAACTGGTTCCTATCTCAGTCCCAAGTGAACGATGTCGTTCAGTGGTGGCCACGAGCGGAGTTGTCGCAGAGGGCGCTCGTGGCTCTCGTTGTAAGAACGCCGCGCCATGCGTGCATGGCGGCGCGCGGCGAAAGTGCAACACCACACAGTGTGCAGCTGAAATGAATTCCTTTCGGTAGTCAAAGAACGAAACATCCATGGGTTTGTAATGTGTACTGTCTGCCGGATCACATTAACCGGTTAACGAACGGAGCGAAATGAGTTAGACGCGAACTTTTTCCTGGAATTCGTGTTGTTTCCTACAGAGATTTTTGGTCTCCATAAAGATAATAGTAGGCAATCACAAAACGTATTCCAAAATTCTACATCGTTCAACAGCAATACCCCCTGTGTCTCCCCCCCCCCTCCCCAAAATAGGCAATAGTTCCGTGCGTTAATTCGGCGACTGTTCTTCCAACGGAAATACTTGCATGTATTTCTAATCACTTCAAATTTCTTCTCACACAGTTTCTCAGTTAAAATCACAAGGACGACAGCAGACAAATGTCTAGTAACGATGACTGAGTATTGAACAAAGCATAGAAAATAAAACGGCCGAATTATACGATTCTAGAGGCACTGGGGCAGATGGCACGTGGAGAGTGGGACTTGTTGTCTCTTAGTGTTGTACACGAACTCCAACAAATGTAAGCAGCAGAGTAAGTTGTACAGAAACAGCGTGGAAAAGTGCCTGAACACGTCCTAACAAAGGGAAACTAAATAAAATAACACGGCTTCCTCTTAACTGATTTTTTATTCTGGAAACTCAAATTTAAGCTTTAATTACAAGCGAACGAATAGGTCTATCGCAAAATTATAAAAAGTTGCACAAGAGATCAAAATATATCGAAGTCAAAGACAGAGATATTCGAGTTCACGTGAAGGTTTAGCAACAGTAGTATATTGGTTGAATCTTCTAGGAACTACAAAGGGAAATTTAATAGTAAACTATACCGTTTGGCAAAACTCTTTCCTTGCAGAATCTGCCAGAGGAGTTCGATGACCATCCATGACCTACCATGACTATCCGTGACGCCTTCGGGCTTCATAAGAGGATCTGTGACTTGTCATGCTGCCTTTATTTGGATTTCCTCTAATTCTCCTGTAAATGCTTCTGGTACAGGTCAGATTTACGAACAATGTTCAAATGTGAGTCGAACGATAGTCGTGTATACCTCATTCCTTGATGGACCACACGCTCTCAGGATTCTTACAGTGAATCTCAATCTGCAGTCTGCCTTTCCTGAAATTACTTTTCTGTGGGCCGTACATTTTCAACCGCCTGACGCTCATACTACCAGATACTGAATGAATGTTTTTCAAAATTAAACAAAATCTCTACATATATAAAAATGTTGTGTTGGTTTGCGTGTGTTTCAAAATCTAAAAAGTTTTTCACCAATTGAGCTCCAAATTTGTCACAACGTTGCACTGTAACACAGGATGGTTTTTAGATACCTATTTATTTAATATGTTACAAATAAATGTAACAACGTTTCTACATTGTAAAATTTATATAAATTCTTATATGACATAAAGTTATATAAATTCTAATATGACATAAATTCTTATATCTCCGAAAGTTCTTGTCCGAATGCTTTGAAATGTTGATACAACATACTAGCATTCGGACAAGAAATTTCGGAGATATAAGAATTTTAACATAAGAATAAACATGGTTCTAAGTTAGATTTCTAAGACGAGATACAGGAAGGGTAGGTAATGACGAAGAGGGGAAGGGGAGATATACACGTACTTTTTTAACTGTAAGCAAGACTCAAAATACCAAGTTTTGTAGTTGTGTCTTCAAAACTAGCTTAATAGCAGCATTTTTCAAATATCTTTTCATCCCCTTTTTCACCCCCTTAATGGCTGATTTTCAGAAAAAGTCGAAAATCGCCTTTTTAAAAATCTAACCAAGAATCCATATAGCAATTTATGTA